>LPNX010217608.1:0-98835 GCA_001517045.1 Pseudotsuga menziesii | reverse complement strand
ATTTATCATAACAAAATGTTGAAGATTTCAACCATTATAACTAGTTAATTCAATCGTAGTAACTTTAACGACTTTTCCCACTTTTCTAACTAGGCCATGGTTCCGATAATTATGTATACATACATTTTACTTTGTGTTTACTAAATGTTGCTCTCATCCATAATTGGATGAGCGTGTAAAAATACCTTTACTTATGGTCATTAGCTTCCTTTTGCTACGTCACTGTCATCATGTTGACACCAGTTATAAAATTTAATAGATGCCCATGTATTTGGTAGCCAATATACTCTCCCCCTAGTGTATTTCTCTCCAATCATCATTTTAGTCGTGCATGCCTTTAGTCTCCTAAGAATATTAATTTCATCTATAACTTTATGACGCTAGGATTGTGTTTACAGTGATTTTTACTTACACTCTGTCATTTTCCAGTCGTGTACTAAGGGGGCGTTACATTATGGGACCCAAAAGGTCTTTAATTTACCATATTCACATTTAAATTGGTCACATAAATGATAAATTCTAAGAAACTAAGGTGGAATGGGTTCATCAATACACTTGGAAGCTTCTGGAGCCTTTGGGTGACTAGATTCCCTGCACACTTGGCATGCTATTCATTCTAATTGGACCACATGGCTAATGTAACGTTATTGGAGGGTGATGTGGTGTAAAATAACATATAATGAGATAATAAATTCAAATTGGTAAAGGAGAGTAACTCCCATGGAATATGAAGAGACTAGAATACAATGTGTACCACTTGGAAGGGTTTTCCATGCACTCTATGACAACAAATGATGAAGGATTCTATGAAATGTATGAAAAATGCATACATGATTGTAGACATCTGACAAATATAACATGAAAGGGATCAAAATATCCATGAAGAGGTCAAATTTGGGAGTTAGAGGAATCCATTCAAATTGGGGAAAGTATTGGAGCTTGAAGAGGAAGATAAGTGTCATGATAATTACTAAACCACTAAGATGAGTTGGAGGAAGCCCATGGAGGGAAATTCTACCATAGGAGTCCTCATAAATTTAATAAAATGATTTCATGAGGAAGGAGAATAACTTTTGATCATTTGTTAATTTGTCTTTGGAATCTTGGAGAGATTTTTCTTTCCCATTGCATGGTGACTATTCACTCTCCCTTCTTGTGAACCAATTTCAAGGGAGTTGGATTCCTTTCCAAGTTGGCTTAAGGAGAGGAAATTTATACTTATCATTGGATCTTGATGAAGGTGTTTTAGTTGTAGGTTTAAGGTCCATACAGTCGAATTCTCATCTATCTCCCTATTATCTCATTCCTTCTTCTCCATTCACTCACACTCTCATTTGATGGTGCGCTTATTGGAGTGGTGATTTCACTTTATTGATAATATTTGATGCCCAATATGAGGTATATAATGTATGTCTCTATACTCTTGTGTCCATTTTATTTGTATTTCAAAATATCAAGAATACATATGTTAGAATTAATATTTCATTGATATTCAAGCAATGAGTGCTATTAGATTCATAATTATTTGTAGTGAAAAGAAGTGAATAATACCCACGGAACAAAACAAATCTGACAGGAAACATATAATAATTTCTTAGCATAATTACAGTATAAACTTCGTTAATCCCATCAGTATACAATGGTGTTACATAAAGGAGAATTAAAATCATGTGTATAAGATTCGAATCTAAAAACTCAACATGACTGACTGGCTAACTACAAGTATTTAAATCACCATCACAATTCACTAGGATAACTCTAGATGTATAATTCAGTCTCTCCATCTGTTATAATAACTTAAACTAGTTGAAGTGATGTGGTAGGTGAGAATTAGGATAGAACTTCACCTTCCCACATGTAACCATGAAATTCTAGTGCTAACTGAACCAGAGGACATCTAATTGAATGTAACTGGAGCATAAATTAGCTTGACTAGTTACCAACTGCCAAAAACTAAAGGAGGTTGGTGCTGGAACTCGTAGTTACTCCTAAATTGTATGGATTGGTCTAGGAGGCACATAAACTAGTGCATAAAAGTGCAGTCAATTGCAGTTAACCTGTGTATGTGTTCCCCACACTCTAGTGACTTGTATAGGTGTCCCCATTAGGCCAAGTGGACCTAATGGTACCAGTGGACCCAATAATAAATTTAAATGACTCCTAATATATTAAAATATAATCTAATAGACTATTTTGCACAAGGGAGGATTATAAATCCAAAAACCACCCTGAATCCTAACTTGGACAACTACGAGGCTTATAAACAAGGCCAAAACTCACCCATATACAATATAAAAGAATTAAAAAAATATTAATCAAGCGAGGAAATATGGAAAACCTGATGGGAAACGCCCCCCCCCCCCCCCTCAAAATAAGTAGGAATCAGGAAAAACAAGTTAAAAACTTGCAAAATCATTTGTTGTAATTTGCAGCACTATGCAACAACAAAGTAGTATTCTTGTTCTTCTGTGTAGCAACATCCTGAATCTGTGCATGTGAACCTATGAATCCAAACTAAATGATTATTTTTTGAGTATTTTTCCTCTTTGGAATAAGAATAATGTGCTCAACTGAATCAGGAACATAGACAACTGCAAGATGAAAATTGGACCCATGTAGAGCAACTTAAATGAACTGATAAGAGAGAAAAATTTCTTGAGAATTCAAACCATGTGAGAAACACCCAAGAAACTGATATATTCCAACCTTTAAAATTAGACCATGTGAGGCAAAATCATCCCCAAGTGTTAGGAGAAAGTGTCTAAATGAATGCAAAATGTATCCATCGTTACTAGTTCCGTGAGGAGATGAGCATGTGATCAAATAGATGGGTAGAGAAGACCTGGGAATATGGAGACAAAATGATTGAGTTCCATAATCTGATATAGCTTTATAAATAACCAATGATTCAAAAAATATAGTATCAACAAACTCACAAGAGGAAACTAACATCAAATCCCGAGCAGCGAGTTTGAAGGAGACTTACGGTACTTGATTTGTCACACCAAAATTGATGAAACTAGCTACAAGCATGACTGAAGGCTCTTAGAACTTAAAACTTGAACCAAATAATACAATATCAGATCCAAATAATATCATATCAGATCCAAATAAATTCATATCAGATACAAAAGTGGGGAATGACATAAAATCCCCAGCAATAATCTTGAAGGAGACTTGTGGTGCTTGATTTTCACACCAAAATTGATGAGAACAACTACTTGAGCATTACTGAAATATATTGAAACTTAAAAACTAAACCATAGAAGATAATTTCATATACAAATAAGTTCATATCAGATCCAAGAGTGTGCAACAATGGTTCAAAGTGCCCCACCGAAATGGTAGATGCACAATATTCTCCTTTCTCAACAAAATTCTAAAGATCGGTGCATGATATCATGTGGGAATTCGTTGGAAGCTAAAGATCAAAGAGAATTAATGGATCACTTCTAAATCCTTATATTTCTTCCAAAGTATCCAAATATTCTGTTAATAAAATATCATCAAACTCACGAGAGAAAAATGACATTAAATCACCAGCAGTAATTTTGAAAGAGAGTTTTGGTACTGGATTCTTCACACCAAAATTCATGAGAAAAACTACAAGCATTATTGAAATCTCTTGAAACTTAAAAAATGAACCAAATAATCTCATATCAGATCCAAATAAGATCATATCAGATAAAAATAAGTTCATATAATATCCAAGAGTGTGCTCCACCGAGATGGTAGATGCACAATTTTCTCTTTCTTCAACATTCCGAGTATTGGTGCATGCAATCATGTAGGAATTCGCTGGAAGCTCTAGATCAATAAGAGTGAATGGAACACTCCTACAATATGATATTATTTCCAAAATATCCAAATTGTTACTTTTTTGCACACCAACAACATAATTAGAGATAGAGAAATCAAATTCCTCTTTATTTTTTGAAAGAATCACCCACAAAATATGCACAGAATTTAAAATAGAAGAATCACTAGAGAATTTTTACATAGAATGGAAGGATATTTTTTCTTCAATAACAAATATTTGAATGTATTATTCTAGACCAGCCATATGAGAATAACATATAACATATATATCATAAACTTCTTGAGCAACAGGAATCGAGGGAGTCACTCCAAGGAGACTTTCTTCAATTTGAATAGATTGTGTGGAAGATTCTTCTTCTTATTCATCTTGAACAACTTCATCAGAGAGAGTAGAGTCCATGAATTTTGAATAAAAAACTCTTGTGGTGCTGGGTGTTCTCTCCAAACTTCTATAATGATTCTCATTGTGCTTTCCAAAGTTTTTATCCAATTCTGTTCAGATACCCTTCGGGTATAAGCTCTATCACCATCATTTATCCAATCATTCTTATCTTCATAAGAATCTTTACCAACTCCAATAAATATCTCATAGAGAAATTTTCTCTTTAGATATGAAATCATCTTCAATTTCCATTCTGAATATCTTATGGATGGAGTAAGAAGAGGAACTGATAATATTGAATCCATATGAATGTTAGATTTTTAACATTAAGCTAGCATAACATTAGGATCTTTTAACTGATAGAACAACAAGCACAACAATCAAACACAAGAGACAATGAACACAGTGTTTTTCCTTAGGGAACCCATAAATCGAGAAAACCCCACAACTTCCTCAGAGATAGAATCAACACCAAAAGTAAAACCCCAAACAGCAAGATGAGCTCTCGATAGCAATAACCTCTTTCTTCCTTGAACCAGTGTCTTTCTCTTCCTTAGCTATGCACTACAACTGATTGTGGATGAGTGTCTGACAAATAGAGAGGATGGCTCTCTATTTATACTAATTCCTGACTTGATTAAACCCAACTAGGGCCAACTTCACTAGGTGAGTCTAATAACCTAGTGCCTCGGAACTGCGGGGAATTTAACCCTTAGACAATAGGAGGGTTACCCACAATGACTTGACATGACTTGTTTACATTAGAGAACCTCCCGATAGGAACATCGGAACATGACATGCCTCTAGTACATCCCGGAATAAAAATTGGGTTATAATATTTAAGAAATACAAGTGAATACATTCTGAAGTTACAATTACATCAACACTCCCTCTTAACTAGGAAGGTATTCTCTCGACACAATTTTCATCACTAGTTTTCTTCTCTAGATCATCTCATCATGTGCATCTTCAATTCATCTTCATATTCAAGTCATCGTCATCTTCAAGTTGTCTTCATCATCAGATATAGATCATAACTCGATCAGGATCATCATCACTGGATCTGGATCATCACTGGACATCATCACTAGATCTGGATCATCACTGGACATCATCATTGGATCTGGACCATCACTGGACATCATCACTAGATATGGATCATCATTGGATCTAGATCATCATTGGATATGGATCATCACTCGATATAGATCATTACTGGACATCATCACTGGATATGGATCATTACTGGACATCATCACTAGATCTAGATCATCACCAGATCTAGATCATCACTACTGGATCATCATCACTGGATCATCATGGGTGCTATATCATGATTCTTCTTGGCACAGGAAGTTCTACAGATCCAACCCTTTTTCATGCTAGTTGTATGCCTAGCCTCCATGTAGGTCTTCTTCAGCACTTACATCTGACACCAAGTCAAAATGGCCCGCCCAGCACTTACATCCGACCATGAGAGGAACACATCCAACACCATGTCAGAAAGGCACACCCAACACTCACATTTGATCATGTAGGAACCAATCCTATAATCACATCAGAAAGGCCCAGCACTCACATCTGATCATGAGGGAACACATCCCACAACCCTATCAGAAAGGCTCAACACTTATATTTAGCCATGTGGGAACACATCATACAACCATGCTAAAAAGGATCTACACTTCCAACCATGCGAGAACACATCCTGCAACCATGCTGGAAGAGATTTGCACTTACATCCACCCATGTGAGAACACATCCTGCAACCATGATGGAAGGGCTATGCACTTACTTTCACCCATGCGGGAACACATCCTGCAACCATGATGAAAGGGCTCTACACTTACATCCACCCATGTGGGAACACATCCTGCAACCATGATGGAAAGGTTCTCAACCCTAGGTTGAGGGTCCCTGGTAACTGACCAGGTGCCTCCATTCTCCAAGAGAATGGCAACAGCCATTATATCTGATCAAGTGGGAACACATCCCTCAATCCCATCAAAATGGCCATGCGCTCACATCTAATCATGTAGGAACACATCCTACAGTCATATTAGAATGGCCCTCAGTCCTAGACAAAGTATTCCTAGTAACTAACTAGGAACCTCCATTCCAAGAATGGCAATAAACCTTATATCTGATCATGTAGGAACCAATCGTACACTCATATCAGAATGGCTCAGCACTCATATCTGACATTGAAGGAACCAATCGTCTCACCATGAAAAAATGGCTCAGCCCTTACATCTGACCATGGAAGGAACCAATCCTCTCACCATGTCAAAATGGCTCACAGACTCATCACTTCCCTTTGGAGGGAACCTTGATCTAGAGAAAACCAAGCTTCTCCCTAAAGTACTCAAACTTCACTCTAGCCAATGGATTCATCAACACATCAGCTATATGTTCATCCGTCACAACATACTAGCGCTTTACCACTCCCCTCTACACCATATCCCTGATATAGTGATACTTGATCTCGATATGCTTCGACTTTTCATGGAACACTGGGTTCTCTGACAACTTCTCACAACTCTGGTTGTCACAATAAATACAAGTAGCATCCATCTGGAGATCAAACAAATTAGACAGTAGCTTCCACAGCCATACTACCTCACCACTAGCTGAACAAGCTATGACATACTATGCTTCAGCTGTACTTAGTGCAACACAAGATTGCTTCCTGCTAAACCAAGAGATCACACCTGATCCAATACTGAAGCAACACCTTGAATTGCTCTTCATATCAATGGAACTGCCTGCCCAATCTGAATCAACGTAACCCTCTAGGTTAATCTTCTTATTCGACTCATACTTGAGCCCATAATCAACTGTACCTCTCAGTTACCTCAGAATATGCTTTGCAGCAATCAAGTGAACATTTCTTGGATCTGTCAAGAACTGGCTCAAGGTGTTCATAGCAAAGAAAATATCTGGTCTCATGTTTGTCAGGTACATCAAGGACCCAATCATCTAACGATACATTGTAGCATCAACTGTCTCTGATGAAGCATCACTCAACAGCTCCAAGTTCGATGCCATAGGTGTGGCCATAGCCTTGCAGTCCATCATCCCAAACCTCTACACGATTTCTACTGTATATTTTCCTTGTCCGAGGGAAATCCCATTTGCATTCTCCCACACCTCCATGCCTAGAAAATAATGCATCATACCCAAGTCCTTCATTTCGAACTTGGAAACAAGCTTCCTCTTCGTATCTGTAATCAACCCATTTGTGCTTGTTAGAAATAGATCATCTACATACAGTAGGAGCATCACTGGGTTTCTGTCTTCAACCTTGTAGTAAAGATTGGAATCTGCTTTACTCTTAGTAAAGTCCAAACTCGATAGAAAGATATCAATTCTGCTGTACAAAGTCTTGGGTGCCTATTTCAAACTGTACAGGGATTTCTTCAATCTACATACATGAGACTCTCTGTCATGTGTCTCAAAACTGAGTGGTTCCTCCACATACACTTCCTCTTCCACTACACCATTCAAGAAGGCAGTCTTGACATCCATTTCATCACTGCAGCCAGATCAAGTACCGATCTGATGGAAGTGTATCTAGCTACATGTGCAAAGGTTTCTTTATAATCTATTCCTCCTTTCTTTGAGAACCCACGAGCCATGAATATTTCCTTGTATTTTTCTATGCTACCATCTGCAGCATGCTTCATCTTGTAAATCCATTTGAAAGTTACAACCGACTTCCCTTCTGGTCTTGGGACAACATCCCAAACATCATTTTTCATGATTGATTGATATTCTTCGGTCATAGCATCCTTCCATTCTTTTTGTTCTATCGCTTCTTCATAATTGGAAGGCTATTTATCAATGAAATCACATAGTAATGCTACATACCCAGAGCAGGATCTGGTCCTCTTCCTTTCTCTGTGACTCTCTTCTGGAGCCCCATATCTTTTTGCACCTTGGATAATTTCTCATACCCAAGCAAGTTTCCTCTTGTGAGGATTCTTCTCTTGAGGTGGATCTATAGGTCTTTGTGGTTCTTCAAATTCTCGATCTTCTTCTTGAGTTTCTTCATTCATGGTTGTATCATGAATTCTAGGTGATTCTCCTTCTTTAGGTTTGTTAACACCAAAAAATGGTTAACTACCTCATCTACCCCATTACATGGTTCATTTGTCCACTTTCCTACCATATCTCCATCAAAACCCCATAAAACCATCTAAAAGGTCACCAAAAAGCTTAAAATGCCTCCAAAAGGCTATAAAATCCTTTTTTCCTCCAAAAAATATCCAAAAAGGAATAAAAAATGTAAAATAATGAGGAAAAAGAGGAAAACCCTAAACAGCTAAAACCCTAAAAAGCTGATCTAAACCACATGGTTTTATAAATAAGTGATGGAGACCCATTATTCAATATCCACAATCATAAGCACCCTGCCTCTGCCGAAATTATTCCCGAAACCCTAGCTTACCATCAAGCTACTTTCACCATTGAGAATTCTTTTTGGCCCATTTCCACCATCGGAGAAGGAGAAGAAGCAGCTTGGAGCTCGAAGCCACCGACATCGGACCAGCGCAACGGACTCCATCAACCTCCTCATTGGAGGTAACATCAATAAAGTTCATTATTTACCATTTACTGCTTTTTGTTTTATGTTATTTACTTTCTACTGTTTTTCTTCATGAATGTTTAGATTTAATTTTTATTTCAGTTATAGCTTTTAATTCATACATCATTGAACTGCTACTAAGGAATCCATATTCCTTAGTAGGTGCTCATTCGCACAAGCTAGGGTGAAAACCCTAGCAACAGTTTTGGTGACTCCGCTGGCTTTTTTAGTTTATTTTTTCGTACTGTACTTTCGGCTGTCGTTTTTGGCCACTGGAAATCGCACTTTTTTCTTCCGCAGTCACGGCCCGACCACGCATTTCAGGCCCTAACCCGCGACCAGACCGCCGCTATCGGCCATTATCCTACGTCCTGGACGCGTCTTTGAACTTTACCAGTTGCGGCCCGACCGCATTTTTTCAGCCCACAGTCGCGATCCGACCACGCCTGTTCATTACACAATCGCGATCCGACCGCCGCTGCCAGCCAAAACCCCGAAACCTAGACCATGCCTGTTTTCTTTTAAACCCGCGATCTGCGCGCGACTGTCGCCTTCGAACCCGCGGTCTGACCGCGCGAGTCCGCCCCATACCCGCGGTCCGCGAACTGTTTTTTGCCCTTGCTTCCACACCGAAACCCAGCCACTTTGCCTCCATTTTTCCTGCACTTGCACAACCACCTGTTCCACTTGCAGCCCTACAGCCAGTTCTGTCCCTTGTTTACAGATTTGTTTAAAATTTAGTGTTATTTATTTCAAAAAAAAAAAAATTCGCATGGTAAAATTTTTTAGCATTATTTATTTCAGAAAAAATTCGCATGGTAAAATTTTTAAAAGTTTTTCATACATTATTATTGTTATTGAGCAACTATTTTGGATTCATAACCTCACAAGCAGACAATCTATCCCCTAATTCAAGTGAGACCTAAAATTTACTTAACTCAACCAACACTATAACCTCATTTGAGGAACACAAAAGAACTTTGTAGTTAGGTAGGATAGGGGGGATAGGCTTCCAATAACACCCCTCGGTTATTTACACGTGAGACATAGTTGTTGTCCATTAGGGAACCAAAATCCCTTAGTATTTTTTGACACGGTCACAACTGGTTTATCAGAGGGCCTCTCCCTTAGGAGGGTTGAAGTCGTGAGATTGGTTCCGGAAGTCTAAGTGGAATACCGAAATCCATTCAGTAACTGAAGGGCTACCTTTCGCAGTTCTTGGAATATCCCTGTATAGGGAATATTGCGGTTAAAGGACCAAGCGGTAGATTTACCTTTCTGGATGTGTCATGAACGGGGTATCTTAGTTGCCATACTTCTAGGTTTGCGTACCCGGTGTCCCTCCCGGTAGGGGGATACTTTAGCCACTTGATTTTCCTATTTATATTGTCTAACTTGGATTTCATCACCTTGCAGAGGATATACTTAGTTGAGTCATAATACTATTAGTTAGGTGTTTGCATGCTCCCTTACCTCCTCTTGGTCTAGTAAGTCCACCGATTTTTCTTTTTTAGGAAATCGACTGCTTATTGGTATTTTGACCACTTTGTTGACACTCCGCCTATTGTAGCACGCAGTTACACTAGGTGCTTTGAGTTGTTTTTTGGCCTGAGTGCCTTATTTTTTAAAATCTCCTTCTGCACACATGGTTGCATTAGGGTTTTTGAGTTGTTTTTCTGACACCACAACCCACATAGTTAAAAACCACTTGTCACCATTGACTCTCCGAGACATTCTCGTCGCCTCAGAGGCGAGCCCCCACAGCACGGTTCACTTGACACCACCCGTCATCACCGTAGATCTCGAGCCTTGTCACTTGACTCCACTCGTCAGCGGCATAGGACTCCGTCACCAGATTCCAAGAACACTCTTTACACTGCCCCCACTAGCCCCATGGCTGGCGTGTCTCCCAATCCCTTCATTATAGGGACCACGGGTGGTGCATCCGCCACTATACCAGTTACTACACCTATCATGGGTATACCCTCTACGGGAGGACCATCTACCATTCCCCTCACCGTACCTATTCCTATGGCAGGAATACCCATACCCACTCCATTAGTAACTCCTACCGCCCTTGGTGGCGTAGGACCTTCTCATACCACCGTGGTTCCCCCACAAGGGGGCAACCTCCCTCACATGACCCCTCCACCTGGGGGCATGTTCCCCAACGTGGTCCAACCCACTACCGTGCCACACCCTTCATCCAGTTTTCCATACATGGCTAGCCTCAACCTACCTGACCTAGCCAGGTTAACCAACGACCCCATCCGGCACAACCCTGTGTGGCCCCACATGCCTACCAAACTCCCCTCTGACATCCCTAAGTTTGAGGGTAAGGTAGGTGAGGACCCACAGAACCATATCATGTCTTTCCATCTATGGTGTTCCTCCAATTCCATAGTAGACGACTCCATTCGCCTCCGTTTATTACAGCGCGCTTTCACTGGCTCGGCTGCCAAATGGTATATCGAGCAACCCCACAGAACCCACACCACCTTTACGTCCCTGGCCTCCACCTTCCTCCAGTTCTTCCAGTTACCTGTTCGCTATGACGTAGGCGTCGAGATCCTCCTATCATGCAGACAGAACACGGCCACCCATATCACAGACCACATCCATGAATGGCGACGACGCCGTAGCCTATGCAAAATCAAGCTAGATGACCGGATCTTCCTAGATTGGTTCCTTAAGTCCCTCCTTCCACTCATTTCTAAGGATGTGGCAGCCGAAAGACCCCAGTCGGAGGAAGAGGCTATCCTTGAAGCCCAGCAGTTCGATCTCATTTATGCCCAGTCGGGTTATCTTTACACCATCATACCAGACGCCCCTCGAGGCGATCCCCCACATCACGATGCGCCGGGGGCATCCCACGCTGCCGATGGCATCATTGGTCGTCTCTCCTCGCAGCCCCAGCCATTTTCCATAGCCCGTCCTCCCCCTGGCCCTGAACCTTCGCGGGCTACATCACAGTCCGGAGCAACCAACTCGTACGCTCACATGCCCCATCAACACCATACCCATGGACCCTCATGCCCACCTCAGTGTTTCGAAAATATGACTCCCGCTTACCCCTCCTCGGTCGCACCTCATCCATACTATCACCAGCAGGCTGCACCAGCTCTTGCGCCGCCACAATCCCAACCTCATTATTATCAGCCACAGCCAGCCCCTGCGGCAAACCCACAACCCTCTCCACAGCACTATCAACAACCCCCTCAAGTAGCCGTGCCAGCGCAGCCTCCACCTCCATATTATCCACCGCAGCCTGCTCCCGCACCTATGCAAACTCAGAATCCACCTACTACCCAAGGGCAGGTTTACGCCCAAGAAAACCCGCCACAAAATCAGAACAACCAACGCAACCAGGGCCAACAAAACCGCGGCAGGGGCCTAAATCATGGGAACAACCAGCAGACCGAGCAAGCTGGTCAACACCCTAATCCCCCTGCCAATAATAACGCGGTCCCTACCAACCAAAACCCCGATCGCCCGCCCAAGCAGGCTAAAAACCCCAATTTGTGAACCAACTTTCCTTGTTCTGTTTGCGGGGTCTATGGCCACTACACACATTTTTGTCCACTTATGGAGCGATTTCAACAACTTTTGGCTGCTGATAGATTACGCCCAGGACAGGCGGCTCCTCAAGCACCACCCAATCCCCCACAACCTCAGCAGCCACCTTTGGTGCTACAAAATCCCTTACCAAATCAAGGCTTAGTGAACACTGAACCATTGGCTCCCCCTCAAGATACTGCGCCTATCCAACAAATCACTTATGCTACTCCTGATCAACCCCCGTTTGACTCAGGTACCCACCATTTGTTGATGATGTCCTCCGATGAGGTCAACCTCCAGACCCGACGGAACCAATATGGCTCCACCCCGAAAGCACCACCCACCAATAACCCCACTAACGCTCAGCCCACCGATCAGCCATTACGTATACCTCCACCTCCACTAGATGGAGCTCCCAAAGCACCCCGTTTCCCACTTTGTCGTATCAATAACAACCCCAATGCGCGGGCTGCATCAAACTACAACATCGTAGACGATTTATCCCAATCTCCCGCAGCCATGTCTGCGTTAGAAGTCTTAAGAAATTGCCCCTCGGAGCGTAAGAATTTACTCTCAGCCATTGGGGCTATCGATCCACATGATTCGCAGTTAATGGCATTTGATTTGGACCAATCCGAACCCTGCCTACCTTCCAACTTATCATTTCAAGTTACTGTCTCCATCCGGAATTTTGTCATCCATCGATGCATTATTGATGAAGGTGCCTCTACGTGCGTCATGCCCATCTCCATCTGGTAGAAAATGGGATCCCCCCCTCTCCAAGCGTCCTCCACTGCGTTGCGAGCCTACGACGGCCGTTCAGCTCAACCAAAAGGCTTATTAACCAATGTCCACATCCAGCTGGCTGGTAAAATGGTCCTGATAAACATCGAGGTTATCAATGCCCAGCTTGACTACAACCTTTTACTTTCCCGCAGCTACATGTATGCTATGCGGGCAGTTGCTTCTACCGTTTTTCGCATCATGATGTTCCCTCATGAGGGACGCATGGTCAAAGTTGACCAACTCACGTACTACGATCCCAAGGCCGCCGCGACACCTGAAAATGTTCTCCCCATGATTGAACAAACTACCTCGGGTGACCCCAACACAGCCGTTTCTTCTATAGGGCCCACGCTCCCCATAGTTGAACAACTTATTCCGGATGCCATCACCTCTTTGGTTTCTTCTGTGGGGCCTGCAGTTTACTCAGACACAACAATGACCTCCACTTTTCCATCTCTCCCACCACCGTCATCTACTACTGAAGTGGCCGATCTATTGACTCTGTCCAACCACACGAGCACCCCCAGTAATCAACCACCGTTGTTGCCTCAACCCCCTTTTTTACCTAGCCACATTGGTGCCACACCCATACATACCATACCTTTCCTCTTCCCTCCCTCAGGAGTGGTTAGCGCCCCAGTCATGGCTACCCTTAGCCTCCCTGGTTTAACCTTAGGATTACCCGTTTGGTACCTTTCGCCTCCAGTTCGTCCGCCGACACCAAATGTCGTCCTGCAACCAGTGCAACCCATTGCCACTACTAGTCGACCACCTCCCGGTGTCGCTACCCCGTCAACCCCCGTGAAACCACCTCCCGGTATCGCTACCCCGTCAAACCCCACGAAACCACCCCCTATTTTTACCAAACCCACTGGGGGCAGAGGCCCCCAACCTTACACTGCTGTCCCACCTCCTAAAACAGTCAAAAACCCCCCTGTATTCCGCACCCCTCCCAAATGCGCGCTGTGCGATGAGTTGGGCCATGCGACTCACCTATGTCCTCATTTACCAGCATTAAAAGAATACATGCAAATGCTCGACGACGACCCCAATATCCCGGTTTTCCATCTAGATCCAACCCCTATGCCTCGCGACAAATCCTTGCGCACTAACCACTCATGTGCCTTATGTGATGTTTACGGGCATTACTCCCATCATTGTCCCGATCTCCCCGAGTACAGAATAGCTATCTTTGAGATGAACAATCCGGATTTGGATACGACAAACCTCACCATTGTGGAAATCCTCCCCTCAGATCTGGATCTTGAGACAACCCAACTCCCCATTGTGGAGATCCTCCCCTCAGATCTGGATCTCGAGACAACCCAACTCCCCATTGTTGAGATCCACCCCCCGGACTCTTCTTCTTCCAACGAGTTCGAGACCATTTATATGTTTTCTTCCATCACCACCACCCCGGCAACTGATCTGACAACCCGAACATTCCACAGTGATGAAGAAATTCTTCAGGCTCTCACCGCCCCAGATTATCCTTGGGATGACATGCATCATCGTTCATACTTTCTCCCAGATGAACCATCTTCTAGCACTGCTCCTCAATTCGCAGTGGAATCCAAAGACTTCCTTCCCTCGAAGGTCGACTGGTTCAAGGACCCTATTCCTGCTCCTGACGCCTTCGAAGAGGGTAACATGGCCAACATCTCACCTGTTATCCAAATCGATCTTGCTGCTCCCGGGGGCACCCCCGAACTCATCGCTTTAGGAGAATCTTGCACTGCGCAGGAGATTGACGAGTGCAAAGCACTCTTCAAAGAATTCTGTGATGTCTTTGCCTGGTCCTATACCGAAATGCCTGGCCTTGACCCTGCCATTATAGAACACCACATCGACACATGGCCTGATATAACCCCCATTCACCAGAAACAGCGTCCCATACACCCCTCCAAACTCCCAGCTGTCAAAGCAGAGATCGAGAAACTTCGCACAGCAGGATTCATTTATCCTATTGCTTATACCACATGGGTTTCAAACCCTGTTCCTGTCAACAAGAAATAACGCACCCTTAGAGTATGCACTAACTTCCAAGATCTAAACTGCGCCTGTCCCAAAGACAATTTCCCTATGCCATTCATTGACCAGCTCATCGATGCATGCGCGGGGCATGAAGTCCTCTCATTCATGGACGGTTTTTCCGGATATAATCAGATACAAATCCGTAAGGAAGACCAATACAAGACCGCCTTTACTACCCCATGGGGCACTTTTGCCTATCGCGTTATGCCCTTCGGCCTCAAAAATGCTGGTGCAACATTCCAGCGGGCCATGACCTATTGTTTTCATGATTTGGTCCAAATCCTGCTCGTATACCTAGATGACCTTACAGCTCGTTCCCGAAAATGATCAGACCACCTAAATGACATTCGGCAAGTTTTTCTACGTTGTCGCAAATATCAGATCCGCTTGAACCCACACAAGTGTGTTTTTTGCGTTCCAGCAGGCCGATTATTGGGGTTCATTGTCTCTCACAGAGGAATTACTATTGATCCACTGAAAGTCCAACCCATATTAGACCTTCCCTCTCCCCGAATGCTCAGGCAGCTCCAAAGTCTGCAAGGGCGATCTAATTTCCTGCGACGCTTTGTTCCCGATTACGCCACAACCGTTCATGGTTTCTTGCGCCTACTTCGTACCCAAGTACCCTTTGTCTGGGACGAGCAAGCAGAAGCTGCATTTAATGCCCTCAAGAAATCTCTCACACAAGCCCCCTTGATCTCCCCTCCGGATTTCTCTCAAGACTTCATCCTCTACATCTCGGCATCCGAGTATGCTGTGTCAGGAGTCTTGCTCCAAGAAGACGCCTCACGCCAAGAACATGTCATTTACTACGTCAGCCAGACCTTGTCCGGCCCACCCCTATGTTATCCACATGAGGAGAGACTAGCCCTAGCAGTGGTCTTTTCCGTCCAAAAGTTACAACACTACATTTTACTTAGTCATACCATAGTCGTCGCCGACTCTAACCCCATGGTCTATCTCTTAAATCGGCGGCTCCTGCAAGGTCATGTGGCTAAATGGGTCATTATCCTCCAGGAATATGACCTCACTTTCCGAACACCCAAGAGCACCAAAGCCCTTGCGCTTGCCCAGCTCATGACGGATCTCCCTTCCTTTATCCCAGCCCCACCTATCTCTGAAGAGTTACCCGATAATCACTTATTTACCATCTCGTCCGATGACCCGTGGTACGGCAATATCTTGTTATACCTGCGAACGCAGAAGTTTCAACCCATAGTCACTCGGAACGGACGTCGTCGTATCCGTCACCATGCCTCTCGCTACCTCCTCATTGGAGATGTCCTTTACCGGCGAGGAGTTGACACAATTCTTCGTCGTTGCCTTACACATGAGGAAGCTGAACAAGTCCTTAATGATTGTCATAGCGGTGCCTGCAGCGGCCATTTCTCAGGGATGGCCACTGCCCAAAAGTTCATCCGCGCTGGATATTTCTGGCCCACACTCTTCACCGACTGCATCAATGCGGTCAAGCATTGCCATAACTGCCAACTCTTCGCCCCCAAAGCTCGGACGCCACCTGCTCCGTTACACCCAGTAGTTACTGTTGGTCCCTTTTGTAAGTGGGCCATCGACTTCATGGAGTGTAGACCCACATCAGCAAACGGCCATAAGTACATCATTGTCGCCGTCGATTATTTCACCAAATGAGCGGAATCCATGCCCACCTTCAATTGTAAGGCTGACACTGCTGCCCGTTTCTTCTTCAACCATGTCATCACTAGATTCGGAGTCCCTAAACAATTGGTATCTGACCATGGATCACATTTTGAAGATTGTGTGTGGCGCGAGCTATCCACCCTCCTCAAGTTCGAACACCAATTTTCCTCAGCTTACTACCCCCAAGGGAACGGTCAAGTAGAAGCAGTCAACAAAATCCTGAAAACCATACTCCAATGCATAGTTTATTGGCATAAGTCCAATTGGTACCATATGCTATTTCCTGCTTTATGGGCTTACTGTACATCTACCAAGACCGCCACTGGTTTTACCCCATTTCATTTAGTTCACGGTGTAGAGTCTGTCCTCCCCATTGAGTGTCAGATACCTGCCTTACACATCGCTGTTGAGCTTCTCCCCGATACCTCCCCCCTTGACCAACGTCTGCTATCCCTTGAACAAGCCAATGAAGATCGTCGTGCCACTCTCCAAAATATCGAAGCTGCCAAAACACGCTCCAAAGCCCATTATGACAAACATGTTCACCCTCGAACTTTACATGAAGGGGACCTCGTCCTCGCCTATGACCAAGCCAACGACAAAAAAGGTAAAGGAAAATTCGAGTCCATGTGGCAAGGCCCTTACATTGTGCAGACTTGCCTCGGCAAGGGGGCATACATTTTAGCAGACTCTGAAGGACGATCCTTCTCCAACCACCGGAATGGGTTGTATCTTAAACGTTTCTACCCATAACCGAAACCGCGACCTCATTGGTCCGCATTTGCACAGTTTGCTCTCTTTTTGTTTTTCACCGTTTTTTACCACAATCTCACATTCATCGCATTTTTGCATGCCCACAGATGGATCCTCTTCCACCTTGTTACATCGGTTTCGCTGATGGTGCCAGCCGCTGGTCTCCCAACCTAGCTTCTGCAGCATGGGTCTTATACTCCCCTTCCAACGAACGCATCCACCTTGACGGAATATGTATCGGTGCTGCTACCAATAACCAGGCGGAGTATGATGCTGTGACCAGTCTCCTAACTACTGCCCTCCAGATGGGCATACGTCACCTTCATGTGTTCTTGGACTCCCAGCTACTTGTCTCCCAGCTCAACAACTGCTACCAGGTGCGTGATCCCTGCCTATTTAGAAAATTCCTGCGTACAAAACAAATTACCTGACAGTTTGAATCCATCACATTCACACATGTCCCAAGAGCTTACAATAGTGTCGCAGATCAAATGGCGAACAATGTCCTAGACTGGCATATAAATCACACTATGTAACACCTCCATCTTGCATCATTCCCCCATAGCATATCATCCAAATATACAACAAACCAAAAATACTGCATTGCATCAACATTTGCATACATAAAACATAAACCATAAAACAACATTCGCATCCATAGGGGCACCCATGTGCCTAGTCACACATACATCATATCATTTCACATCAAAGAAAAGGGGCATCCACGTGCCCAACAGCCTAGACTACTTGCATCCACGTTCAGTATAAACATAGAACACATCATAAAGTGCATCCACGTGCGTACAAATGAGACAATATCACCAAAAAATGTGCATCCACGTGCATATGTACCAAAAATACATGTTCAGAACTATACATACTCTGAGTACCCCAGTACTCAGCTATACAAAAAATATATATCTGCATCCCTCAAAGATCATAAAGTACAGGCCGAAGCTACAAAATATCGAAGGGAGTCCCCTGCACTCCCTAAAGGGAGTCATATCCTGCATCACTATCGGTGTCAGCAGCCTCTTACTCCTCCTCCTGCTCCTCCTCCGACGAGTCCTCATCTCGCCTGGGCCTTAGTGACTGTTTCCGTGCCCTCTCCGCCAAGAGAGCCACCCGAAACGCTATCCCTCTAAAATCCCGAGGCGCCTGCCTACAATTCCGAATCACATCTCGAGGAAGGTCCTCCCACCCCGCATCGCTCACTCCCGTCAATAACCGCCCCAGCAGCACCCGCACAGACTCTAGTGCCCCATCCGCGTCTCGCCGATGCACCGGACCTCCCCGAGCAAAGCCGGAACCACCACTATCCCTCGCCGCACCACATGCCCTGGCGGCGGCTGCGGACCCACATCTGCAAAGCAACCACTTGTCAGTAGCCATACATCATCACATAACATAAAAACTAGGTAAAACAATTAAACTCATACGTACTGTCTGGACCCCATGCCTGTCCAGGTGGCCGTGGCGCATCTGGATCCCCTGTGTAGTCCATGCCTCTGTAGGGATAGTCCTCTAAAGCCAGTGGCAGCTGGAGCCACTGCATTTATAGCTCCTAAGTGAAATACAGCCCCACGTTCCCGCCGCCCCGGCGACGCATCATCTCTCCCCACTGGATCATCCGGGGCTCCCTCAGGCCTCCCTCTCTGACCGGCACCCGCGGCCGCAGGGTAGGGACCCTCTCCATGAAGAATGCCACTAGAAACGAACCAAAACAGAATCCCTTTCCAGCTTCCTTCACTGCGGTCAGCTGTTGCTGCACGCAGGTCAGGAACATCTAGCCCCACGCATAGTACGTCCCAGCCAACACTCACTCTACAATCTGCATCTGACCTCCAGACACCTTCTCAGGTGCCTGGGATCCCAAAATCCATATGACACATGCTACCATCGCCTGTACAGCTGGCTCCCGTAAATCCTGAATCCGGAGTGCATTCCTATGCACCCTCGCGTCTGCCCTGCAAAAGCACGCTGCCAGGTCATCTATATCGAGATCCGCGGAGACTCGCGGCTGTGTATCTGTTACCCGCCCCAGGCAGGGTAACCCCGTCAGGAAATAAACATCGACCAGGGTGAGGTCCACCCTCTCTCCCTGCACCCGAAACGCCTGTGTCTCGGGCTCCCAGAAATCAATCAAGCGGTTTAGCAGTAAACCTGCTGACCGTATCATCGGAATCTCCGTGAACTTCAGTAGTCCGAAGAGCGCCAACATGGACCGCACCCGACGGTCCTCTCGAATGGCAGTCACTAGATCCTCTGGAATCTCCCGCTCTCACCATATCACCCGTGGCATCCTGCAAATCAAACAAAGAGGTCTCATTAGGCTCATGTCCCAAAGACAAACCTACCCACCCCATCCAAACCCCAGGATAGCCGCGGCCTAGAGCGCGGCTGTCAAGCCCGACAGTCGGGGTCCAGACCGCGGCTGTCAAGCCTTACAGTCGTGGTCCAAACCGCGGCTTTCAAGCACTACAGTCGCGGTCCAGACCGTGGCTGTCAAGCCCTACAGTCGCGGTCCAGACCGTGGCTGTCAAGCCCTACAGTCGCGGTCCAGACCGCGGCTGTCAAGCCCTACAGTCGCGGTCCAGACCGCGGCTGTCAAGCCCTACAGCCACGGTCCAGACCGCGGCTGTCAAGCCCTACAGTCGCGGTCCAGACCGCGGATGTCAAGCCCGACAGTCGCAACCTCTGACCACGGCTATCCAAGTCAAACCCACGGTTGGAGACCGCGATTTCGACCGCTGAACCCGCGGTCTACACCTATAGACCGTACAACAGCACCCCATGGGCCCCACCAACCTCCCAACCCAACAAATCAAAATAAGTGTCGGTTTAACGGAATACCTGGCTCTCCCGAATCTCGAATCCGCCGGTTAAATCGTCTAGAAATCACCCGTAAAGCTCTAGTTCACTCCGATCGCAAATCAATCTCAAATAGTACAAATGACGTGTCACATTGGGCCCACTTACTATTTGTAGTCCGTCGACTTTGTTCTTGTTTTGGCCATTCTGAACCCATCCGGAATCCGTTTTCCGAACCGTTTCCACCATTGGGATCAGCACGACTAGATCATCCTAATGGTCACCTCATTGCATATTTTTGACTACATCATTTTTTGCCCATTTTTTAGACACCAATAGTTGCCTCAGTTTGCGTGCCACTCAGGACGCTCTCCGTTTCTAACAGTTGTTATATCACCGGATTCATTTTTCCGAGCTCGTGATGATGCTTGAGATACTTTCTCGCTCTCACCAAGGTACAATCATAACATTTTGTCCTGACATTTTGCTACCTTGATTAGCGCGCCACATCGGCCGCAGTCTGATTGTTCCACAATTTTTACATGAGCCATTCACTCCTGTCATACTGCAAAGGTTTCGTTATTTTTCCACCATTCATTCACCCTGCAAGGAAGCCCACCAGTGTTCCCCCCCCACCATCAGTTCTAATCATCATAAATGTTCCTTAATTGAAAACTTCCTCCTTGCCTGACCATTCCAAATACAGTCTTCTTATTTGCTTTCAGACTCCTTAAAATTGAAAGCAACCATGAGCATGAACTGTCATGGGCTCACAAAATCCACATGACAGTACCATTCCAACTACAGAGTCTTCTTATTTGCTTTCAGACTCCTTAAAATTGAAAGCAACCACGAGCATAAACTGTCATGGGCTCGCAAAATCCACATGACAGTACCATTCCATCATTTCAGAGTCTTCTTATTTGCTTTCAGACTCCTTAAAATTGAAAGCAACCACGAGCATGAACTGTCATGGGCTCGCAAAATCCACATGACAGTACCATTCCATCATTTCAGAGTCTTCTTATTTGCTTTCATACTCCTTAAAATTGAAAGCAACCACGAGCATGAACTGTCATGGGCTTGCAAAATCCACATGACAGTACCATTTCATTACTTCAGAGCCTTCTTATTTGCTTTCAGACTCCGTAAACATGAAAGAAACCACGAGCATGAACTGTCATGGGCTCGTAAAATCCACATGATAGTACCATTTTATATCCACACTTCTTCTAGTTCACTAACCCATGAAGAAGTCCCCCCACGCATCTTGGCGCTATGATCAATCCTCTCGGCAGCACCTCCGATCAGGTCGCCTTTGTTCAGAGTATTCTGCAGTTTCCTACCATTTTACCACAGCTTCATTTTACCTCAACCCAGTCACCCTCAGATCCTATATAGCTATGATCCCTTTACCCCCAGTCAGTTTCATATGCTGCCCGATCATCCCCGCCATCATACTCTGAACAAAGGAAGTTTGAGTCCACCCACTCTACTTGCCTAGTTAGTCCCACCAGTTTATCACTCTTGCCATCAGTACTACCACATTTTCAGTTTTGCACCTCGCGCTCCTGTCAGGGAAACATCATGGCCTTGATACTTGCAGGTCTCCCTCTGTCGACGACAACTCCTCTATTCCAGAGGATAGACCTAGAGGTTCCTGCGCCTTGGACCCATCACCATCTGTGGTGAGTGCCTACGGACCATTTTGGGAGGAATCATTATTGCCTCTCCGAATGGTTGTTTCTCACATGTTCGACTTCAGCACCTTAATCGCATCGTTGAGAATCGCGCAGGATTTATATCCATTCCATTATTTGTCGAAGACCCCAGATTTCCCCTGACTCTAGCACATTGGTGAGTCACTTTGGAACGACCAGTTATATGTTCCCGTGGATGTCCGGGCTGCGTTGGCGATTGTATTCGGAAGCCATTCAGTTCTATGCTTCTTTGAGTACCAAGTTCAGTTCCAGATCAGTGTACCATTACGAATGTGACCCGTGTCACTCTGATCCAGCAGCGCATCAGTTCCTTCAGACCCACAATCAGTAGCACTGCTGCCATTCTAGTGTATCAGTTTTTCAGCTCAGACATGGTCAGATCAGCAGTATGTTCTAGATTTGTGTCCCTTCCAGACCCTCATGATATACAAAGTGATTATCTACTACAGGTCCCCCTTTTCGGGCCTCACAGTTATTTTTATGTATCTTGATATGAGCATGGGAATGCCCGCCTCGTCCGTATATTGAGATTTGTCCTCATTCAGTATTTGAGGACCATTTATATTGCTATGTTATATTCTGATATGAGCATGGGAATGCCCGCCTCGTCCATATTATCATATGATCCCTCATCCATTATTGAGGTTATGTACTTTTCAGTCCTTGCAGGTGGTTCGAGATCGGTGTCCCGGACATCAGTTGCTTCCTTCTCTTCTCCACACCCCAAGAAAAACCAAATATGACTCATGATGTCCATCGGCCATACGATGAGCTCCTGCCCTCACACATTAGAGGGAAATCTGTTAACACCCAAAAATGGTTAACTACCTCATCTACCCCATTACATGGCTCATTTGTCCACTTTCCTACCATATCTCCATCAAAAACCCATAAAACCATCTAAAAGGTCACCAAAAAGATTAAAATGCCTCCAAAAGGCTATAAAATCCTTTTTTCCTCCAAAAAATATCCAAAAAGGAATAAAAAATGTAAAATAATGAGGAAAAAGAGGAAAACCCTAAACAACTAAAACCCTAAAAAGATGACCTAAACCACATGGTTTTATAAATAAGTGATGGAGACCCATTATTCAATATCCACAATCATAAGCACCCTGCCTCTGCCGAAATTATTCCTGAAACCCTAGCTTACCATCAAGCTACTTTCACCATTGAGAATTCTTTTTGGCCCATTTCCACCATTAGAGAAGGAGAAGAAGCAGCTTGGAGCTCGAAGCCACCGACATCGGACCAGCGCAACGGACTCCATCAACCTCCTCATTGGAGGTAACATCAATAAAGTTCATTATTTACCATTTACTGCTTTTTGTTTTATGTTATTTACTTTCTACTGTTTTGCTTCATGAATGTATAGATTTAATTTTTATTTCAGTTATAGCTTTTAATTCATACATCATTGAACTGCTACTAAGGAATCCATATTCCTTAGTAGGTGCTCATTCGCACAAGCTAGGGCGAAAACCCTAGCAACAAGGTTCTTCAGTAGGTTTCTTTCTAGATTTTTTGTAAGCCGTGTCTTCATCAAATGTCACATCCCTGTTAACATCAATCTTTTTGAATCTTGGGAAATATATTCTGTAAGACCTTGAGATTTCAGAGTATCCCACAAATATACCCTTCTTTCCTGAAGGATCTAATTTTGTTCTCTTCTCTTTTGGAATATGTATGTATACAGGAAATCCAAATATTCTAAAATGGCTGACTTCTGGTTTCTTTCCGAAGAAGACTTTTTTAGTAGTCTTATTCTTGAGTACTCTTTGTGGAGTACAGTTCTGTACATACACCGGTGTTCCGACAGCTTCTACCCATAGATGCATGGGAAGATATTGATCATGAAGCATAGCTCTTGTAGCTTCCATGATAGTTTTGTTCTTCCGTTCTGCAATCCCATTCTGTTGTGGATTATAAGGAGTGTACAAATCCCTCTTAATCCCTGAGTCTTTGCATAACTCTTTGAATTAATTTGATGTGAGTTCTCTGCCATTATCTGATCGAAAGGTCTTGATCTTCTTTTCAGTGTGGTTCTCGATCAAGCCTTTGAATTCCTTGAACTTGCTGAATACTTCATCTTTTTTATTCATAAAGTAAATCTATGTCTTCCTAGAAAAGCCATCAATAAAAGAAATATAGTATACATACCCTCTTAGTGAGCTTGATGACATTGGACCGCATACATCGGAGTGGATGATTTACAACATTCCTTTTGCTTTGCTATCGCTACTTGGAAATTTCTTCTTTTTGTTCTTTACTTTTGCACGTCCTTTGCAGACTCCATCATGTTTTTCTTGAATTTATGGAAGACCTTCAACAAATTTACTTGCAAGTGGTAGTGCTCTGTAGTGCACACGTCCAAGCCTTCTATGCCAAAGTTCATTTGGCTCTATTGTGTCATGGACCAAGGCTTGTTCTGGATGGCCCTTTAATTTGTACAATCCTCCTTCTTGTTCTCTAATCACTACTGCATCATCGATAGTATTTCCTTCTAGCCACATGATGACTTAACCATCTATAAATGTAACCCTCATTCCTTTTGCATCTGATATAGATATGGAGAAAAGGTTCTTCTTTAGTCCTAGTATAAACAATACTTCCTTCATTGTCATAGACTTTCTAGAGTCTAGCTTGTAGGAGGATTCCCCACTACCTTTTATTGGATACTGGTAGTCATCTCCTAGCTTCACCTTGTGAGGTGATTCATGTTTTGAAAGTTTCACAAAGGATTCCTTGAATCCTGTCATATGCTTGGAAGCCCCACTATATATAAGTCAAGCATTGCTTCCATGAGTAATATTTCCCATAAGAGCGGAAATCAAAACATATTCTTCATCACTTGAAGAATATTCACTTTCATATCTAGTTCTCTTGGTGGAAGGTTCATCATCCCTTATAGCATAAGCATGATGTCTTCTCTTGTTCCCCTTCTTCTTATGAAAGTTAATCTTTCTCCTAGGACATTCTTTTGCAAAATTTCCTCTTTCATCACAAGTGTAGCATATTAATTTAGATAAGTCCTTTCGAATGTTATCTTTATGGTGAAAGGTCTTACCTCTGGGGTGATGAGAACTTCTTCTAGTTTTCTTGGAGTGAGCTGTGAGAGCTTGATATTCACTTCCCATCTTCTCTTCTCGAGCTGCTATCCGAGCTTCTTCTTGGGAGCATTCTTCCCATAGTTTGTTGAACTTGACTAACTTATTTTTGGCACAAATTCCTTGAATAAAGGAGTCCCATGATCTAGGGAGACCATTCAAGGTGGTCATTACAATATCTGCATTTTCCACTTCTTCATCTACTGCTTCTAGCTATTCCTTGATTTGAGAGACCCTTGTAAAGTAAGACTGGGTGGTCTCTGCATTCTGGATCTTTACATTCTTCAGTTGGTTTCTCAGAGTCATCTTCCGGTTTATGTTCTTCCCTTCAAACAATTTGGTTAGGGCATCAAACATAGATTTAGGTGTCTTGAGGGAGGACACCTGTGGTATGAGGTGATATTTGATAGAATCAGCAATGATCGTCTTTTCCATAACCAAATTATTCTTATGTAAGGCCTTGGCCTCATCTCCCTCTAGAACTGGAACCTCCTCACTGATATAGGAGTCCAACTCATTTTCTTCTAGGACCAGGGAGATCCTATACTTCCACGCTCAGAAGTTATCAGCTCCCTCAAGCTTTCATCAATATTGGTATGATGAGACATCTTAATTGAGAACCTCAAATGGAAATACAAAATATTTATATTTTACCAGATCAAGATGTCCGATTTGGATTTGGAGCTCAAATCCTGTAGTGCTGGTTCAGGAGAAAATTAGGGTTTTGCTTTGTCGGTGTTCTGTCCAACCAAATGCTTTGAATTTGATACCTAACTTCGATTTTAGGGAGGAGATCAATCTAGGCATGGGCTCATTGAAAAATTCCTCTTTTGTGAAAAGCCGTAATTTACGGCAGTAGTGTGGGTTCAAAAACTGAAAAACCTCAGAATTGGATTCTGCTTCAACAGAAAGATGTGCCCTAGGGAGGGGAGTTATTCCAACCTTCTTTTGTTGAAAATATATGGAGAGAGATCCACAAACTAGGAAGCGCTAGTTCCCGTAGCTACACAGTGTTTCTTCTCAGGTTATCTCTGATACCATGTTATATTTTTAACATTAAGCTAGCATAACATTAGGATCTTTTAACTAAGAGAACAACAAGCACAACAATCAAACACAAGAGACAATGAAAACAATGTTTTTCCTCGGGGAAACCATAAATGGAGAAAACCACACAACTTCCTCAGAGATAGAATCAGCACCAAAAGTAAAACCCTAAAATAGTAAGATGATCTCCCGACAGTAGTAACCTCTTTCTTCCTTGCCTCGGTGTCTTTCTCTTCCTCATCTATGTGCTACAACTGAGCATGGATGAGTTTGTGATAAATAGAGAGGTTATCTCTCTATTTATACTAATTCCTGACTTGACTAAACCCAACAAGGGCCGACTTCACTAGGTGAGTCTAATAACCTTAGTGCCCCATAACAGCGGGGACTTTAACCCTTAGACAATAGGAGGGTTACCCACAATGACTTGACATGAATTGTTTACATTAGTTAACCTCCCGATAGGAACATCGGGGAATGACATGACTCAAGTACATCCCAAAATAAACATCAAGTTACAATATGTAAGAAATACAAGTGAATACATTCCGAAGTTACAATTACATCAACAATGAAGTTGTCCCTGCAAAATATCACTACAAAACAAAAAATAATTCACACTATGTCAGAATAAATCCTTCCCTCTTGACATGTACACTTTTTCAGGGTCCGTCACATTCGTAAAGACTTCTATGGATGAATCCAAAGTTAGCAATGCAAATATTGTGGGACTTATGTGGAAACCTAGCTGCTCCCGGCGTACAATGGAGAGTACACAAACTTGAATCTTTCCTGAAGAGGAGCTGATACCATGTTAGAATTAATTTTCCATTGATCTTCAAGCAATGAGTTCTATTAGATTCTTAATTATTTGTAGTGAAAAGGAATGAATAATACCCACTAAAGAAAACAAATCTCATAGGAAACAGACAAGAATTGCTCAGTATAATTACAGTATAAAGTTCATTAATCCCAGCAGTATACAATGGTGTTATATAAAGGAGAATTCAAATCATGTAGATAAGATTTGAATCTACCAACTCAAATTGACTCACTAGCTAACTAGAAGTGTTTAAATCACTATCGGAGTTCACTAGGCTAACTCCAGATGTATAATCTAGTCTCTCCATATGTTATAATCAGTCAAACTAGTTGAACTGATGTGGTAAGTGAGAAGTAGGTGAGAACTAGAACCTTCCGACATGCATGCATGCAATACTGGCACTGACTGAATTCGAGGACATCTAACTAAATGTAACTGGAGAATAACTTAGCTTGTCTAGTTACCAACTACCAACAAGTGAAGGAGGTTGGTGTCGACACTTCCACTGGCTCCTAAATTGTACGGATTGGTATAAGATGCACATAAATTGATCCATGAAGGTGAATTCAGTTTCATTTAACCTTTATATGTGTTCCCTACACTCTAGTGACTGCTATAGGTAGCCCCCTTAGGCTAAGTGGAACCAATGGTACTAGCGGATCCAATAATAACTAAATGACTCCTAAGGTAGGAAAATATAATCTAATAGAAAAATTTGGACAAGGGAGGATAATAAATCCTAATAACATATGTTAGAGGCTCGCATTCCTGTGCTCTTTAATTACTATTTTTCATGTTTTGGCTTCCATTTTGGAAAGAGTTGTATACCATATTTATATGAGTAATTTTCATTGACTATGATGATTATGGAGAAAAAATAAATGATTTCAAACTCTTTAATTTCATGACCATATTCTCCATAGCTTGAAATCCAAGAAACTCTAGTGAGAAAGGCTTGCATTCCCATGCTTTTGTGTCAATAGTTTCAATGTAATTGGATTCCAGATTGAAAGAGTTCATACCATATTTGTATGAGATATTTTCTATGATGTTTAATGTTGTTGGGGAATCCTTTTTGATGTTGTTTATGGTATCCATATGTCATGTCATTATATGAACCATTCAATCTACTTTTCATGTATCAAAATCAAGATTTTAATACCATTTCCCCTAAACCAATTTCACTGAAACTTGTTACCAGACGTTTAATGGTTTACCCTTAACCACTTTCAGATGCCAGTACTTTACGATGGTGGAATCGAGATATTTTTGACATTTCGGTAAGATAAATCCATGCATATATATATGATCATATTCAAGAGTTGTGCATATGGAAGAGGTTGATTAAAGCCAACATTCCACCCGAGTTTTTATTGGAATGGTTCCTTAAATATTTATTACCGTACATTGTGAAGGATGTTTCAACATCTAGAGTGAATACTAAGGAACATTCTATATTTAGGGACCAATAGTTGGATTTCATTTATGCTCAGTCTGGGATTCTATATGAGATTATCCATGAAATTGGATGCTAAGTTCAAACCTGGGACACGTGTCCATAGTATCGTTGGTTCCATGAGTACCAAAGTCATAGACTAGGTTACAAATCAAATGAAAAAAATTTCTACTAATGAGTCTACGATCGAACAGGATACGATCTCATCCACTCCTACCAAATTGGTTTTTGTGATTTCAATCCATTCATCATGCCAAAAGGGAAACAAACAACCCAAAATAATAGAAGAAAATGAAGAAATAATAAATGGAGTGGGAATAGGAAGAAGAATAAGAATGACGACAAGAATTTGGATAATGTTGAGAGGGACAATAAACTTAAGAGGAAGGTGAAATTCCCTTGCAAACTCTATGGGGGAGATCATCTCACATAGAGAATGCCTCTGTTGACTGACCCTTTTCCTCATAATAAAAATATGGCTTCAAGGACAGTGGACACTGGAAGCAGTTCTGGTGGGCGTCAAAACCCACTGGCTACGGAAGGTGGTCACAGTTGCATCAACGTGATGTTAGATACTAACATTGTGAATCACAAACCACCATGGGTAAGGAGCCTACACCTCTTGAAATTCCTTTGTAGATTGATAAGCCTGAATTTATACCACATATACCTAAGGGAGTCCTAAACCATTCAGGGGACAATCCTAATTCCTGAGTTTCCCAACATTATTCCATTTTCGAGTATTTTGGAAAGAATCATTGTGTGATGTCAACTCTTGAGGTTCTTCATACTTTTCCTTCCTAGAGGAGAGCATTGTTGTCTTCTCTTGGAGTATTTGATCTTAATACCTCCACGGTAATTATATTTGAAACTCACAAGGTCCAGCCTCACTTTCCTTACATTGAAATCTAGACTATATCCTCTACAAACCTAGCTACATTTTAACATATTTCCTTTTTAAGAATTGATTTAATTTCATGTATTAATATCTCGTAATAGACGAAGAAGTTTGTAATTGGTTATATTAATTTGTTTTATTTTAATGATTGATTCATCATAAAGGGTAAAAATTGTCTTGAATGTTTAATCATATTCCTATGTAATATTTTACTATCTTGATAGCACTCATCAAGATTCCTTACTGCCAAGTAATTGAAGACAATTCCAAATACATTTCTCTTACTTTTTTGACATGTTAATTTGTTCCCCCCTAAATGCTTAATTCTAGTTCTCTTAGAGTGTTTAATCTCGATTGATTTGAGAGAGAGAATGGATCATTTTAAATACATTGTCACATGGATAATAGTTGAGTGTCAAATGAAAGAAAATTTTTAACTTCTAAAGATTTAAAAAATATCTTCTCCATGGTATTCCTCTTCATGGGAAAAAAATATTTCGAAAAGAGTCAAGTCCATGCCCTGCCTCTAGAAAAAATATATGGAATTTATCAATTCTAATTTTCATAGATAACAAAAATTCTAATTTCCATTGATGGACCATCTCCAAGGTCCCAAAGACCATTTAAAAATTATTAATTTGTCAAAGTGGTCTAGGAACTGAAAACACAGTCTCACAAAGAATATAGACAAATATGCATAAAATTGGAAAAATGGTGCTGCAATGAAAGTAGCAGCTCTATATAATCAAATGAAAGAATGATGATACAATACAATGATCATGCCATATGCATGAATGCCAAGACAATTCGAATTCCCAAGGAGGTCATTCGAACTGAATGAGTGATTCTAGCTTAAATAAATGTAAACCATAGTGAACACTCAAGTTAACCACTGGTCAAAACCCTAATCGACTCAACTGTGTCCTAACTAAAGTTGAAGTGCAATAAATGACTGAGTCTAACTAAAAGTAGCTCAGACACATGTCACTGCAAGCCAACCAACAAGTGGTAGTGCATCAACGACTCCAATGAACCCCGATGAGGTTAACTGAAGTGTAACTGACCATCAAAAGTGGTTGGAGGTGCCCTTGTTGACTCCGTTTCATTAAATAATAATTAAATAATCAATTTAATGAAGGGAGGCACCTTCACTACTTTTTTTAACTGATCGTAACCATCAGTTAGCAATATGGGGCATTTATGACACTCAGATCATCCCTGGAGTGCTCCAGTTAGCCTCCCCAAATGAAGGAGAAGGATTAGTTATCCTTTTTGACTGAAGGTAGGTGTGGGTGTGCTCATTCTGATGTCATACAGTGCTCCTCTGATGTCAATTAAGTCAACAAACCTTACGATAGTGGTTTAACTAGGACAAATTGACCAAAATGAGTGTGTATGGTGGTAAATGTCTCCAACACCCCCCTTAAGCTATACTCAGAGGAGTAGAAACATAAAGTGCATGAAATGCAGGGGCCCTAAAAATTAAGGCCATAGGTCACCCTATACAATAAAGTAACTACTTAATATAACCAAGGAAACAGGGAAAACCTCATGGGAAAAATAACCCCCCTCAAACTAAGTAGTAAATCAAGAAATTTTTTGTTCTTCTATGCAGCAGCATCCTGAGAATGTGAATGTGAATCTCCGAATCCAAACTAAATGAATATGTCTGGAGGAATCTTCCACTTTTTTAGAAGAAAAATGCACTCAATTGAATCAGAAATATAAACAGCTGCACGGTGAAGACTGAACCCATGTAGAGCAGCTTGAATCATTTGAAGACAGAGAAAAGGTTCTTGAGGATTCAAACCATGTGTGGAGCACTCAAGAAACTGATATGTTGCATCCTTGAACAAAAAACCATGAGTGGTAAAATCAGCCCCAAATCTTAGGAGCAAGTGTCCAAACGGATGTAGAATGTCTTCCTCTTTACTAGTTCTGTGAGGAGATGAGCATGTGACCAAAGGTAGAGAAGCCCTGGGACTGTGGAGGGTGAATGCTTGAGCTCCATAATCTGATATAGCTAATTATTCACAAAATAAAATATCAGCAAACTCATAAGATGAAAAATACACCAAATCCCCAGCAACAAAATTGAAGAAGAATTGCGGTACTTTGAGAGCAGCTTCAAGCAGTACTGCAAGATCTTGGATTTTAAAATTTGAACCAAATAATATCAGATCAGGAAGTAAATCAGATCCAAATAGGCTCACAATAGATCTAAAATTCTGAAATAAAATCAAATCCCTAGCAGTAGTTTTGAAGGACACTTGCGGTACTTGTTTCTTCACACCATTGATGAGAACAGCTACAAGCAGTACTGAAGGTTTATGAACCTGGAATTTTGAACCAAGAAATATCAAATCAGATCCAAATAATATAATATCAGATCCAATAATGTTCATATCAGATCCAAAAGTATGGTCAATTGAGATGGTGGATGCACAACTTTTTTCTTCTTCAAAATTCTGAATTTTGTTGCATGTAATCCTGTAGGATTTTGCTCGAAGATCTAGATCATGGGGAGTGAATGTGTTAGTCTTATAATCTGATGTTTCTTCCAAAATATACAAGGTTTTACATATTGGCACATGTTATAGCTGATTTTACCACTCCAGGTGAATCACAATTTGTATGGCCTTCCCCTGTCCCGCTGCAGACTCCTTAGACCCCATGGACCATTTTTTGTCCTTTGATGTTTCCTTGACCATCCCTAAAAACATGTGAAAAATGATACACGTGATTTTTAAACCTATAAGTGCGTATATACGTGGGTTTGACCACTAGAACCACGTACATCGGGATGTGTACAAAATCCAAATCTTTTTGGAGTTTTCCTTGACATGGATCCGACTCACTTGACTCCTGGCCTTCCCTATGCCTTGAGATCGCTCGGATTCGACATTTCATTACCCATTTGAAAATCTATATAAGGAAATATATGGTACATTTAAGGCATATGAGAGAATTAAGAGCAAAGAAACTATAGTCCATTGTTGCCGGAACTTATGCTTAAGTCTGCATCCCTTTGTCCCTTGGAGCACTAGTGTGTTTTTCCCAAGCTTGCCTTTTGCTTGTGAGCTTGCTATCGAGAGATGGAGGATTGAAGTGGTGGAGGCCCAAGTGGGGGATTCAATTTCTTCATTTTGTAGACATGCCGTCAAAGGTTGTATCTTGTAATCTCTAATTTATATTAATAGAAATATCTTTTCTTGTCCAATAATGTGTGTTTGAATGAATATTTTATCCGTTGGATTATGTCAAATGCTTATACATTATTGATTATATATGCTAGAATAGATCTAAAACCATGATATATAGAATCCTTGTATTGTTTACTTGTTGTTGAGGAAGTAATCTATCAATTCAAGCTTAAGTTGGAAAACTCAATGGGGATCTACTTCAACCGTCTGGAATAAGGTACGAGGTCTGATCCTTTAGTGTTAGACATTTACTTTCTATTGAATATTGGAATAGATTGATTTATGGAGTCAAGCTATCTGTTGTGGTACCCCAAGCCATAGGAATTTCTCTTCGTAACAGAATTGGTGACTCCACTGGGGAGTTCCTAGTAGTTGTCCTTTGGGGGTTGTTTTATCAGCATTGAATGAATTTGAATTGCTCTTTCTCTCTTGTTTCTGTGACGGGTCTAGGGGCATGTATGCCTGGTAGTGTTTGATTGGTGTGAATTTTGTCTTAGCTTGTCCGTTTTCCTTGATTTTATGCACCTTTCTTCCTATACGTGAGTTTTTAACTCACAGTCGCGTATACACACGGGTTTCTCTATGATTTCCGCGTATACACGCTGGTTTACTATGAACAGTCACATATGCCCTTAGCTTTTCCTTTTTGTGGAAGTTAAATGGTTGCTGGGTGAAGTTTGATGTTTTCTGAGTCTCCTTTGGCATTTCCTAAGTCTGTTTATACCTCTGTTTTTGACCAGAAATGTTTTTTTTAGGCTAAATGTTTTTTAAGAAGGTTCTTGTCATGGCATTTTAGATTTTTTGTTTGGGTTAGTGTATTCGAGTTCTTTTACCTTAGTGCTCTGCTTGAGTTTTGTTTTGAGTGTGCTTGCAGAGTCTAGGGGTCGTAGAATCATTCTTTTGATTTTTGTATCTCATTTTATTTAAAAAAATCCAAAAACATTTGCTTATCATCATGCATTTGCATTTTGCATTTTGCATTGTACTTGCACTAGATTTGCTTTGGAGTACTAGTTAGAACTTCATATAGGAAATCTTGCATTCATCATTTGAAGAAAAATTGTGCATTTCACGTAGTAGCATACCCTGTTTTCATGGACACAATGTATTTGCATTGATTGTTAGGTGTGCATTTTAATTCATGTTGTGTCATAACACCATTAGTTGTACGGTCATATCCCTATTTTGAGTAATAAAGACAATTAAAATCAATGCTAAATTAAAATGAATTACACTCTTTTCTTTTCTAGGGTGCACCAACAAGCTTAGGTTTTAGGGTCTTGGAATAGTTCATTGTGAGTAAATTCTCCAATACCATTAAACAACAACATGTATGTGTCTGCCCAGGTGAATGTGTGAAATCCTTGGTATAACCAGTGTTTCTCAGGATCCTCCTCTCAAAAGGGAGTTAAGCGCGAGGCAGTGTGAGCGATTATTGATTGGGATGACCCCTAGTCATAACTGAGTAGCACCAGAGATATTTTTAGGATTGTATTCGTATCTAGGGGCTCTTTTGAGAGTTTTGGGATTTGCTACCCTGCCCATACGGTTAATCCCGTCTGTGACTGTCCACCTAAGCATTGATTATATTGAGGTGACCTTAGTGGCGTTACCTAGGATTTCGAGGGGGTACTTTGTAGGGGTTATTCTGCAGGTGTCCCGACCAGTTTGGGGTTGAGCAGCATAGTTGCTTTATGCATTGAAGTTGAGGGCCACAATAATTGGTTACATACCTCCACTTGTTGTGTATGGGAGTCTCAAGCCTCTCCTAGGTGAGACATACCTGCTTCATTTGGGAGCTCACTTATCCAGCCCTTGTTTGCTTACATTTGGCTTTAGATTTTTTTAGTGGTTTCTCTTTGCATCATAGTTTGCCTAGGGTTTGTGTAAATAGAGAGTCTTTTTTATTTTTTCAGTCATTGTGGATTTGGGTGCGGCTCCTCGCCATTCTTGTCATTTAGCAGGACTTTCTCCTTCTAATTATCCTCCTCCTTTAGGAGAGAGACCTAGACAGTCCAGGTGGACTATCTCACACATTGATTCACACACCATGGGGGACCATATAGAGGATATTCCTGAACCACCTTATCCCATTCATGTTGACGATGGGGAGTTTACTCTTACTTACGATCCTTCACCCAACTTGGATGAGTTAGGTCCTGTGATTTCCGAGATAGGAACCTTTCATGATAGACCTACTCACTCTAGGGTTGATTCCCCATTAATGCATTACTGGTATGGAATGTCAGAGGATTTCAAGACTCGTTTTGAACCCGCAAGCACTAGCTATGGTAGTTATGGTATGTTTGGTTTTCCTACACATGATTTGGAATTTCATGTCGAATCTGACTTCAAGCCTAATGCTATGCCTGGGGGCACTCTCATTCCTTACCATGCGGAGAGGTTTTGCATCACTAGTCACATTGAACCTTCCATCCCAGTGGTGGAAGTTACATCACATATTCCTCCTAGGTCTAGGGTTAGTGATCCTATTAGGATACCAGACCTGAGACGGGTAACGATAGGGAATAGTACGTACATTATTGCTCAGGTCCCTCCATCATCGATCCCTACTTCTTCAAATGTTCACCCTCCACCTTATCCATGTGGTCCTTCAAGCCGAAACGTTGCTACGAGTCATGTCCGTACTGCGGTTACTAGACCGGTTGTGTCTCAGCTTCATGCACCACCCATCGTTTCGGGAGGTCATGCTCTTACTTCTAGTGGTCACATTTCTACATCCAGAATGTATATTCCTACTTCTGGAATGTATGTTCGTACTTACGGAGTGTCCCATGGGACATTGCATGCGATGACTTATTGACCCTATTATGCGACATAGTATGGATAGGGTTCTTCACCTTATGGGAGTGGGTATCAACAACCTGCTTACTCTCCTAACTACGGCTTTGTCGCTCCTAATAGTTAAGGTCCACCACACTATGGTGTTTCCACGCCATGCTATACAGGTCATCAGGAGGAGGACACTATGGCTAAGGACATTGTGGTAATTAGACCTATATGAATCAAGGAGCAGTCCATCGACCTCATCATCCCAGGCTCCCTTTTCTTGCAATGCTCAATATTTTTGACTTGTCGAGATTAACGAACGATCCTGTAGCTCATGACCCAGCTTGGCCGACTGTCCCTACCAAGCTTCCTTCAAACATAGATAAGTTCAATGGCAAACCGACAGAGGATCCAAGCGAACACGTTAATACGTTTCACCTATGGTGCTCTTCGAATTCCTTACATCAAGACTCCATTCGTTTGAGGCTATTTCAACCCACCCTTATAGGGCCTGCCATGAAATGGTATATAGAGCTACCTAGGGGAGCTTTTGCTTTGTTTAATGACCTTGCAATGACTTTTCTTAACCACTTCCATCTACCAGTGCATTATGACGTTCGTACTGAACTCTTGTTGACATTTTGGCAAGATAAAGCCACACATATCTCTAATCATATTCAAGAGTGGAGAGGACGGAAGAGTTTAATTAAAGACTTTATACCGCTGGAGTTCCTCCTTGAGTGGTTCCTCAAGTCGTTATTGCCATATATAGCGAAGGATGTTTCCACATCCAGAGTGCAGAATGAGGAACAAGCGATTTTTAGGGCACAGGAACTGGACTTGATCTATGCTCAGTTTGGTTTGTTATATGAGATTATTCCCAATGCTCCGCGTTCCAGTTTTGACCCCAAAGTCAAACCTGGACCACATGCCGATGGCATTGTGGGTTGTGCAAGTGTGAAACCTGCGGATTCAGTTGAAAAATAAGTTAGTCAATTGTCAATAAACCAATCTACTTCAGGACAAGCTACGGATTCGTCTCAACCTGCCCAAACGGCGAGTGTACTTTCTGTGCAATCATCGGACCAGAAGGGTAACCAGCAACTCGGACGAAATAGAAAAAAGGGTAAAAATAATTGTATGGGTGGGAACAAGAATGAGAATGCTAATAGCAGGAACAAGCAAGCTAAACGTATGGTTAAGTTCCCTTACAAGTTATGTAAGGATGATCACCTCACTTACTTGTGCCCTTGTATTGAGGAAGCCTCGAGATTCTTGGCACAGGGCACAGCTGTGCTAACTAACCCTTTACCACACAATCAAAATATGAACTCGAGGTTCCATGACGAGTCTGGGGGTGATCAAGATCTGCTAGAGGGTAATGGTCATGGTTGTATTAACATGGTACGTGCTGCGAAGGTTGCGACCCATGCGAAAGATTTTGGTTCATCGCAACCCAGCCCAAGAAAAGAGCCTAATCCACCAGGGTCTCCTTTGTGTATTGAGAAACCTGTGGATAAACCTGAAGCTGCACCTCACATTCCTAAGGGATTCCTTAAGCAATCGGGGCATAATCCAAATGCCCGAGCCACCCAAAACTATTCAGTTTTTGAGGATTTGGGCCACACTCCTTGTGAGATGTCTGCATTGCAAGTGCTTCAGAGTTGTCCTTCGCAAATGAAGGCATTGCTTTCTGCCCTTGGTGTGAATGATGATGATTCTTCCTTCGTGATTAAATTTGAAACCACAGGACTTCAGCCTCGCTTTCCCTACTATGTGTCTCTTTTCATTCATCTAGAATGTCTTAATATGAACATCAAGTGCACTGTGATTGACGAAGGCGCTGCTGCTTCTATGATGTCTTTATCATGTTGGAAGGGTCTAGGTTCCCCTGAGCTCTCTAAATCAGTGACCATGTTAACTGCGTTCGATGGGAGATCTTTTAGGCCGCACGACATCCTTCCTTCCCTTAAATTCCGTTTGGGAGGGAAGACCATTGTGATAGAGGTTGAGGTGGTTGATGCGCCCCTTGACTAAAATCTCTTGCTGGGTAGGAACTGGATGTAAAGTATGTAAGCCATTCCTTCTTCCCTATTTCGTGTTGTATGCTTTCCACATAACGGGAATATCATAACGATTGATCAAACAAAATTCAAGAATCTGTCTATTACCGCATATTTGGGAGCTTCAATCCCAATCGTTGAACACTCTCAGCCGGGAACTGGGAGTGTGGGTGTAGGCATGTGTCCATCCCTCATGGGAAGCTTTAGTTGTCCTGAACCGATCCTTATGATAGGATCTAGTTGTGACGAGTCTTTGACATATACCAAATCGGTGTCTTTTCGCATGAGTCATATGAAAGATCCTTGGATTCTTCCTACACCGAGTAATTCGAGTGAGCCCGTCGTGACAGGCATGCCATTGCATGCAACTATGATAGCTTATCAAGATAATCTCGAGTGTGTTGCAGAGCCTAGTCCTTCCTCTTTGTAGATGGAAGAGGAGGACCCTTATGTTCTACCGGCATGGGCAGTACAGTCTTCTCACGCACACGACTTCCTTGATACAGTTTTCCCTTCATATGAAGCAATTATTGAGGCTATGTCGGGAGTTGAGCCACCAAGGGAGGAACTCCATCATAGATCGTATTTTCTTCCCGAGCTTGACCGCTTGGAGCATGAGGATTTTAGGGTGGTTCTTAGTCAGAGAGTTGGTAGTCCTATGGTTCCATTAAGCTCTCCTGGTCTGATGGCTGATGGAAACATGGCGAACATATCTTCAACGATTCCTATCAACATCTCTTGCAATCCTAGCACGATAGAGAATGTCTATATTGGGGAAGAATGTTCCCATGCTAAGATTGTAGAATACACTGATCTATTTAAGGAATTCCATGATCTATTGACCCTCGTATTGTCGAGCACGAGATTAAGACTTACCCCAACGCTAAGACTATTCGACAACGGTTGCATGCAGTGAATCCGAGGAAAGCACCTACAATTAAGGCAGAGATAGAGAAGCTATTGAAATCCGGTTTCATCTATCCTGTTCCCTTGATGGAGTGGGTTTCAAACCCCTTTCTGGTGGATAAGAAGTAGGGAACGATCCGCATATGTACTGATTTTCATGATTTAAATCGTGCCTATCCTAAGGACAATTTCCCCACACCATTTATTGATCATATTTTGGATGAGTGTGTGGGTAGCGAGGTTTTTTCCTTCATGGGTGACTTTTCTGAATATAATCAGATACAGATTAAACCTGAGGACCAACATAAGACTGCATTTATTTGTCCTTAGGGAACATTTTCATATCGAAGAATGCCTTTCGGCCTTAAAAACGCCGGAGCTACATTTCAGTGGGCAATGACCTTGATCTTCCACAATCTTAAGTCAATTATCGAAGTATTTTTGGATGACCTTGCTGCTCATTCTCGTATGAGAATGGGTCATCCCTATCACTTGAGATTGGTATTCAAAAGATGCCAGCACTATTTCGTTAGATTAAATCCTCATAAGTGCATATTTTGTGTGAATTTAGGTCATTTGTTAGGATTCATCCTCTCTAAAGAGGGTATAAGAGTCCACCCTTTGAAGGTTGAGGCAATACTTCAGTTGTCTCCCCCGAAGAATATTCCTCATATTCAATGTTTGCAAGGCATGGCAAACTTCTTACGAAGATTTGTTGTCAACTTTGCCAATTTGACTAGAGGCTTCATGCATCTCTTAAAGAAGGACACCCCCTTTTATTGGGATGAGTGAGCCCAGGAGTCCTTCGATGTACTCAAGCGAGCCCTAGCATCGGCCGCAGTGATTAGTCCCCTAGACTATAGCCATGATTTTCTATTATATGTGGTCGCATCATTAGAGACGATTGGTATGGTTTTGGTTTAAGAGGATGAGGAGCTCCAAGATCATGTCATATATTATTTGATCCAAAACCTTATTGACGTAGAGATTTGTTATTCTCATGTCGAGAAGCTTGCTTTAGCTACCGTACATGCGGTTCAACAGTTGAGACATTATATTCTCCTTCGCCAGACCTTGGTTATAACCCATGTCAATCCATTTCAATTCATCCTCACTCAAAGGATGATTGGTGGAAAATATAATAAATGGATTGTCATTCTGCAAGAATTCAATCTCGAGTTTGTTTAGGCAAAATCGAAGAAGTCTTTAATTTTTGCAGAGCTTATATCGGATTTCTCGAGCGAGGCCGAGGAGTTGGTTTATGAAGATACATTTGTCGATGAACACATCTTCTTAATTTCAACATTAGACCCATGGTATGGGGATATCATAATATATTTACAAACATTGAAGACCCCTACTCACCTCTCGCGAGATGAACAACGACGCTTATGTCACGTCTCTAAGAACTACCTCATAGTGGATAACACTTTGTACCACCGTGGGGTAGATTCCAACTTACGATGTTGTTTAACTCATGAAGAGGTTGAGGTTGTGATGAATGATTGCCACAGAGGGGCCTGTGGTGGTCATTTGTCTAGGCTTTCTACAGCTCAGAAGATTTTAAGAGTGGGTTATTTCTTGCCGTCGATCTTTAAGGATTGTGTTGATGTGGTCAAGAGGTGCCACCCTTTCCAGGTGTTCACATGTAATATGCGCTTGAAACCTGCCCCGTTACATCCCATTATCACTGCCGGTCCCTTCACTAAGTGGGGGCTCAATTTTATGGATTGCAACCTAGTTTCGACTGGGGGGCACCATCATATTATAGTGGCTATTGATTACTTCACGAAATGGGCTGAGGCTATGCCTACAGTAAAATATCATAGTGAGATAGCCACTCACTTCATATTCAACCAAATTATTACTCAGTTCAAGATTTTGAATGAGCTTGTCACTGACCATGGCTTGCACTTTCAGAACCGTATGATGGAAGAGTTGGCATTGAAGTTAGGGTATAAGCAAGAGCATTCCTCTTCTTACTACCCTCAAGCAAATGGATAGGTAGAGGTAGTGAATAAATCACTCAAATCCATTTCTCCAATGAACCATTGCACAAAACAAGAATAATTGGCACATCATGTTATATCCTGCTTTGTGGGCATATTGAACCACTATTAAGACTACCACTAGTTTTTCTCCATATCAACTTGTACATGGAGTGGAGTTGATATTGCTGGTTGAATGCGAGATTCCTTCTTTGAAGCTAGCTGTTGAACTCTTACCAGACACTTCACCATTGGAGGAACGTTTGGTTCACCTTGAGCAACTTGATGAGTAGTGTCGAGATGCCTTGGTGGCTCTAGAAGTCAATAAACATCGCGTAAAGGTCCAGTACGATAAGTCTGTCCATCTGAGGAGGTTTAGTGAAGGAGACTTGGTCCTTTTGTGGGATCAACCGAAAGAACCCTTGGGGGCAGGGAAATTTAATCCTATGTGGCGGGGTCCTTACGTGGTCAATCATGTGTTAGAGAAGGATGACTATGAGTTAGTGGATTACGAAGGAATGACCTTGGTGAATCCTAGAAATGGGCTCTATCTCAAGAAATACTATGCATGATCTTTAGCCAAGGCTTCTTATTGTATATTATTGTACAGTTTTGAATAGTTAGGTCTTTTTCTTATCGTGATAAGGTTTGTGATTAGTTTCCATTGATTTTGGAAGATGTTAATGGAATCTTCCACCTACATAGGATTCGCGAATGGTGCGAGCCATCACACTCAACACTCAGCATCTGCTGCTTGGGTGATTTATACTCCTATGAGTCAAGTACTATCTTCAGGAGGCATATGTCTACGACCATCTTTCAACAATGTTGCTGAATATAGTGTCATTATTGAGCTTCTACGGGATGCCATTTCACATGGCATTCTCTCTCTTGAGGTACATCTTGATTCAGAGTTAGTAGTGTCACAGCTTAATGGTTTGTACCATGTTAGAGATCCGATGTTATTGAGAATATTCTTACGTGTGATATTATTAGAATGGAAATTTGACAATATAACATATATACATATTCCAAGAAATAATAATCAAGTTGCTGACTCATATGCTAACTACGTGTTAGATTGCAATTTGTTTCATTCACAGTAAATTAATCAAAAACACAATTTTTACACTTGTAAATAAATAAACCAATCACCATAAAAAATTTATATATAAAAACCAAGATGTGATAATACATAGTGTCATGATACAAAATTGGGGCTCTCGAGCCACCAACATATAATACACGGTAGGTCAAAATGTATACACTCCTAGGTGTCTAATCCTATGGAGGAGGAGGAGGGTTGTGATCATGGAAGGTCACTATGGCTCTAGCTAGCCATCGGAATAATCACACCCATGCATGTGGTACACCCACCACCTACTGCTGCATAGCCTCAGGCAAGTCCTCAACTTGCGCCATGGGAAACCTATGTGTCAGTCTCACAAAATTGGTATGAATGCTCAAGAGCGTCTGCTCTTCATCCACACCCATGATATCATCTCCTCTTTCCCTCCTTCTATGACGAGGGAAGCCTTCTGGCTGTCATGGTCCCACATTTGCACATAAATGGTAGATGTCACTATGTATTGTCACGCAAAAATATGTCTTTTTGATTCCATATAATCAAGAAAACACACAAAAAATTTAAATAACTCAAAAAAATTTAAAAAAAAAGAGAGGGTTGAGATTCGTTACCTATATCACCATATGTCGATCCTGGTGGTAGCAGCATGTTCGGTTACCCCCGGAAATCTATCCCCACATAGGGGTAGTCATCGATGGAAACTATCTGTCATTGCCACCATGGAAAGAAGTCAGCTGGATATGGGTTGGCCACCCTACCACCCCCGAGTCTGCGCATAGCATCTACCCAACGCTGTTGGGCCAGATCTCGAACCCTGTGAGGAGGAACGTCCACTCTAGGGCTCAATCCCGAAACACACTCGAAGAAAAACGTGCTCAAAATACTGTTGAACCCGAAGTTCTGCACTCTACCTACCTTACACTCACTGAGCTGATGTTTCATGTTGCTCAGTAGTGTAGTGCTCCAGTCGTAAATCATGGATCTCATGCACTCCACTGCATAGAACATCAGAGGCCACGAGGCCTGGTGGAGTGATGCCAAGCCTGCTATCCTTCCCAATGTCAATAGTATGGCCTTTAGGCCCAGCACATGTATAGCGTTGGTAGGGACCTGACTCCCCACCTTCTCTGTGTCTCGATAGCAGTACACCGAAATGTACTCGTTGATATTCAGGCCACCTCTTGGCCCACCATGAGAACGAAGGTTCACTACTTCCCCTCATCTAGAAAGCCCCATAATGAAGTATATGTCCTCCACCTCTATAGTGAGGGACATCCCATCTATCTGGAAGGACTCTGAGTCTGGATCTCAATAATCCACCAGCATCTATAATAATTTTGGTTTGGTCCTCAAACCACCAAGACACCAAAACTTGTAGAGTCTGCATGCATGTAGAGCTTGTTGAGCCATTAGATCAGCCCTTACTGCTTCCTCTACTTCACCATGTTCATGCTCTCTCCACTCTAGGACCATCTTACACAAGAAATTGCAAATTTTCCCATTAGATTATTGAAAAAAACTTATGCGCGGCCTCATACGCAACTATTTTCAAAATAGTCACGTATGTACGTGGGTTTGGGGGCATTTTCCGCGTATATCCAACCCTATACGTGGAAAAAACCTCGATTTCCGCATGGGCCATAGCACCCATTTTAGTTTGTCCTAGAAAGCTTAATTGACCATGGAATTTCATAAAAAATTCATCAAAATGAAAGAGAAGAGCATGAGTAAATACCTGGAAGAAACGGTAGTGGATTCCACCAGTTGGATCTCCTGGAATTCGCTGTTGAAAATCTGAGCTCAAATGGGTAAAATTTTCAAATGTTTTATAATATTTTGAATTGTTTACTATTTATAGAAAATTTTCAAATATTTGAAAATTTTTACCCCCTTTCCTATAGTTTCGACATTTTCTAACCATTTTGGATCGTTTTTGACATAATTCATGACGTAGAGGACCTTTTTCAGTGCCGTTTCAGTGGTTGGATTGACCCGTTCGTGCCGATCTCAGGTATCATGTCTAAATTGGCATATAGGTTAGGTTTCATCACCGTTTTCATTTTGCATAACCTTATGACCATCTCATCACGACCTTAGGTACGAACCCACTCTATTATGTCACGGAACCTTCTTGCTGCTTTAGAAGTGGCATGATATGAGTGGTAGAGATTCACCTTACATGGGTACCCTAGTTAGTGCCTTATTTACATTTGGTGCCCATGCTAACATTTTCTCCTTTAGGGTGTGGGAGTCTGTTGTATAGTACTGCCATGACATTTCCCAAGAGCCTCATACTACTCTTGATCTTTTGTTGGCCTATTTCCCTCAGGACTCCCTCATGTCAAGTTGTCAATGCATTATCATGAGCTTTTCCTGCTTTATTGAGCTTTGTGTCAGCTCCCCTGACATTGCATATTTAGCCATATAGCTTGAGCTTGTCTCATGTCTAGCCATGTAGAGCCATATTTTATATCCTTCGCAACTTGTTTCCCTTCTACCGGGAGGAGATTTTCCCCTGAGTGTCGATATCCTACACATGTATCCTTGCATTGAGCATAGGTATGTTCCACTGCTTGGAACTAGTTTGTTTTCCTTTATGACACTCGTCTCCTCCTAGTCTGTAACTATAAAGCCATTTTATTCTTTTTCAAGCTTTTTAAATAACTGAAAAAGTCCAAAAAAAATCAAAAAACCAAAAATCTGGACAAGGAAAGATGTTATCCATGGCAACTGTCGAGTCGTGTTTCCTTCGAACAGAGCACTGTATATCACATCCATTGGTTGGGTTATAGTTTGGCTTGAGGAGATGTACTCGTTTATCTAAGTTTATCTCCACCGACTAGTTAAGCTTCCAGTCGCTATGGAGCCTCTATCGATGCCTCCTGTGTCGTAGAGATAACCCAGTTTGTATATTGAGTCTATGCTACCTCCATTCAGTCACCACATGCCATTATGCTCTTGTTCGAAGGAAGTTGAAGCCTGAGTTGACCATTCCTCAGTTATATTGACTTTGCATGTCGGCCATTCTCAGTACAGTTACTGGTTCGTGCACCTTATGATCGAGTCCTTCCACATTATACATTTTTTCTAAGTACCTCAGGTTGGATGATGGGGGATGCCTTAATGCCCTCCTTCCAGTGGATTTCATCCCATCAACTTCAGATCATTTATTCTGGGATTGGAATCTAGAGTCATTTTGAGTGCCTCGAGACTTGCAGTCATCAGTGGTAGGTTCTCTTACCATCGACAGTCTTTGGGAATACATCAATGTCCCCTGATCGATGGATCCTCTCAAGTGTTTGACCTCAACACATTTATTCACACTTGTTGGTTTTCACTCTAGTACCTTGATTCCCATTTTCATTATCGGTGGGTGATCTCGCGTCTGTTAACGGTATACATTAATGATCGGTAATCAGACAATGGAGTACTATGTTTGACCTTGACACCTCTATTTGCATAGTAGGACATGTACTCATAGCAGTTTGTGTAGAATACCTTCCAGATTGGTGGCATCTCTTATATGCTACCTCCTTGATCGTGCTAGTGTTCATGAGATTTCATCTCTCATGACTTGATTCTAGTATATGTTAGACATTTCCATCCATTATGGAGATCTTGATCTGTTATATATCTTCATCCATTATGGAGATCATGGCCCTTTATATATCTTCATCATGGAGATTCTGATCTATGTATATTGTATGTGGCGATCACCAATTATTTGATATCTTGTATCATGCCTATTCATGGACATTGTACTCTTATGTATCCAGGACTACTATAAGTATTTGCAGTTATATGCAGAGTTGTATTATTGTACTATGCTGACTAGATGGCTGGTCTTCCATTTGGGTTACTTCATCACTCCACTTCTGGGATGGACTTATAATGTATTTCGGCCATCGTATGACCCCTCTTACCTCACACATTAGGGGGCATCTGTTATAGTTTATTTTACCACTCTAGGTGAATCACACTTTCAATGGCCTTCCCCTGTCCCACTGCAGACTCCTTAGATCCCATGGACCATTTTTTTTCCATTGATGTTTCCTTGACCATCCCTAAAAGCATGTGAAAAATGATACATGCAAATTTTAAACCTATAAGCGCGTATATACGCGGGTTTGACCACTAAAAATGTGTACATCAGGATGTGTACAAAATCCAAATCCTTTTGGAGTTTTCCTTGACATGGATCCGAATCACTTGACTCCTGGCTTTCCCTATGCCTTGAGATCACTCGGATTCGACATTTCATTACCCCTTTGAAAAGCTATATAAGGAACTCTATCGTACATTGAAGGCATATGACAGAATTGAGAGGAAAGAAACTATAGTCCATTGTTTCCAGAACTTATGCTTGAGTCTGCATCCCTTTGTCCCTTTGAGCACTAGTGTGTTCTTCCCAAGCTTGCCTTTTGCTTGTGAGCTTGCTATCGAGAGATGGAGGATTGAAGTGGTGGAGGCCCAAGTCGGGGATTCCATTTCTCTGGTTAGCAAACATACCATCAGAGGTTGTATCTTTTAATATCTGATTTATATTAATAGAAATATATTTTCCTGTCCAATAATGTGTGTTTGAATGAATATTTTATCCATTGGATTATGTCAAATTCTTATACATTATTGATTATATATGCTATAATAGATCTAACACCATGATATATAGAATGCTTGTATTGTTTACTTGTTGTTGAGGAAGTAATCTATTAATTCAAGCTGAAGTTGGAAAGCTCAACGGGGATCTACTTCAACCATCTGGAATAAGGTACGAGGTGTGATCCTTTAGTGTTAGACATTTACTTTCTATTGCATATTGGAAAGGATTGATTTCTGGAGTCAAGCTGTCTGTTGTGGTACCCCAAGCCATAGGAATTTCTCTCCATAACAGCACACCAGTAGCAACATTAGAGGGAGAAAAAACAAATTTCTCTCCACTTTCGGAAGCAATTACTGGCAAATTTGGTACATAATTCAAAGGAAAATCACTGGCGAATGTTTGCATGGAAGTGAATCAGTATTTTTCTTCAATATCAGAGATTCAAATTTCTTCTTCTGTTTCAGCCATACGAGGATATGAGATATCAGAGATCTCACAAACTTCCAGAGCATCAGGAGAAGGAGTCACTGCAAGGAGACTTTCTTCAATTCGAATTGACTGTGTAGAAGATTCTGCTTCTTCTTCATCTTGAACAACTTCATCATAGAGAGTATAGGATGAGAATTTTGAGTAAATAACTCTTGTGGTGTTGGATGTGATTTCCAAAGTGCTATTATGATCCTCATTGTGCTTGCCAAAGGTTCTATCCAATCTTGTCTGGATATCCTTTCGGTATTTAGCAGAACCAATAAGGTAGCGCAAGCTAGGAGAAAGAGCCAGACATATTGATCCAAAATCTCTATATTAGCTAGTCATTCTCATTCTCATAAGACTCTTTTCCAAGTCCAATAGACACCTCATAGAGACCTCGTCTCTTTAGAGATGCAATCATCTTCAACTTCCATTTTGAATAGCTTGTGAATGGGGTAAGAAGAGGGAATAATGAGTCCATTCAAAGTTGTACCTATTAAAACTGCAAATCACAACAAAAGGGTCACTATAAGGTCAGACATCCTGTGAATTTTAGGCTTTCATCATACCCATCATAGTTAATCAATCAAGCTTGACCAACAATTTCCTTACTCGAGATATTAAGTTGTAATCCTTGGCTTTTGGTGCAGTGCTGGAATTTTGAGCTTTTGCTCAAATTTTCATGCAAGATCTGTCAAAAACCTTATTTTTGAGATATATGAGATTCATCCCGCCATGATCTATGATACCATATTAATTTGTCATAGTGGTCTAGGAACTGAAAACACAGTCTCACAAAGAATAGAGACAGATATGCATAAAATTGGCAAAATGGTGTTGCAATGGAAGTAGCAGCTCTATACAATCAAATGAAAGAATAATGATACAATACAATGATCTTGCCATATGTATGAATGCCAAGACAATTGGAATTCCCAAGGAGGTCATTCGAATTGAATGAGTGAGTCTAGCTTAACTGAATCTAAGCCACAGTGAACACTCAAGTTAACCACTGGTCAAAACCCTAATTTACTCAACTGAGTCCTAACTAAAGTCAGAGTGTAATAAATGACTGATTCCAACTGAAAGGAGCTCATACACATGTCACTGCAAGCCATCCAACAAGTGGTAGCGCATCAATGACTCCAATGAACCCCGATGATGTTAACTGAAGTGTAACTGATCATCAAAAGAGGTTGGAGGGGCCCCTATTGACTCCAGTTCATTAAATAATCATTAAACAATCAATTTAATGAAGGGAGGCACCTTCACTACTCTATTTAACTAATTGTAACTTCCATTTAGCAATATGAGGCATTTATGACACTCAAATCACCCCCGAAGTGCTCCAGTTAACCTCCCCGACTGAAGGAGAAGGATCAGTTAGCCTCCTTGACCGAAGGTAGGCATGGGTGTGCTCATGTTGATGTCATACAGTGTTCCTTTGATGTCAATTAAGTCAACAAAACTTAGGATAGTGGTTTAAATAGACCAAATTTACCAAAATGACTATGTATGGTGGTAAATGTCTCCAACAAAAATAGACGTACAAGTGTATCAGTACAAAATTAATTCCATACATTGAGAAGTCTAGATACCATTGAATGAAAATCATATTCTTTAACCATCCAATTCTAAAAGAAATGATGAAACATAAACACAAGGAATTTGAACACATATTATATGCATCTTTTAGAATTGAAAATAGTTGATAGATAGAAAAACAAAGGAACAATTCTATATTGATGTTATCCTCTACCAATACACTTTTTTCTATATTCTTTCTAAATAAACTAAGAATATATTCAATAAATACTTCAACCCGTTTATTCCAGTAGGAATTTTCTTCAAGTTTATCTAAATTTAAAAACAAATCAAACTTCCTCCTAGCTCATCACATTTTTATTTACCACTTCTCAAGACTTAATTTTAGAACCCATTTCCTACAAACGCAACATAGTAGAGAGCTTAATGACCAAACCAAAAAAGAAAAAGAAGCTTTCCATTGATATTGTTGATAAGGAATACTTTAGTACCAAAACCATGCATGCAATAATATTATACTTAGTACTATCTTGACGAGGTATTGTTGAAACCCTAAAATCCCCACTTAAATTTTCCACAAATTAAAGGGGCCCCGAACATAAAAATTGTAAATAATTTGTTTTCATTTTGTTTTGCATGATCTCATTATTTGGTTTGATAAATATTTGTTTAATACTCCCATTTTGATCCGTAGAGCTTATTGACTTTATATGTAAATATTGTGTATATGTGTCGTATGATTCCTAGTGTATATCTCAAGGACAAGGCCCGGCTAATGAATACTCAACTTTTAAAAAATGCATGTATTTATATTTTGTTATCCATGTGCTAGTGATCCAGGGAAAATTGTATATTCATGTAAATATTTTATATACAAATAAAAATACCAAGAGTTGGCTATGGAAGAAACTAAAATGGCAGGTCCACGAGTATCCATTAGGAATAGGTGAGCAGGTTGTGGGATTGAACCATGTGTTTCCAAATGTCATATTAAGAACCCATCATGACTTTCCTTGTTGGAATTTATAAATGTTGTAAGGAAGCAACTGAGGAAGAAACTGATGAATTTAATGAGCATGGGAAGAGTATATAAATTTGTATGGATGATTATGGTATCAGTTTACTTGAACCAGAAGTCATTATTCCTTATGGGATTTCATTTTTCATCCTACCCATTCCATTTTTGAACAACCAGAGATGCATTTTTCATCTAGCTATGTATTCCGAGCAGTGAAAATTGAATAAATTGCAACTTGTAAAGAAACCACATTTTGAAGTGCAAAAAACACCTAGAAATTCATGTGGGGAGTAAAATACAATGGGGGATACATAGATAAAAGCTCCAAGGTAAAATTGAGAGTGCAAGAATCCCAAAAATCCATTGGAAAAATCAGATTTAGAATCTTGAAAGTGTAATTTCATGATTTATAGTCATGTAGCCAAATTGGAGAAAAATCCAAGAGTAGACTAAAGTGGGAGCAATATTAGAGGTTGGAGTTGCTTGATAGAACCAGTGAAGTAAAGAATATATGAGGATTTATCATATTGTACGTTTATATTCCCACCCTCAAGAGCACTGGATGGAAGGTGTTCTTGATGGACTATGTAGCAAAGAAGGGGACCTTCCTTGTGATGGATGTGGTAGGTAATGTGGGTGCTAAGGCTATTTGAAGTAAAATTGAGATCCTTGTAGCTCTATGGTTGAGGTCATTGGCTTAACTATCTCCTTCCCTGCCTCCCTACGTTCCTGACAAACCCAACAATGTGCTAGCTTACCATGAACAATTGTTTTATGGCTATGAGTGATTTTGAGTAGTTCCTCCTTAGTGGATACATAGCCCATCTTGGGATTGGTCTCTATGTTGAAATAATATGTGTTAGATAGAGACCTATGTTGATGTATTTGTAACTTCAGAATGTATTCACTTGTATATTTCATATATTGTATTTCATTGGTCCCTGATGTTCCTATTAGGATATTCATTAATGTAATCAAGTCATGTAAAGTCCTAGAGATTAACCCTCCTTTATGGGTCGGGTTTAAAGTCCCCACAGTTGTGGGGAACGTGTGGGGAACTAGGGTTATTAGACTCTCCTAGAGAATTCGGCCCCAATAAGTTATTTCCAAGTAAGAAACTAGTATAAATAGAGAGTGAGCCTCTCTATTTATCACACACACTCACCTAGCTATAGCACATAGGTGAGAGAGAGAAGAAGCTCGCTCAAGTGAGAGAGAGAAAAGCTGTTGGATATCATCTTTCTGTCTTTGGGTTTTACTGCTGCCATTAGTGCTCATTGTATCTCTTAGGAAGTTGTAGGGTTTTTCCTTTATGGTTTCCCCGATTGTAAATCTTTGCGTATATTGTCTCTTGTGGTTGATTGTTGTGCATGCTATTCTCTTAGATAAGATTCTAAGATCATATTGTCACATTGATAAAACTATAACATGGTATCAAAGCGAACATGAGAAGAATACACTATGAAACTGTGGAATCTAGGGCTTCTTACTTTTTGGGTCTCTCTTTACAATCCATCAACAAAAGGAGGTTAGGATGAATCTCCATTGAAGGGCGCATCTTTCTGTCGAAGCAGAATATGATTTTGAGCACTTTCAGTTTTTGACCTACCACTACATCGGGAAAATAAGTTTTTTCACTAAAGAGGAATTTTTGAGTGATCCTAGGCTAGGATTTCTCTCCTCCTCAAACTCGAATTTTAGAGACAAAAATCGAGGTTTTTGGTTGGGTAGAACTCCGAGAAAGTAAAACCCTAATTTTCTCTGGAACCAGAAAACCAACACTGCAGAAGATCAGCTCTAGATCTATTTTTCAACTTCTCAAATTGGTAAGATCTAAATATTTTCTATTTCCATTTGAGGTTCTCAGTTAAGATGTCTCATCACACCAAGGTTGATGAAAATCTTGACGGAGCTGATAACTTCCGAGCCTTGAAGTATAGGATCTCCCTAGTGCTGGAAAAAAATGAGTTGGACTCTTACATCAATGAAGATGTTCTAGTTCTAGAGGGAGATTAGGCTAAGGCCTTACAAAAAAATATATTTGTCATGGCTAATAGGATTATTGCTGATTCAATCAAGGATCATCTCATACCATAGGTGTCCTCCCTAAATACACCTAAACAAATGTTTGATGCCTTAACCAAGCTATTTGAAGGGAAGAACATAAACCAAAAGATGACCTTGAGGAACCAGTTGAAGAATAAGAAGATCCAAAATGAGGAGACCATTCAGTCATATTTCACAAGGGTCTCCCAAATCAAAGGACAAATTGAGGCACTGGATGAAGAAGTGGAGAATGCATAAATTGTGATGGCCACCTTGAATGGTATCCCTAGGTCATGGGACTCTTTCATTCAAGAGATTTATGCTAGAAGAAAGTTATTCACCTTCAGTAGGCTATGGGAGGAATGCTCACAAGAAGAAGCTCAAATAGTAGCTCAAGAAGAAAAGATGGGAAATGAATATCAAGCTCTCACAGTACACACCAAGAAAAACAAAAGATACCATCATCATCATAGAGGTAAGCATTCACATTAGAATAACCATAGAAGAGATCTATCTAGTATCCAATGCTTTACATGCGATGAGAAAGGACACATCTCTAGATTCTTTCCTAGAAACAAAGGTGGCTCTCACATGAATAAGGGAAACAAGAGAAGACATCATGGACATGCTGCAAAGGATTATGAACCTTCCAAGAAGAGAGTAAAACAAGAAAGTGAAGATTCTTCAAGTGATGAAGAATATGTTTTGATTTCCGCTCTCATGGGAGAAATGATTGGCTCATCAATAGTGGGGATTTCAAGCATATGATAGGACTCAAAGAATCCTTTGTGAAATTATCAGAACATGAGTCACCCCATAAGGTGAAACTTGGGGATGAATACCAACATCCAATAAAAGGTAGTGGTGAATCCTCCCACAATTTAGACTCTGGAAAGTCTATGAAAATGAAGGATGTCTTGTTTGTACCAGGACTAAAGAAGAACCTCCTCTCCATATCTGCATTCGATGCAAAAGGCATGAGGGTTGCATTTGTATATGGCCAAGTTCTTATGTGGGAAAATGGGAAGACTATAGATGATGCAGTTGTGATTGGAGAACAAGAGGGAGGATTATAAAAGATAAAGGGCCAACCAGAACAAGCCTTGGTCCATGACTCAGTAGAGCCAAATGAACTTTGGCATACAAGGTTGGCACATGTGCACTATAGAGCACTATCACTTGCAAGCAAAGCCGTCGAAGGTCTTCAAGAAATACAAGAAAAACATGATAGTGTTTGCAAGGGATGTGTGAAAGGAAAGAACACAAAGAAGACATTTCCAAGTAGAGAGAGCAAGTCAAAAGGAATCTTGGAAATCATCCACTCCGATGTATGCGGTCCGATGTCATCCATTTCATTGAGTGGGTATGTATACTATGTTTCTTTCATTGATTATTTTTCTAGGAAGACATGGATATACTTCTTGAAAAACAAAGATGAAGTATTCATAAAGTTTAAAGAGTTCAAAGCCTTGATCGAGAACCACACAGAAAAGAAAATCAAGACCTTTCAATCAGATAATGGCAAAGAATTCACATCAAATGAATTCAAAGAATTATGCAAAGTTTCTCAAATTAAGAGGGAGTTGACCACTCCATAAAATCCAGAATAGAATGGGGTTGTAGAAAGGAAGAATAGAACGATTATGGAAGTTGCAAGGGAAATGCTTCATGATCAAGATATTCTGATGCATATATGGGAAGAAGCTGCTAGAACAACTGTGTATGTATAGAACCGTCCTCGACATAGAGTAGTCAAGAACAAGACACCTGAAGAATTATTATTTTGCAAGAAACTAGAATTTAGTCATCTCAAAATATTTGGCTGTCTAGTGTACATACAAATTCTGTTAGATCATTTAGGGAAGAAAGGTATATTTGTGGGATATATTGAAATCTTGAAGGATTACAGAATATACTTTCCAAGATTCAAGAATATCGACATCAGCTGGGATGTAACATTTGGTGAAGACTCAGCTTACAACAAATCCAGAAAGAGATTTGCTGAAGAAACAGAAGTACCCAGAATTCAAGATACAACTATGAATGATGCAACTCAAGAATAATATCAAGAAATAGAAGAACCCAAAGAACCTGTAGATCCACCCAAGGAGAATAATCCTCACAAGAGGTAAGATACATGGGTGCAAAAGGATATCCAATATGCAGAAAGATATAGGGCTCCAGAAGAAATGTACAAGGAGAGGAAAAGAACTAGGTCCTACACCAGATATGTTGTTGTATTATGTGACATCATTGATAAAGAACCTTCCAACTATGAAGAAGCAGCAGAGAAGAAAGAATGGAAGGATACTATGACCAAGGAGTACCATTCAATCATGAAGAATGATGCCTGGGATGTTGTCCTAAGACTAGAGGGGAAGTCTGTTGTGACTTCCAAGTGGATCTATAATATCAAGCATGCTGCAGATGGCCTCATAGAGAAATATAAATAAATATTTTTGGCTCGTGGCTTCTCACAGAATGAGGGAAGAGATTATGAAGATGCTTTTCCACCTATAGCCAGATACACTTCCATAAGATAATTAATTGCTTTGGATGTAGTGATGAAATTGAAGATACACCAGATGGATGTCAAGACTAATTTCTTGAATGGTGTAGTAGAAGAGGAAGTATATGTGGAGCAGCCACTTGGTTTTGAGACACATGTGTGTAAATTGAATAAATCCCTGTACGATTTGAAACAGGCACCAGTACATGGTATGATAGAATTGACACTTCCTAAGTAGTTTGGGCTTTACCAAGAGTAAAGAGGATTCCAACCTTTACTACAAGGTTGAATAAGGGAACCCAATGATACTCCTACTGTATGTAGATGATGTATTTGTAATAGGTGAGGATGGGTTAATTTCCTATATGAAGAGGAAGCTTGCTACCGAGTTTGAGATGAAGGACTTGGCCATGTTGCACTATATTCTAGTCTTGGAGGTGTGGCAGAATGCAGATGGAATCTCCCTGGGATAAGGGAAGTATGAAGTAGAGATCTTGAAGAGGTTCAGGATGATGGATTGCAAGGCCATGACCACACATATGACATCAAACCTAAAGCTATTGAGTGATGCTTCATCAGAGTTAGTTGATGCTACAATGTATCATTGGATGATTGGGTCCTTGATGTACTTGATGAACATAAGACCAGATATTTGCTTTGCTGTGAACACATTGAGCCAGTTCCTGATAGATCTGAGACATGTTCACTTGATTGCTAAAAACCATATTCTCAGGTACCTAAAGGGTATAGTTGATTATGGGCTCAAGCATGAGGTGAATTAGAAGATTAAACTAGAGGGTTATGTGGATTCGAATTGGGAAGGCAGTGCCATTGATGGGAAGAGCACTTCTGGGTGTTGTTTCAGTATGGGATCAGGTGTGATCTCTTGGTTTAGCAGGAAGTAGTCCTACATGGCACTGAGTACAGATGAAGTAGAGTATGTTACAACTTGTTTGGCTAGTTGTGAGGCATTATGGAAGAGGAAGCTACTATCTGATTTGTTTGATCTCCAATTAGATGCTACTTGTATATATTGCGACAGCCAGAGCTGTGTCAATTTGTCATAGAACCCAATGTTCCATGACAGGTCGAAGCATATCGAGATCAAATACCACTATATCAAGGATATGGTATAGAGGGGAGTAGTGAAGCTCCAGTATGTTGTGATAGATGAACATATAACTGATGTGTTGACGAAGCCATTAGCTAGAGTGAAGTTTGAGTACTTCCAAGAGAAGCTTGGTGTTCTCCAGATAGAATTTCCTTCCAAGAGGAAGTGATGAGTTTCTGAGCCTTTCTGACATGGTGGTAGGAGGGGCCTCCCATGGTCAGATGTAAGTGTTGTGCCCTTCTTACATGGTGGTAGGATTGGTTCCTCCCATGGTGAGATGTAAGTGCAGTGCCACTCTGACATGGCGGTAGGATTGGTTCCTCCCATGGTCAGATGTAAGTGTTGTTCCATTTTGACATGGTGGTATGCAGAGCCTCCCATGGTCAAATATAAGTGTAGTGGCCTACACCCATCATGAAAAGGGGCTGGCTCTGTAGAGACCCACATCTTGTATGAAAAAGGACTGGCTTTGTGGAAGTATATCCAGCATGAAAAAGGGATGGCTTTGTAGTGGTCTAAATCCAGTATGAGAAAGGATTGGATCTGTAGAGACCCACATCCAGTATGAAAAATAATTGGCTCTATGGAAGTACCTCTAGCACGAAAAAGGGTTGGCTCTGTAGTGGCCTACATCCAGTATGAAAAAGGACTGGCTCTGTAGAGACCCACATCCAGTATGAAAAAGGACTGGATCTGTGGAGGTACATCCAGTAAGAAAAAGGACTAGCTCTATAGAGGCCTACATCGAGTATGAAAAAGGAATGGATCTATAGAGGCCTACATCCAGTATGAAAAAGGATTGGCTCTATAGAGGAATACCTACATGGAGGCTAGGCCTACAACCAACATGAAAAAAGGATGGCTCTGTAGAACTTTCTGTGATGAGAAGAATTGAGAGATAGCACCATTTGATCGAGATAGCGGAAGAAATGATGATGATGATGATCCAATCATGATCCAGCTTTGATGGTGATCTAGAGAAGAAGACTTGTGCTGATGAAATGTGTCAAGAGAATACCTTCCTAGTTAAGAGAGAGTGTTGATGTATTTGTAACTTCAGAATGTATTCATTTGTATATTTCATATATTGTATTTCATTTGTCCCTGATGTTCCTATTGGGAGATTCATTAATGTAATCAAGTCATGTAAAGTCATAGACATTAACCCTCCTTTGTGAGTGGGGGATAAAGCCCCCACAGTTGTGGGGCACTAGGTTTATTAGACTCTCCTAGATAAGACAGCCCTAGTAAGTTATTGTCAAGTCAAAAACTAGTATAAATAGAGAGTGAGCCTCTCTATTTATCACAGACACTCACCCAGCTATAATGCATAGGTGAAAGAGAAAAAGCTCGCCCAAGTGAGAGAAAGAACAACTGTTGCAGATCATCTTTCTGTCTTTGGGTTTTATTGCTTCCATTGGTGCTCATTCTATCTATGAGGAAGTTGCATGGTTTTTCCTTTATGGTTTCCCCGAGGATAAATCTTTGTGTCTATTGTCTCTTATTATTGATTTCTATGGATCATGTTATTCTCTCAGATAAGATCCTAATATCATATTGTCAAATTGATAAAAATATAACAACCTATGTTTAGGTGGAATATTTCTCTTCCATAACTAGTTGCTTGAACAACTTCCATTAAAAGACAAGTGTTTCTACTACCTATTATTATGCTTAACTTATGTGTTATGAATAACTGTTAATTGTGTGAAATTGAATGAATAAACCCAACATGAATTGTTCAATTAGATGCCTGTAAATAACATGAAAATGAATTTATTGTTGTGCATGGTTTTATTGTTATTCATGTTACAAACATGTTGGTAACTGCATGCTATGTGTGTGCATTAATAATGTTTAATTATATTATGTATGCGTAATATGCATTTGCACATGAATTTATATGTTAAGAATTTAAAAATATGGCCTTGAGGGAGAAATTTAGAACCCCTACATAATTCATGTTACCCATGTTGTCGTGTGGATGGGAGGGGATGTGACAAAGTGGTATCAGAGCTAAAGGTTGCAACACTCGGGACGTTTGCTCCAAAATCCACACTTACAGTCATAAATAAAAAAAGCACATAGAGTGTTGATGGGTGTTTAGTAAATAATGTTTTAAACTGATGACTTAAAATAAAAATATTTAAATGGTGTAGAGGATCACAACGTTGCAGAGAGATCATCGAGAGATTTCCAACTATATTAATTTTGTTAAAACTTACTTAGGAAATGAAAGATATTGGCAGGAGAAGTTGGTAGTAATATGGGACTATTTTCAACTTCCGACTTCATATATTGAAATAAAAATGTTGGAAGTTTTGTGTTATTACCATATGGATGGTGTCGAGGTGTCGACATAGAAGTACCAATAATAGGGTGTCGATGTTGCAATTTAGGATAAGGACTGCATAGTAGCACAACGGTGGAGCATTGACTTTTGACCCTTGATGTATGGAAGGAAGTATTTAGAGTAGAGAAGTCGGGTTATTAATATTTGTAGTTCTTTCAAGAATGCCCATTTATGTCTATTAACATACAGAAGGTAGTAGTAAGTGTTGGCAAGAAGTTTTGAGGGTAATTAGTGGCGCAACATCACGGATGCTACACAAAGTCAAAGATACTGCGCAAGGAGGAAGATGGTGTGCAAGGTAGAATGACCATGTTTTGTATATTTTGGTTATATTTTGTAGATTTTGGTCCAAGTAGTTAGGTTGATGGCTTAAGTAGACCTCTGATGTAAAGGCGCAAGCCCATAAGTATATCTAGGATTATAAATGTTGACATCTTTGGACTGTTGATAATCTGAAGATAAAACCTTTGTAAGGGATGAACTGAAGAACTGTATTTGGAGACCTGTTTTTTTGTCACGAAGTTAATATGACATGATGGAAATTGGAAAGAAACATTGAGTCTTTTTTAATCTTCTTGTTTTCTAGTTTTCTGCGATCTAAATGTGAATAAATACTGTATTACGATGTGTATCTGTGAATGATGCGATGCTTTTCTTTAGTGAATGATGATATCTTGCTAGATATATTTATGCTTTGATATCTCTATTTCGATCTAAGTATATTAATATAATCCACTTAATATGAATCTATTAATGTGTATCCCAACAGCTGATCTAATAAATAATGCTACAATGAGTTAACAGTAGACACACAATCCTCCTTCTTACTGTGAAAACTTGGTTGCGAGATTTCTCCCTTAAACATCTTGGGTGAGACTTCATCTACTCAGTAGGTGTTATTGGATGGGGAAAACCTATTTGGTTGTGTGCTCAGGGAGATCGTTTTGTTTTGGGTGTCGAAAGTGAGTGAACCCCTATTGATGGATATGTCTCAACAAATGGTTTGGTTGTCGAGACCTTAGTGTGAAGGGGAAGGAGTACATTTTCTGGCATCCGAAGGGACCGGAAATTCAATACTGGTTTTACCATAAGGCATGGGAATTTTCTAAGAAAGAGAATCAAAACCATGGAATAAAAATGCAGAAGTGGCTGGAGAGGAACCTCTATTCTAATCTACATGAGTAGTTTTTCTCTGAGTTTTTGATCATCTTAGATGAGTGGTTGACACAGTGGACCTATCAGAAGACAAATTTCCAAGGATGTGAACCATGTGGCTGCCCTAGAATTGATCCAGCAGCTGCAAGAGGTAGACAACAAAGCATTGAGGGATGTTGAAGTTTGGCTTGACAGAAACTTGGAGGAATATATCACCGACTTCATGGTTCGAACAATTAAATTTTATAATGACGCAAAAAGGGAGTTCTTTAACGGACCAATAGGTAGGCTTCTTTTATCTATGCAGTTGTCTATTAAGATGCTCATCTACGAAAAAGAAATATTAAAGATGAATAGTGAAGAGTAAATCCCTTATGTGTGGAGGATGCGGGTATCGCAGAGAGAAGGGTTGGATGGAATGATATGGGGTAGATGGATGGAGGTTGTAATGGGACTATGAGCGAAGTTGAGGAAGGTAATATCCTTATGTGAGGAGGAGAAATGTTTCGAAAAAAGAAGAGGTAGAGGACAGGAGAGAGTTCTGCTACAACCTAAAATATAGGCCACAAGAGAAGACCACAAGGGACTAAACAACCCTACAAGGATGAAGGATATGACCATGCTACGTCCGAGCCAAAGGAAAGACCAACCAAGAGAAATAATGTACCCACACCTACGTGCACTATGCCACACTCAGGAAGAAATACTATCCCCACACTAACTTTTTCGACATGTCAACAAGACGTTTATAGTAGCAGATAAACAATTGTAGGAAGAAGCCCTGGAATGGTGGGTGATAATGTGAAGTTCCCCCTGTTTCCTAGGAACAATACTGAGGATCTTGAACAATACTATTTTCTGTGTGAAGCATTTTGGATGGTAGAGAAAGCTCAAGATGACTACGTTGGAGACAACCCTCTGGGGTCATGCATTGGATTGGTATATGAAATTTGTACAAGTTCCCCCAAGGACTCTAGTGAAGACTCTGGATGAAATTAGAAAAGGATTGATTGAAGAGTTTAGAAAGCCAAACTCTGAGGCATAATACATCATAGAGTTGAAAGAAATTAAGCAATACCCAAATGAGATTTTTTTGGATTTTGATCAGCTATTGAAGATGTTGATGGCGAGAGTTATCTTTGATATGAGTAACGTTCAACATAAGGAATGATTCATTGAGGCATTAGTACCACATATCAGAGTTCCTTTGATGCAACAAAAGATTGTAACATGGAGCAAAGCTCTGGAGACCACGATGAAGTTGGAGGCTTCACCTATTAGTGAGAACGGAGTTCAGATGACTGAGATTCAGTCTCAACTAGAAAAATTGATGATCCAATTACAAGATATCAAGAAGGGGAAAGAGTAGCGTGAAGAAATATGGTGTACTTGATGTTGTGCAGGAGGACATCATAAATATCAATTCCTGGATTTTCAAAAATACCTACTATCGGGAGCTCCAAATACACTAAGTTATGGAGGCATGTCATGGTGCCACATCTACCAAGTTTACGGGCATCGACATGAATATTGTGGGTACATGCAGAAGATATTCACAAAACCGATGAATTTATACTGCATGTTTTATTGGTTAGTTGGGAATGAAGTTAAGGATTTTCATGCATATGATATTCTCTAGGATAGAATGATGGACATGCATTACATAAAGGGAGAATATTATTAAATGATGCATCAACCACATGTGGTACAACCACATCCACAATTTGTACTGTAGCCACAACCACATCAGTTGTTTGTCCCACAACTACAGTTTTTGCCACCACCTCCATAATAGAACCAGATGTAGATGGTTTCATAGCAGCCGAAGTATGTCCAACAGTAGTTGAATCCCCCACAACAACAAAAAATTAATCATCCATAGTATCACCATCAAGGAGTATTCCGAGGAGGAAGAGGAGGAGGTTTTGGTCATGGAAGAGGCTAAGATCGCAAACCTATTCAATGTTATAATTGCATCTTACTGGGACATTGTCAGCGAGACTGCCTGAACTTGCTACACAATGTATTTATTGTATTTCTATTGACCACACTATTTAGAACTGTCCATAGTTGAGCATGAAGTGGGCAGCTAGGAACATTCCACAGTTGCAGAACTAGAACCAGAACCAAATTTAGAATCAGAACCAGAATGCAAACAAACCAGTGACTCCACCAAAAAAACAAAACCAAGCGTCGACAGTTGCAGTGATCTCAGCATAACCCAAAATGCAGGATGCTGATGTTGCTATCATTACTCATGTAGGTGTGATGACAGGAGAGGATAGCCCATTTCCACAAATCTGGTTGGATAGAAAGAAGAAAGTACAGTTCGATGCTGATGCTGAGAGGGGCATATTCTTTGAAGCATGCGATACGATAAGGAGAGATTTGGGTAAGTTTCCTATTTATGAAATACCACATGCTTTTTACTCAACTTTTGCAGAAGGACCATCACGACAGCATGGTACCTTGTTGAAATTATTTGAAATTTGTTTGTTGCTGGAAATGAACCCTGATGCACCTGCCAAGATTGTGAATATTTTTCGTCGATTGGAGAAAGGATGGAATGAGTCCGTAGTCAACTCTCTGCACAAGAGGAAAAATAGGAAAGAGATGAGAATGAACATTCAGATTGGGGATTACGAGGTAGATTTAGTCATTATGGATCTATGCTTGGATGTCAACATTTTGACAAAGTAAACATGGTATAATATGGGGATCCCACAGTTGGTTTGTTCCCTTATACAACTGCGACTGGCTAATCAAGCCAAAGTAACACCTATTGGTAAAGTTCTATGTTTTGCAATGGACATTGAAGGGATGAAGACTTATATCGATTTTGATGTATTGAACTTGTTCATGGCGGTGGATCATATCCTGCCCTGTTGGGGATTGGATGGGCCAATGAAAACTTAGTGATGATTAATTTCAAAAAGTGCATGATGACATTTGAGAACCATGATATCAGATTCATAGTTCTGATGGACCCAAATGAAGGAAGAAGGTACATCGAACTGGTTAAGGAAGAAGTTTCTGGAGGATGGGATCACAAATATAACATATTAGAGGATTACATCCATCCAACTCTCGATGGATAGTTCGGTTGGTGCATCTCTAGCTATGCATCTTCAGACTCTAATGATGCTTTGGAGAACTGGTAGAATTGAATGCATGAAGTATCAATTCAGAAGTGTAGTCTCATTATGCAATCGTTGTCTTGAGTCGCAATTGAGACTGTTTAGTTTCTAGTATATGAAGGACTTCCCGAGTTTTTTGAGTTTCTAGTTGAATTGAGGATAAGGTGTCATACCACACATATTGTTGGCGTTGGAAGAAGAGTTGAAGGCTACCCAACCACGTTAGTGGGAGACACATAAGAATTCAATCGATTAATGGTCACAGTTTCGCAAGTTGATGACACTTCAGTTTGGTGAGGTAGAACAATATCACACAGAAAAGTATGATGGGAAAAATGATCCTAACAAGCATCTAATTGCATGTCAGACCATGTGGGTATCGCGACCAAAGGATGAGTGGGTACATGTCTTCATACAAATGTTGTATGAAATTCCATGAAAGTGGTATGTGTCTGCTGAGTTGCGAAGAGAACTTATGATCTCAGAGGAGTTGTCGACCTGCTTCAGTCAAGTATTCAGTTTTGCGGATACCAATCCTACTGTTCATAGTGCACTGCAACACATATACAACATTGTTTGAAAGGAAAACTCTTCGTGTCTCTTGTCTCTTGTGATTATTATTGTGCATGTTATTCTCTCAGATAAGATGCAAAATAATGTTGATTAAATGATCAAAATATGACATGGTATTAGAGTAGCATGAGAAGAAGAAATTGTGCAGCTACATAAGCTATAGCTTCTTACTTTTTGGTTCTCTCTCAACACATCATCATAAAAAGGAGGCTATGATAACTCTCCATTGAAGGGTGCATCTTCCTGTCGAAGCAGGATTTGATTCCAGGCATTTTCAGTTTTTGACCTATCACTACTGTGGGAAATTAGGGATTTTCAAAGAAGAGGAACTTTTGAGTGAGCCCGGTATAGGATTTATCTCCTAAAATTAAAAATTTAGAGACCAAGATCAGAATTCTTGGTTGGATAAAACTACGGGAAATTCAAACCCTAATTTGACCCGAGACCTAAAAAACCCTAAAATACTAAAACTAGTAGTTTTGGTACATTTGCTATATCAAGATATTGGATATGGCTTAGGAGCCGTAAAATTTACAGGCCAAATATAAATTCCTAATGTACCATGTGTAAACTTTTTAGCCTCATATTCGCTATATTCTGGGAGATATGATTCCTCCAAATCAGGTTTCCAACCTCTCTCATGATTCATCCCTAAAAAGGACACATTGAGAGGATTGTTATATCTCGGGCTAGAAAGGTACAAATGAAATATCCCAAGTTGTTCCATATAGGGAATAGACTATAAATTATGTGTTAAAAGTGTTAGAACACAAAGATGAAATAGTGACATGTGGTAGTCTGTACAAGTTCTCTATGCTGAACAATCCTGAAATATGTCACATTGGGAAAACTCTCATAAGTCCCAATTTGTGAAACCAATTCTACTGAAACATGTGGTGTTGGAAAGTGGATAGATGTGGCTACCTTAGTGTGATGTTTTAGACACATAGGATTAGTACTTTAGAATATATTACAGAAAAAATATGAGGAAATTCTGTAGAAGAAATTGAAGAAAAATAGGGAATCGTATATTTTGCACTTCTGATCACATTTTTGGGAAAATGAGTATGCTTCTCAAATCACCTTCAAGAGGTACACATTTCTATCCAATAAGATCTGAAATATTCCTAGTTTTAAAAAGTAGGGTTTCTCTAGAAAACCTTAGATCAAACAGATCCAGAACCATGACAGACACCTCAAATTAGTAACATCTAACCCTTTCCTATTTACATTTTAGGTTCTCATTTCAAAATGACCTACCACAACAGCTTCATGACAGGCTTGGTGAAGCTGAAAAATTTCGAGCATGGAGGCATAAGATTTCATTGGTTCTTGAAGAAAACTAATTGGACACCTATATAAATGCAGAGGTTCAAGTTCAAGAGGGAGATGAGGCTAAATCTTTACACAAGAATAACTTGGTCAAGGCCAAGAGGATTATTGCTGATTCTATCAAGGGTCACCTTATACCACAAGTGTCTTCCCTAAAGATACCTAAAGAGATATTTGATTCCTTGACCAAGCTATTTGAAGGGAAGAATATAAATTGGAATAATTATAGGAACTCCGTGATCCTTGAAGAAATTGACTTAGATCAGTATTTCAGTAAATAAGTTATAAGAGAAAGAAGGATATGAGGATAAGGTTAGATCCAAGAGAATCATTGCAGATTCTATTAAACATCATCGCATCCCTCATGTGTCATCCTTGTAGGCACCAAAAGGAAGTGTTTGATGCTATGATGAAGCAATTATATTAACGGAGGAGTCGTTTGGCCTCTAGATCTAGTATTAAGATAGATATCTAGTTTTAATTGCCCTTATAATATGATGTTTGATTTTAATTTTGCCATTTCTTAGCAATCAACTATCTTGTAACTTTACATAGTAAACAACGATCTTGACTACTGATCAATGGTATTTCTGTTACACAGATCTTGAAAAATATAATCAATATAATCAGAGTTATCTAACTAGGGGACTATTTTTTATTTATTTTTGGCTGGTTTTTATTTCTTTATAGTTATGAATTTTTATGGAATGTTCAAAACCTGGAAAAATATTGCTAGATCTTATAGAGTGTGAATGTTTAGGGTTTTCGTGTCATGTGATTTCATTTATGCACTTACAATCGCCCAACATAACAAACATTACAGAATTTTGTGAATTAAATTTACCAATTCTAGATTAAAATCAACAAAATAATCAAAATAAACCTAGACAACTCCAATAAAATCATTTAACCTAAAAAACAGTGAATCGTCGGCCGTGCTATATGCATGAATATGAGTAAGAGGAGGAATGAAGTCAAGAAATAAAATCTATGAACTGAAGAAGTCATGTATCGTCGGCCGTTATCTATGGAGGAGGAGCTGGAGTAGTTGACGGGTGGATTCTCGGCCGTTGGGCTGCAAGATTTACAGTATTACAATGCAATCCTGTAAAGATATAGCATGTACAACAATTGCCAGACTGGCGAAGAAAAAATAGTTAGGAAAGCAATAGTGTAGGCTACAAGATTTATAGTATTACAATGCAATCCTATAAAAATATATCATGTACAACAATTGCCATACCCGTGAAGAAAAAATAGTTAGGAAAGCAGTAGTTATTAGAATATTAGGTAGAGTTTTAAAGAAGAACATTATAAATTTTAATTTAAATAGGGTTTTAATGAAGGAGATTATAAAATTTTAATTTAAATGGAAAATGACTTTGTAAAAATTTATTACTAAAATTAAAACATGAAAATAAAAAAATCTAAGTTAGTGGAAGCAAATGTAAAATTTTTATTTTAAAACACAAAAAAATGCACATAACTTAAAAAAAAAATGGCAAGGGAATACACGTTTCCTCAAAGGGCACTAATAAGCCGCTAATAGCTACACTCATCAGACTCTATGTAATCTGCCGCTAATAGCTACACTCATCAAGGTTATCATAACTTGCCAAAATCGCCACAACGTCTCTCCACGTATTCCATGGAGGAAAGCCCTCCCATCTCTCCTTTCTTGGCCACATCAATTTTTTTTAACAACAATCCTTCCACCCGTCAACTCCTCTAGCTCCTCCTCCATAGATAACGGCCGATGATTCACGAATTCTTCGGTTCAAAGATTTTATTTCTTCACTTCGTTCCTCCTCTTACTCATATTCATGCATATATCACGGCATTCGATTCACTGTTTTTTTGGTTAAATGATTTTATTGGAATTGTCTCGGATTATTTTTTTTATTTTTTGCTGATTTTAAGTTGGAATTGGTAAATTTGATTCACAAAATTCTATAATTTTTGTTCTATTGGGTGATTGTAGGTGCAGAAATGAAATCACATCACACTAAAACCCTAAACATTCACACTATATAAGATCTAGCAATATTTTTTTCAGGTTTTGAACATTCCATAAAAATTCATAACTATAAACAAATAAAAACTAACCAAAAATAAAGGAAAATAGTCCCCTAGTTAGATAACTTTGATTATAATTATTATATTTTTCATGATCTATGTAACAGAAAGGCCATTGATCAGTAGTCAAGATCCTATTTTACTATGTAAAGTTACAGGATAGTTGATTACTAAGAAATGGCAAAAATAAAATCAAACATCATATTATAAGGTCAATTAAAACTGGAGACCTATCTTAATACTAGATCTAGAGGCCAAACAACTCCTCTGCTGATCTGAAGCAAATTATATTAACAGATTTCAATACAAATACACATCTATCCATTAATTGCATCTACCCACAAATTTGATTTAGAAATTAGTATATTACATTTCTCATCTAGATCAAATCACACGTCCATATGCATGTTGGATACATTTTGAAAAATGTTTTAAAATTGTCGTTAAAGGAGAAATGGTTGGGAGACCTTCGGACGATGGCGATTCATATGGCCTCCTAAAGCCTAAGATTTAACGAAATTCTGTCCACAAAATATGCATGGGTATCTTGAATTGGGATCTTCGTCTTCAGCCTATTCTAACTCTGATATTAGTTTCTGTTTGTTAGTAAAATTGCAATATAGATTCTATTAACGAAACACCAAAATAAACATAACAGTCTAAGGATTTCTTAAATATATATCAACATAAAAATCTCTTGAAAAGAATATCATACTTTAATATGTTAATATAAAACATATATATTAAGTGGCAAGATGTACACTCTATCAATACAATCCTTTCAAAAGATGTCACGGAGGACAAACACATGAAAAAAGAAATCCTTGGGAAAGTAGTAGCATACTAAAATTGGAATTTAATTAATTTGTAGTAATGAGTTTCACAAAAAAATATTAGACTTACTAGAAATCCTGGTAAAAAACTGAAGGTTAAACAGGTTGAGGAAAATGTTTAACAGGTTGAGAAGGAAGAATGTGCCTTTGGCTATGCTCCTGGTGCTTCTCCTTACTATCGGGAAGGAATAGCTACTACTCCTCAGTTCTGCTAAAAGTTCACTTTTAACATATACTAAGTTGAGATAATAAAAATCATACTCATAATAATGTATGTGATAATTATTTAAAATGTTAACTGCTATAGTTTTATTCATTGACCATTATAAATATCCATTATTTGATTTATTTTCAAAAATGGTCTAAGCTATCACATATACCTTATCAGTAACTTTATAAAAAATAAATAAACATAAATACCAATTATTTGTAAATAACAATTAAGTAAAATATTAAAGAAAAAGGAAAAATAACTCAGATTTAAAAATAAAGAAGCTTAAAACCTTCAAAACGTTATGAAATGCATTACTCATCTATTCAGGATGATAGGAAAATGTTAACTTTATATCCTATCTTATTTGATAAAATTATTAATTAAAAACTATATTATTATGCTTAAAATTCTATCTTCATCACATTTGATAAGTCACACCAGCTTACTCCAACTCATATATGTAATAATGCAAGAGTTTCACTCCACATACAGCTCTTCCTTTCACTTAGGGAAGACCCCCACTTTATAAACAAATGTAATAAATGCTTTAAAAGGGACATCACTTGAGTTTAAAAATAATTATGTTCGTCCATCCCAGATACAAGACTTATATATGGAAATTAATAAAACATTTGATATTTGTTGGGAAATGAAACTATACAACATTGGGTTTATTTTTTTAGTTTATTTAACTAATTTTTTTTTTAATTCTTAACTAAGTGCGATTTCATTGTCATTTAAGAAAAAAAATAAAAAAATAAGTTCTTATGTAAATTATAAAATAGGTAAGTAGATTTCAATATTTCACAATTGATCCCATAGCTCATAGTTCATAAGTGATCCCATAGCTCATAGCTCATAGCTAATGTTGAGACATAGCTCATAACTCATTTCATTGAAAGGATCATTTTGAAATGAAATTAAAAAAATATATAATGAATGGTTTAAGTAGATACAAGGTATTCAAATTTGGGAAGGATTTGAAAGTGTTTCGATCTCAAATGTATTTATGGAGGAAAATATTAATGGTTTCTCAGATGTATTCTTTTGGAATAATCGATATGGCATGTTTATTTAATGAAAAAAAATAAAAAAATTAATATAAAAATGATTTTAACAATTAAAATTAGTATTTCTCTTGCAATCACCTTTCATTTTTTAAAAATAATTTTTATTATGAATTAAAAACTTTCAACATTGTTAAGAGTATAATAGTTGAAAAAAATACCTTACTCTAAAAATAAATGGAGAAAATAGAAATTACATTGAGAGAGGTAAATGATGAAAAATTGAATTGCATAGAGACAACTTAATCATGAAAAATAGAAATCTTATAGAGATATATTAATGATGATCTCGAAGATAACAATGGAATGGATTGATTAAAGGAAAAAGATAAATAGTAAAAATTAATTTAAGAGTAGAAATTGTCCAAATTAATTTTTATTATGAATAGAAATTTTTTAACATTGATAAGATAGTATAGAAGTTTAAAAAGAAATCTAGAAAACATAAATTTCATGAAGACATGTTAATGATGAAAAGAGTCTATTAAATGAAAATAAATAAATAATAAAAGTTAATTATAAAATTTCTTAAAGTGTATTATTTTTCTTTAAAAAAACCTAGGAAAATTTAAGAAATAAAAACATACCTATGTAGTTGAAAAGATTATTATTTTTTTAATTTCCATTGTAATGGAGGGAAACCAAACTGGTTAGTTTAATAACATTGGGAAAGTGAGACAAGCAAATTTATTTAATTCAAATGGATGTTTACTAAAAAAACAAAAATTGAATGGAGAATGGTTAATGATGAGTTCAATGTTAATAATAAAATAGATTGATTAAAGAAAAACTTAAGAAGTAAAACTTATTTGAATAGTAGAATTTTCTTAAGTAGAAAGATTATTTTAAATTGAAAATTTCCAAGATTGTTAATAGTATAGTAGTTAAAAAAAAATCCAAAAAAATAGAAATTGCATGCAAACAGTTTAATGAGAAACTAAAAGTTAATGATGAAAAATATAAATTGAGTGAAGATAAGTTAACAACTCTAAGTTACCCATGAAATGGGTTCATTAAAGAAAAAAAACTATGATAAAAATTAATGGAAAAATAGAATTTGCCTAATTTTTTATTATTATGAATTGAACATTTTCAATATTGTTAATCATATTGTAGTTCAAAAGGCATAGAAAAAATAGAATTTACATACATACAAGTTAATGATGAAAAAAATTGATTATAAAAAAAAATGAATTGAATAGTATGCTCAAGAGTATAAATCCTTAGTAAAGTTTAAAACAAAAAACATGTGAAAATAATTGAAGAAATGTTTTAGTTTTTAAATTTCCATTCTAATCATGCCAAAAAAACCAAACCCTTTAAAAAAATAAATTGCTTTCAACAATAACATGAGTAAAATGACGAGAAAAACCAAACCCTTTGAAACAATAAAGTGCTTTTAACACTAACATTGGTAAAATGAATGAGAAAACCAACTCTGTTTACTTCAAAATGAAAAATATAAGATAAATCGGATAAGTAATGAGTCTCAATTGCTATAGTATTTGAAAGTAGTCATTGTTTCATACAAAAAGTTAAGTTGCACAAAGAAGAGTTAAACGCTAGGCTCTTGATGTTCAACCATTCAATTTGTCTAGTCAAACTTTTTAACATTAATTATGACCTTCATATAAAGCTAATTAAAGTTGTAATTGTATATTAATATCGTAACATTAATTTATACAATTGTAACTTAAACCAACAAAATTGAATACTCAGAATCAAGATTGAATAGAAAACGTTTTTGGAATGCTTTAGAGATTGAGCATTGAAATTGTCATTATCAAAATTAAAAATATGAGAATTATCATTGGAATTATTATCATTAACAAATTTTCAATCATTGTCTAAAAAAATAAAGGAGGATTTATAATGTTAGACTCTTTAAAATCCTTACAACCTATATCACCAACTAAATCAATAAATTTGTTGATCTTTTTTTTAGCAATGCCATTACTATCATTAGAATTATCGACATTCATTACAATTCTATCATTAGATAGTTAATTCTATAACTTTGTTGAATATTTCCATCACATTGTTGTCATGGGCATGAAGTGGATTTTGGGTATAATAGGCTATGTGTAATCATTGGAATTGTCATAATCAAAACCATTCGAATTATCATCACCATTAAATCTGTAGTACCCATTATTTATTTTCCATTTCTATCACCACTAATGGTGTTTATTGTACTGAACACTATATATTTGAAAAAATGCAACCCACATATTTTTAAAGTTACTTAGATTTTCTCTTAAGAAAAAAACTACACAGATTTTGTACTTTTTTTTCCAAGAAAAACTTAAAGAATTATATTAAAAAATATTTAAAATACGCTAATAAATGCTATAATGCAATATATAGCTATGGATTCTCACAAGTTTCTACTCAAATTTTCTAGCAAGCTAACACAAATGTACTGTGTCTATTTTTTTATAAAACTTGTATGATTACATCTAGTTAAGTATATTCTACAGAAGGTGTTGAGAAGCATAATATAATTACATAAATTTTTTAAGAATAAATTGAAGATGAGCACACTTTCTCAAGGCATAAACTTGGACATGGTTGAAAGGTAGTAAGTTTTGCATGTCGATCTCCATGTCATCCTGAGGTTGATGATGAATCTATTGTTCCTTGCATTCAATCAAGATTGATCATAGAGAGGTATTCATATGATGTACCAAAGAAAAGGAATCATTACTACACTCTTCTTCCAAACCCTAAATCTTCATTTTTTTATTTAACTAGAATCTACATAATCTATTTGGTGATGCTGAAGATAATATAAATTCATTGTAGTGATTTAAAGTATAAAGTTTCTATTACCATTAATGAAATCCTCTTCTATTAAGAAGAATATTATAATCTCCTTATGCCCCTCTAATAATTTTGTTCATGGTTTTCCATGTTGCCTCCTAACATATTCAATTTCCTTTTAAAACCAATTCCGAATAAAGACAAATGATATTTTAATAGGTGGACTCAATTAGGATTCCCATTTTTGCTTTACTTAATGATCTTAAAATGTATACAAAATTACGAGGTTCTCCTTCCAAATGTGCGGAGAAAAATTAATTATTCAATACATTCCTATAGCTCATATCACTCCAACTTGAACTGACCTCTTGTTGGTTTCCTCTAAGCTCTCAATCTATTAGTTCACAAGGGAAATTTTAGAAACTGTTTCTCAACATTTAAACTATCCCATAACAATTTTACCATGGAGTAATCACACAATATAAAATAATCCCAAAGGAATAGTTTAAATGAGATAAAATGACACTAGCTTTTCTATTTGACTAGATATCATAATCCATAGGGTATTTCAAGTGGGCTAAGAAAATATTACCGACATACCTTGAACTATTGTCTTAGACATTCTCCCCAATCTGGAGCTGAGCTAAGATTGGAAGAACATGCCTTGACCACCCTTAGTTGATCCAAACAATTAAAGCATTAGGCCTCCAAAGGGTCGATAATGAAAAACAAAAATAAACCCTAAGAACAACCTAAAACCTATCTAAGATGTTGAATTGATAAATTTTATATGTGGGCCTTCTTCTCGTCCTTATAACTTCTTAAACCTGGATTTTCCAAGGCATCGAAGCATGGGAGGCATGACTGGGCACTAATGCATTTGTGCTTGGCTTGATGTAGTGAAGATATGTGAAGGAAACTTATAAAGTTTTGGTTATGTTTTATATAAAATACAAACAAAGAATAAAGTGAGACATAGAATAAGTATAAGAGAGAGTAAGTATGAAAAATATGAGAGGAAACTTATAAAGCCTTAAAAAGATAAAAATAAAGTGAGAGTGGTTATGCTTAACTAAGTCATTCCTAAAATGTACAAATTGTGACTATAATAATGTAAGTTCACCTAAAAACATAAACACTAATTTTCATTCATGTTGATAGTTTTTTTCTTTTAAAAAGAAAAGTCTAAATTTTATATAATAAATGTTAATCTTGAGAAAAAAATTAATTATTAAAAGTTCTAGAAATTTTAATTATTAATTTGTTATGAAACAATACCCTCCCACTATTCCTCAGATTAAAGAAAATTTTGTCCACAAAATTTTGATTTGTAATTTAAATTGGATCGTCATCTGCCTGTTTCGAGTAAAATTCCAATCTATATCCTACACAGTTAAGGATTTTTAAGGCTTTTTAAATTTTATGTAACAATTTATTACTTGGGATTTCTCTAAATGCAACATATTAGGATGCAAGATTTACAGTATTACAATGCAATCCTGTAAAAATATAGCACGTACAACAGTTTCCAGACTTGAGAAGAAAAAATAGTTAGGAAAGGAGTAGTAACATATTAGGCTACAAGATTTAGAGTATTACAATGCAATGCTGTAAAAATATACGACGTACAACAATTGCCAGACCCACGAAGAAAAAATAGTTAGGAAAGCAGTAGTTATTAGAATATTAGGTAGGGTTTTAAAGAAGAACATTATACATTTTATTTTAAATAGGGTTTTAATGAAGGAGATTATAAATTTTAATTTAAATGGAAAATGACTTTGTAAAAATTTATTTCTAGAATTAAAAAGATGAAATTAAAAAAGCTAAGTTAGTGGAAGAAAATGTAAAATTTTTATTTTAAAAAACTAAAAAAAATCCAGATAACTTAAAAAAAATTGGCAAGGGAATACACGTTTCCTCAAGGGCACTAATCAGCTGCTAATAGCTACACTCATTAAACTCTGTCTAATCAGTCGCTAATAGCTACACTCATCAAGGTTATGAAAACTTGCGAGAATCGCCACAATGTCTCTCCACATATTTTGTGGAGGAAATCCCTCCATCTCTCCTTTCATGGCCACATCAATTTTTTTTAACAACAATCCTTCCACCCGTCAACTCCTCCAGTGCCTCCTCCATAGATAATGGCTGGCGATTCACGAATTCTTCAGTTCAGATATTCTATTTCTTTGCTTCATTCCTCCTCTTACTCATAGTCATGCATATATCTCGGTTGACGATTGACTGTTTTTTTGGTTAAATGATTTTATTGGAGTTGTCTAGGATTATTTTGATTTTTTTGTTGATTTTAAGCTGGAATTGGTAAATTTAATTCACAAAATTCCATAATTTTTGTTCTCTTGGGCAATTGTAAGTGCAGAAATGAAATCACATGACATGAAAACCCTAAACATTCACACTCTATAATATCTAGCAATATTTTTCCATGTTTTGAACATTCCATAAAAATTCATAACTATAAACAAATAAAAACTAGCCAAAAATAAAGAAAAAATAGTCCCCTAGTTAGATAACTCCGATTATATTGATTATATTTTTCAAGATATGTGTAACAGAAAGGCCACCGAAAGGCCATTGATCAGTAGTCAAGATCGTTGTTTACTATGTAAAGTTACAGGATTGTTGATTGCTAAGAAATGGCAAAATTAAAATCAAACATCATATTATAAGGTCAATTAAAACTGGAGATCTATCTTAATACTAGATCTAGAGGACAAAAAACTCCTCTACTAATCTAGAGGCAAACAAAGGAACCTCCTTAAGCCCCAGGGAGCTTACATTTAATGAGTGGGGTTCCTTCTTCCCTCCCCCATAGGCCCGAGCGCTTATCATGGGCCTCCCCTCTGTGGGCCCTTCTCCCTTCTTCCTCCGCATGCTGGCGGGCTGCATGGACATGTGGCACATGGTGTTCACATGGCCAAGCGTGGTTTTGCATAAATGATATGCCCGGTCTGTCTCTTCATTCGCTGCGAAGACACTTGAACCCTCAGATATCTGTCCCGGGTCTTAATGTCTACAAGACAGGTGACCTCGTGATATATCATTGTTCATCATGGAGGGGATTTGCTGGTTTAATGGCGTTCATGGACATAGGGCTCTCGCCTAAGGTGAATTCAGTAGAATTCATGTCAAAGGAGGTTGCAATGATTGTTTTAATGGGTGTAATTTCCACTCGAGCATAGGAAACTCTGATGATCTCTTGTATGAAGGTCACATCGAATCACTCGAGCATTTGCTTGATTCCTTGTGTGTTGGATTATGAGGTGACACCAATTTCCCCAAATCTTATGGATATAAAGGAGTGCAAGGCAGAGGGCCGAAGCACGCTTGCTGTGCTATTTAGTAATTAGATCTGTCGCCTGGCTTCTTGGACACTGCTGTTACTCACGATGGAAGTTGGTTCCTCTTCCACGGTTGCACCTGTTCCAAATTCGGTGGAGACAAAGATAAGGGAGGTGAAGCACGAGTTCAGATCGCTGCAAACTCAGGTGAATGCTATTGACTACAAAGGCAGAAGGAGACTTGAACATGTGAAGAAATATTGTCTTTCTTCAAAATAAAATCAAACAAAAGGTCAAGCAGACTAAAAACTCACTCACCAGGTAGATTGTTGAGATAGAAATTAAGGTGGACAAGCGCACTCTCAAACTTGTCAAGCATGAAGCATCCAGTAATGGTATGTACTCTAGCTCGGATGGTTAGAATTCGTCTGTGCATTTGGGTTCGCTGTCTTGCATGAAATCGACTCTCCACTTCCCTACACAATTTTAGTCTCTTTGTTTTTCAGCATTTAAGTAGTTTGTTAAATATGTTACTCAGTTATAAACTCTATTAAGGTTTCAGACTGTTTGATTGTCGCTTCCTGAAGGGAATTTTTGATGGCTTAAATTCCTTTGTCGCTTCCTCAAGGGCACCTATGGCTACCTTGGTTTCTTTGTGTACTTGTCTTCAGTTGCCGCTACTATGAGGGCATTTTGTAAATTGGAACCGTTGGTGGTTACACCATCTCCCATTATAGTATATTCGCTTTTGTCTCAAAAAAAAAATTATTAGGAACAATTTCATTAATATCTTATTTAAATTTTAGGTGGGAAGACTATTAAATAAAAATAATTATGAAATTTATGATCATATAATGTATTTAATCTTATTTTGGCATTTTTTCTTGATAGAATAAATTGGACTTTTTTAATCATATAGGGTTTTATTGCCTATTGATGAGAGTATGGTTGGACTTCTTTAGGGCTTTATTTCCTATTTATGATTGTATGGTTGGGACATGTCTTTCTAGTATGGGAAGCTATGTGTTTGTTTTATTTGTCATTACTTTTGGCTAGTTTGGGTTTTTAGGTAGATTGTTGGTGGATTTTTCTGTTTATGTTGGTGATAATTGTTATATTATATAAAGAGTGTTAAGTTATATTATATTTAATATAAAAGATAATATTTTTCTAAGAAATAATTTTCAGTATGAAAGAAATATAATAAATATTAGCTTTCAACAAACAAAATTAAGAGAAAAATAAATGAAACCTTAAAATTTATATATTTAATTAATATCCAAAAGAGATAGTAATGTTTATTTGTTTTTGCTATGAATCTCTTAGAAAGGAACCCTTAAGATTTAAAAAAAATATATTAATCATATAAAAAAATTGTAGTAACTTTTAACCCTAAGAAGTAATGTAAGGTTTCCATGTTTACAATTGTGGCCAATATTGGATAATGGATAGCCTTACTTTTCACAATCCATTTTCACCCCATGTTGACAAATAGCCTTCTTTAATCCATCATAACTTCATAAACCTAGAGTTGCCAAAGTAATAGAGGGTGGGAGGCCCCATCATAACTTCATAAACCTAGAGTTGCCAAAGTGATAGAGGGTGGGCAGATCGATCATTCATGTAAATAAATTCTAAGGAAATTCATAAATCTTGATCATGTTTGCAATAGAATACAAAATGAATACAATCACCCATAAAATAAACATAAGAGAACAAGTATGCTAAATATGAGAAGAAACTTAAAAAGTTAGATCATGTCTTCAAAAAAATACAAAAAAATGATAGTGATAATGTTTGAATAAGTTATTTCTAAAAACTATTTACAATGAGATAAGATAAAAATAGATTACAAATTATGACTAGATAATGTAAGTTCACCATAACATTTAAAGACTAGTTCTCATTCATTAATGACATTAGTTCTTTTCTTCTTCCAAAAAAATTTCCAATTAATGACATTAGTGGTTTTGTTCTTCCAAAATTCCGAACAACTTGGAATTAGTTGAAGTGTAATACGAATAGGGGTTCTTACTAGTGGAAAATTGAATTTAAAAACCAATTAAAAAAAACAAATTTTAATTATTTAATCACTATAAACTATAATAACATTCAATTTATATTTAAAAACAAATAATTATTAATAACTCGTTGTTCTCTCACAATTTTCCTATCCGAGATCATTGAGATTTTATATTTTTGTTTTTAAATAGTAATTTTGGTTGTCAATAACCTGTTTAAAAATATAGGATTTTTAATGTACATTTATGCTATATTTGTGTAATTTTATTATTAAAAGTATTATATTTTTTTAACATCAACGAGAAAGAGGATTTTTATATAAATATGGAGTATAAGTTATTTATAGTTCGACTTCTACAAATGCATGAGAAATGATCAGGAAACAAAATTTAAGGTTTCCTAGTCCCAAATAATTTGTTTCAAGAGTTGATATCAGTGAAAAAATACTTAACCTAAACTACTTCCTTTAGTAGAGAAAACGCTAACAAACTACCCATAGAGTTTATCGAAAAGTACAGTGAAACACCAGAATCATTCCTGGTTCTGGCTTAATACTAGAAGCTTATTCCATGGGGGAGATTCTATATTGCTACATCAGATCATTAATTTCCCTGCTCCATCCAACCATGTCCCTTTGAAGTGCATTAAGCCTTTTCTACAATTGCTCGAACCACCTCTCGTTCATTTTGTTGTTTTCTTGGAAATAATGTTGATGTTGGGATTTCAAGGAGTTTATGGCCCTCATACTTTCTTCATGTGTTATGATATGGAGTGACTCAACATTCATGAGCCTACGCATTATTTTTTCAATTTCTCCACCTTGAACTCTTACACTACCCTAAATGTTGTATCTAGGGGAGAGAAAATTTTGGTAATATCCCTTAATACTTTCTTATTCTCTTCACATACCACCATTGCTATGTCTTACAAACATCTCTACATTTTCTTTTAATCCGCAAAGAAACGTTTCAAATCTAATATTTTTCTCAAGATTTCATCCTTAGTGGTGGACTCCATTGCAGAATACATGCTCCCTTGGAAAGACTCATCCTACATTCCTTCTTGGAATATAAAGGATGTCATACCAAGTCGGGATCCATGAAATGAAAGCAAAAAGTTGCCTCCCTTCTGGATAATTACGGGGGTAAATAAAATGAAGGGATCTTAAAACATCTTGAAAAGTGGTCACCAAATTCCATCTCGCAAGAATTATGGGATATGTTCTTATAGTTGTATGCTTAATGCTCACAAAAACCAATGGTGGAATACATCCACCTATCCAACCTTCATCCATCGTCACAAGTTCCATCACATGACAAGAATCTTGCGGTGGGGATTTGAATGTATGTGTCACGACCACAAATTTTCATAAAAATTTAAAATTTTGAAAATACATAAAATATTGAGAATGCGGTCTGCTAATAGCTAACAATTATCTATAAAAGAATTGGTTACTAGATTACTTAATACATAATTCTTAATTAGGTAACTTAGCATTCTACTTTTGATGCAAGGTTACATTTATTTGGTGCAATAATTTTAACTTTCAGTTTGCTAATGAGTTTTTAATTTGCGACAAGTAGGTGGAACTGTCTTGGATTCTGGGGCTTACTTAGCTTTTAACCTAACACAGAAAGCTTACTATCCTTACAGGTTTATAGGTATGAATGATCAAGTAACGCCATTTAATTCCATAAAGCATTCAGATATAATTCTATTTGCAAAATAAATAGTTCGGTAAATAAGCTGTTACAAATCCATCTGCTTCTAAGAGGTAAAACAAGTAGTTTGTTTCTTCCAATTATTTTTGTCAATGATATATGTATACAAGAGTTTATTTCTTGAATGTAAATAGTGACAGTTATAATTTTCCCTTGGTTCACAACTTGTCATCTTTGTCGTAAGTTAATTTCACCTAGAGTGTATAACCTGTAAAGCTATAATGATTGTTCAAACAACATTATACATTATCATCTTAAATATTAGTATAATGAATTGCTGGCTATTCATCTTCTGTAATGAAGATTGCTGCCTATAAGGTTCTAAACATTACAGTGCAATACCAAGTCCTAAGATCTTAGAGATTAGTGGGATGGTTCTACTCGAGTTTCTTATTTTATTTTATAGTACTTCTTTTGAATTAAGCCTCTAACCACAATACTTAACTTATGTCAATTCTTCAAGAGAGATTGATTTATTAACTCATGCAAGTACTAGACAGTTCTAAAAGATTATGTTACCAATTACAACATGGTGAGCTAATAGTACTTGACATGGTTAGTAAAATAATCAAATGTCATGAATTCTTATTGATCTGATCTATGTACAGGATTCATAGTAAAATCATCTGAGTATTTCCCACCCACTGATCTATAATTTCTATTATATTCAACGATACCTACCCAAATTATCTTGTTTATAATGTATTCAAGTTTACCAGTAATTTTGGTTATAAATAGATAATATTTATGATGTTCATGATCCTAATTAAAACTATGTTCTATAACATTATCAAGTCACAACATAAATGTTGGTTACAATATGATTAGCTATGCAAAGTTGTTAGTAAAACTTTATTATCATAGTTTGTCTAAGAGAGGAAGTAGCCTTTTTCTTTGCATCTCCTAAGTATCACAAGATTTAATTTATAAACCTAGTTTCGATAGCTCAAGGTTTATCAACAATTGTATCTATACTATTTATGCTATGACTAAATGGATTTTCCATTAGTGAAGAACTTAATCTTTTATGCATAATTATACTTTGGGAAAGATTATTGATTATTATATTACATCGATTTCATGATTAATAATAAGCTTAATGAGAATAATTATATAGTTATAAAGTTCATAAACTAAGTTCCAAACCTAAATATTTTGGGCAAGTAGAAACATAACATACTTTGGGTATGTATTAACATAAACAAACTTTGGCATGAATATGGTTTATGAGATTTGTTGATTTCATGGTTAACCAAAAGCTTGATATGAATAAATATTTAATAACAAAATTTATAATGTAACATGAAAAGGGTAAAGGATGTGGCGTTAGACCACTCCCTTGATTGGATCAAGTAAAAGGTTATGTAATTACAAGGTTTTGAAAACGTATCGTCCCAAACTATGCGTCGACTATCATAAGCTTGGCAATGATTTGAGGGTTTATTTATTATGCGTTCATAGTTTATACCATGCAAACGTTGGTTGACTCGTGGAACCTTTGTAAATAATTGCCACACTATAAGATTGTGCTTAAAAATACGTTCGAATAATTGGAATTCAATTGCATGCAGGAACTATATGATTTACCCACTCTATGGTTGATTTATTTGCATGAACACATGGTTCTTTCTAGGCCAAGTGTTAAGAAAATAAAATGGTTTACGAACCCTAGACTTGGTCATTTTCCTTAGTCATTTTCAGACCTCTGGGCCGCTCTGCAACTGTGTCTTGGCAGCCATGCAAACTCTGTGTCCTGGTTATGTTGTTTAGTCCTCCTTCATCGTCCTCCCTCCTTATCTACACCATGAGTTCATGCTGCAATGGTTTGAGGAGAGCCATGACATTTTGTTTACAGCTTAGACTGTGTGTAGTTTTCTTGGTTTTGCTCCTCCACGACTTACTTGTTGGGAATGTTTTAGAGGGATATGAGTTTTATCCTAGCAATAATTTATTTAGAGCAGTGACTTTATCTTACGGCCTTGTCTGTCACAGGGTTTGTGAGAGCATGTTCTTATGCTTCAGTTTGTGACAGTTTTGACCTCTACTGTTTGCTTCTTGTTTGGTTGTTGCTCCCTTCTCCTGGCTGCTATTAGCAATGCTTTGCACTCGTTAAACCTGTCTCTATCACAAGAGAGATGAAGGGTTTGCTATTCATCTTGCTGGCGGCATCACTCCTGTTCATTGGTGGCTACATTACCTTTACTCCCAGGTAAATAAAATTCTCTTAACAGTTTTTAAAACTTATTCTTAGCTCATTTGTGATATAATGCAATAATATTAACGTTTGTGGGATTATTCTTGCACGTGATAGTTAGATCTTTCTTTGTAGCTGGTGGAAATGCATAGGGTGGGATTCCTACTTACAGGTAAGCCCTGGTCAACCCATGGCAATCCATGCTTGTTCAGTTGTTAGGGAATAGTTCGGTTGGTCGTCGTGGTTTGCAAATAACCCTTTTGGTTATTGTTTCTTGGTTAGATTATTAGTTTGTTTACCAAACCCTTGCTGCTAGAAGGGTTTTCGGCTTATGCCGTGACTCGTAAATTCTTGTGTTACTGGTTATGTATAAGGTTATGTAAAGAAAAGTATATGGCTTGTTGATATGCCATGTGTTTACCTTTAAGTGAAAAGATGTATCTGTCTTGAGCTCGGACTTGGTTATTTTGATGCTCTAAATGTAATTTTGTGCACTAGGGTTTCACCCTATTTCGACTGTGTAAAGATATTTTTACTGTTTAAATTATCTTCCAGTAAAATATATTACTATTGTCTATTCTGCTATTTCTTTCTATCATAATAATTGTTATTAAGCTCGGTTATTCGAGCAAGTGTAAATTCTGTTAGTAACCTGTGTATAAATAATTTCTTAAATTATTCTGTAGGTTAGTTTAATAATACATGTTAAATAATTGTTTGTTACAGGTATGAAGTGGTTATACTTTCATTGTTATTTTCTTCTCTATCCTTATAGGACTATGATAATGTTTTATAGTTGATGTTTTAGAAAACTAAATAATCCAATCTTTGGATTAGTGCTTATCTGATAATATTGTTATTACTACAAATTACAATGTTTATGCTATAAATTATGATGTTATAATGTTAATATTATAATTTATAATGTTTAATATTATGAGGCTCTCAACCCTGTGCATTTTTTTATAATTAATTTTTGTTTAATTAAATTAAATGAAATTCTTCATATATAAATAATATTTATTAAATATTATTTAACATTGTATTCGGTTTATTTGACAAGTACTTAAATAGGTTTTGTTATTATTTCTTTGTTACATTTTTATAATTGATTTTCTTCATTTATTTATAAAAATACTATACTAGAATTATCCTACTTGAAATATGAATCATTTGTAGAAATAGTTAAGCAGTATGTACAATAAAAAAATTCTGTAAAGTGACTTGATTCTTTCTTCACAGAAATACATGAGTGTTTATCTAAGTTGAATCTTTTTCTTATGTGACAGGTTAGTAGTTTCATTTTGCAGAAATATCATTCTGAATAAGATAAATAACCTATTTAGAATAATCAACATATTAAAAGAAATAAACTTGTTGTTTTGAAAAGTATTATGTATACTTCGTTGCTAGCATTCCTAATACATTAGTCTGGCTTTTTAAACCATAACTTAATTAAAAAAAAAGTATCATTTCTAGAAAACATCTATATATAGAAATAAATTACTCTATTATTCTGAAATATGAAATAACTCTAATCAATCCAGATTTCTATCATAGCTTCATCTATCTTAAACACACTACCTGTTCTAGAGTACGATCTGGTTTATCCAAATGGAGAAAAACATAGGTAGGATTATCTCATTCAATTATAGTTTCAACATACAACAAATAAAAGATTATAAATTTTAACAGTTCATTACATAACATATAAATCTTCCATTATTCATTCATTCTCAAAAATAAAATTTAACACAACAAATAAAAGATAGTAGAACATGTTTTCAAAGATGGATGACAACAGTGTTGGGAGGTTGTTCCTCCCTACCAACTCATGGAGAGCGCTCAAACAACGTCTTCTCAGGATCCCTGAGCCTATTCCTAGTCTCCTTGGCCGGGACTGGGTGAAGCAAACAACAAAATACTAGTCCAATGACTCAGTATTAACTCTGCACTCAAGAGCAAGATCTTTCAGCTAAAAAGTTGTACTAGATCATTCTCTACAGTTTACCCCTCAAACACTTTCCAGAAATTCCCTTCCCAATGAAATCCTTGAAGTACACTCACCTGAATGATTCTTCTCCTGGAATGAGTAGCCTCAGCTCTATTCAATGGGCATTTTTATTAAGATTGCCTAGGTCTTTTTGGGTTAGTTGTCATTAATTGAGTCACCTGCTCTAATCCCACTTTATTGGGGGATCATGACCCCAACTATAGGGAGGTTTCTAGCTACAACATTGGAAGTGTTCGAGGATGCTGCCACTTGTCTATTTGCTCTCCACCCAGTCTCCTCCACCAACTTGATGAGTAAACACTCTTTTAACAACCCTCCTAAGATGTTGTCTCCACTTTTTATTTATTTATAATTAAAATATTCATAATTACATTCGACATCCTTGACTCTACTGAGTCATCAGTTACAACTTTAACATAAAATTTAACATAATGTCTTGGAATAAAATCAAATAAGATCATATTATTTTGCAAAATTGGGGCATGTGACATACACATGCCCTTAGAATATAACATCATCCTCGATATTATTTATTCTTCATCCTCAGAATTCCCTTGGAGCAGAATTGGATATGCATGTTGCATTTTACTTTCCAATTCCGAGGTATCTTCGTCTAGACTAAGGTGCTTCCATTGCACCTTTACCTATCCAATGGTGCGGTTCGAAAGTGTAATCTCCCTCCTATCGAGGATACAGTCCAGCTCCACCAGAAAATGCCCTTCTGGTTCACCTGTACATCATTCCATTTAACAACATGAGTAGAATCATGAACATATTTCTTTAAAACAAAAATGCGAAAAACATTATGTACTCTTAAATTAGGTGGTAATTGTCAAAATCCCAGAATTTCTGAAAAAATTAAAATTTTGAAAATACAGATAATCTTCATTAATGCAATCAACTAATTGTTTTAATTAGTTATATGTTAATGATTTCATAATCTAAATTATATACTTGATTATGTTTATCTTATAGAATAATTCTTTTTCATTTTAATGACTTGCTTTTTTTTCTTTGTGACCACAAGGTGGAACTGTCTTGGTATTCTGGGCTTACTTAGCTTATGAGCTAACTCAGAAAGTTTACCTACTCTTACAGATTTATAGGTAAGAAAGATTTGGTGCTGCTTGTCAATAATAATTACGCATATAGATATGTGTTTGTTGCAGAAATAATAGCTCAGTCAAAGAATATAAATGTTATTCAATTTCAAAAGCTTTTATGAGGTAAAACCATTAAATCATTATTCTTTTTTTTTAAGACGCCATGGAAGCGAGATTCATTCCTATCAGTATTGGTGACAGTTCCTTTCTCTCTCTAGTGGTAATTTATAGTTTTTATTGTGTATTAAACTCTTCGATGTTTATCAATGTTTACCATAGTCATTGTGTGTAAATGCCTTAAATCTTTCTTTACACATAGTCTAAAGATGGCAGAGTTATTACGTTAAGGGTCTATTTTAAATTGTGAACATAAATCATTTATGTCATAATAAATTTTGGTTACTCCTTGCGATGTGAACATAATGTGCAATAGTTAATAAGTTTCTATACTATTAATTCATCTTCCAAAGCTTTAAGTTTTTAAAGGAATTATATCCTCATTACATACTACTTTCAATTAGACTATAATAGTGTTGATGGATCAAGTTCTTAGGCACATAATTTACTTGGAAAATATTATCCAGTTATGGTTAATATGTCACTAAAATTTCTATGCCAAGCCCCTTAAACATTTTAAGACTTAACATGCTCAATTGTAAACCTTACTAGTTTAACAATTAAATATTTAAAGGCAAATGAGGCTAACCCTAGCAAGAAGGATATTTACCATAAATTAATTTTATGAATTTCTTTCATAAACATCAAATAGTATAACTTGGGATAGAGTTATAGTTGTTTGTTGAACGTATACCTTGCAATGTATAAATGCAAGGGGTCATAGAACAGACCACGTCCACGATGAGTTTATGGTTTATCCTTTTGACAATAGTTATAATCGTTTGATTGAAATGTATTCCAATTTGTATAATGATGGGTCGTATTATTCCCCACGCCTTTGATGAGTTTTAAGGCATAACTTTTATATTGATGAATCTTTTGTTTATCATGCGACGTGTATTCTAGGTTGACATTGGAAGAAAGGATTATGGTGGAACCTCCGATTCGCCAAATAATTGGAAATAATACTCTTTGGTTTATTGCTCGCCGGGACTATATGATTTCACCCACTGCATGCAAATAATTTGTTTGTGGACGTGGCGACACTGTAGCCTACTGTTGTGCGGTTATAAGGAAATTTGCTACCCTAGTCTCTTCATTCCCTCCTTTGTTCTCGGCCTCTGGTTGCTCTGCTTCTGTGTTAGTTGCCCACCCTGTTGCTCTGCAACTTGTCGCTGGCAGTCTCCCGTCTCGGCTTCTTTGTCTCCTGTATGTTGTGAGCTCACCCTGCACGTTCAATAAAGAAGAGTTGTAAACATTTTAATTGCTGTTGGAACTGGGTTGTTGGTTTTCCTTTAGAGTTTATCCTTCGCTGCTTGCTCCTTCCAGTAATCTTCACTTTGCAAGTGTCTTATTCTCCCACGGCCCAATAGTGAGCTTTGTGGTTTAATCTCTTGATTTTTGTTGGGTCTTAGGGTTTCGCAACAGAGTGGGTTTTAGGGTTGGACAGAAAAAATGGTGACAGCCCAAGTGTTTTTACTTGCTTAGCCTGTTGCTGCATCTTTCGTTCACCGTTGGTCGATACTGTGTTAGTAATCCCTTCTTTGTTGTAGCTGATGAAGGGTTTATTTCTCTTCACGCTAATGGCAGTGCTTCTGCTCGTGGGTGGTTACATTACCTTGAAGTTTTAAGGTAAAAACCGTATTATCAATTTCATTATTTCTACATCTCCATTTTGTTACAGGTCTACTTAAATAAAAGCAAAGTACTGACAGCATCTGTTTGATGCTACACATGTATCGATTTGTCCTACCGCGTGGTTAGTATGAGGTTGTGGCAATTGGTTGCTCACGGGTAAGCCTTGGATATCCCATGGCAGTTCTTCCTTGTTCAGTCTCTTATGGGACATTTGATGGTTGGTCGCCGTGGCCTGCAAAACTCTCGTGGTTTTGGTTTACCTGGGTTAACTTGGTTCGTTGTTTTTCGTTGATAATAAAACCCTTGCTTTATGCGGGGTTTCCGGCTTAGGCCGTGACCGTAAACTTTGATTTTTGATCTGTTTACTTATGTATATATGTAAAAATGAAAGAATGCTGGTAAATCCTTACTCTGTTATTTTTGTTTGAAGCTGAGAGGCATTAGAAGAGCTTAAACTCTTTGGTTTTACACCTCGGTTATAAATTTTTAGATATTAGGGTTTTACCCTAACTTGGCGATATGAAAAAGTATTTACTGTTTCTTTAAATTATCTTTTAATTACAATGTACTACTGTAATTTATTTGGTTATTACTTATATTGTGTAAATGGTTACTTAAGCTCGGCGAATCGAGCATGTCTATGTTCTGTTAATTTTATTCCTGCAAGTTATTATATTTAATTTTTACCCTGTAAATTATTTAATATAACTGTATTTTGTTTTAGATTATCTTGCTTTAATTTACTCCATTCTAATGAAGTTTTAAATATTGTTTTATTAACCTTCAGAGTATAAGTAACTTCATATTCTTCAAGTTGTACTTATGTAACTGATAGTTACATCTTTGAGTACAGAAATTATATTTACTTAGTATTTATTATAAAGGAAGAAGAATGTTATTTTATTTACATACAATTATTGTTCCTATAATTATGTACATTATCTTTGTACTTAGTTTATTTATAGGTGTATAATGAGATATTATTCTATTGTCTTATTCTTATGTTACCCTATTTATATTACAATAATAGTATTTATAAATTAAAAGAATAACAAACTATCTATATTCTTTCCTATGGAATGTATTGTAGTGTTTGTTTTAAATTATAAAAGAGACAAGTTAGTAGCTGTATAAATTGTTTAAGTTCAGTTAGATAAAAAAATGAAATAATTATTTACATTACAGCGTAATTAAAATCTTAAACCAATTAGTTTACCTTTAGAAATAACTCTAGGTTTGTCTATCCTTACTCACAGTTTGATTGCTATAAAATACAGTAGTTATTTATTCTGCAATAGGAAGAGAAATAAACTGTAGAGCTGAAAGCCATTTTTATTTAACCTAACACTACACATTTCAACTATTATATTATTTTATTTTGGTTTGAAAATAAATAATAAGATTACTGAAATGAATGTTGTATAGAGAACTGTTGATCTACCAAAACATACTACTATTAATATAATGATATAGCTTATTTTCCCTTTACTAATAATCTGACATTCACAGTCTAGGTCTAACACTACTTCATGTATAGTATACTATTTCTTTTGATAATAAATAAAAGAAAACATTCTCATAATCAAGCTAACATCTTATTTTAAATTTACATCATACTATCTTCATTTAAATACACCACCTGTGCTAGAGTACGATCTGGATTACTCCAGATGGGGAAAAAAACAGGTAGTATTTGTTTCTCATTAAGAATAATTTAATTACTAAACAAACTAAGATATTCTATCCTCTAGGTTTTTACATCATAAACTGCAAATGCATCATTCAATCACACACAAATAATAGAACAGAATTAATAGATAGCAAAACCTGTTCTTAGAGCTTGGTCGATAACAGCAATGGAAGGCTGTTCATCCCTACCAACCCCTTGAGAACGCTCAAAAAACGACTCCTCAGGACCCCCGAGCCTGCTCTGGTCTCCCTGGTTGGGACTAGGTGCAACAAATAATCAAGTACTAGTCCTGAGACTCAATACTAGTCCTGAACTTGTTAGTCAAATCTCTCAGCTAGAAAGCTGTATCAGATCAAGTTACTACAGTTTATCTCTCAAACACCTTGCTTACAGTTTCCCTTTTTCCCAATGAATTCCTTAAAGTGCATTCCTCCTGAATGATTCTTCTCCTAGAAAATATCTGAGTAGCCTCAGCTCTCTACATTGGGTACTTTTAAAAGATTGCCTAGATCTTTTTGAGTTAGTTCTCATTAATTGAGCCACATGCTTCAATCCCACTTTCTTGGGGGATCATGACCCCAAATGTAGGGAATTTGGCACCTACAACATAGGAAGTGTTTGAGGATGCTGCCACTTGTCCTTTTGCTCTCCACCTAGTTCCTTCCACCAGTTTGACTAGTAACACTCTTATTAACAACTCTCCCAAGCTGTTGTCTCCACTTCTTATTTATTAAAATAAAATATTCAGAATGACATTCCACATATTTTGACTCTGCTGAGTCATCAGTTTCAACTTAGCATTAAATTTAACATAATGTCTTAGGAATCAAATTAAAACAAATAACATTATTTTACAAAATTGGGGTATGTGACATACACACCCCCTTAAAATATATCATCGTCCTCGATGTTACTTATTCTTCATCTTCGGAAGTCCCCTGGAACAGATTTGGGTATGCTTCCTGCATCTTACTTTTCAATTCCTAGGTGGCTTCTTCAGGACTAAGGTGCTTCCATTGCACCTTCACCTGTCAAATGGTGCGGTTCCGAAGTGTAATTTCCCTCCTCCCGAGGATATAGTCCGGTTCCACCATAATTTCTCCTTCTGGTTCCACCTGTACAACATTCCAATCAACCACATGAGTAGCATCATGAACATATTTCTTTAAAATAGAGATATGAAAAACATTATGTACTCTCAAGTTAGGTGGTAATGCTAGTTGATAAGCAACTTGACCAATCCTAGACAAAATTTTGAATGGACCACAGTAACGTGGTGCCAAATTGGCACAACTCCCAAATATTAGAGAGCTCTTCTTGGGCCTTACCTTGATGAACACATGTTCACCTACCTGGAACTCCTTTGGAGTTCTTTTCAAGTCTGCTTGACTTTTTTTCCGATCATGTGCCACCTTCATATTTCCCTACACTTGCTTCACAATCTCTTCCATTTCTTTCAACAATTCTAGACCTAACACCAATCTATCTACTGGATTATTCCAAGAGATAGGAGTGTTGCATTTGCGTCCATATAAAATTTCAAATGGACTAAATTCAGTGGATGACTGATAGTTATTATTATAAGAAAACTCTGTTAAATGTAAATAATCTTCCCACTTACTTGGCTAATCTTTCACATACATTCTCAATAAATCCTCCAGTACTTGGTTTACTCTTTCAGTTTGTTGATCTGTTTGAGGATGGAAGGAAGTACTGAAATTCAATGTTGTATTTAATCCTTTAAACAAGGACTTCCAAAATTTCCCTGTAAACTTAGGATCTCTATCTGATATTATAACTTTCGGTACTCCATGTAATCGAAAAATCTGCTTTAGGAAGATATCAGCTATGTTGGCAGCCTTGTAATTAGTTTTAATAGATATAAAATGTGTTGCCTTGCTTAACTTGTCAACCACTACCATAATAGAGTCATTCTGATTCTGATTTCTAGGCAATCCAATAATAAAATCTAAGCTAATCACTTCCCATTTCCAGCTAGGAATAGGCAAAGGTTGTAGCAAACCCGTTGGGTGTTGGTGTTCGGTTTTCACCTATTGACATTCTAAACACCTTGTAATGTATTCAGCTACTTCAGTTTTCATGTTTGGCCAAAAATATTCTTTTCTTAGCATGGTTATAGTCTTTTGATAACCTGGGTCTCCTAAATATGGTGTTTTATGGACTTCATCCAGAATTAACAACTTAACTTTAGGTACATTAGGTACATATAGTTTATCTTTAAATAATAAAAATTCATTTTCATTTAAACTATAACCTTTTATTAAGCTTTCTGTAGGTTCTTCCTTAGCTGTAATTTGCAATTTCTGATAAATTTCATCCTGTTTTACCCCTTCTTTAAGATGTTCATTTAAATATGAAACATAAGTCCTGATTGCTGTTGTAAAGTTCAGCTTTGCGTTTCTGCTTAATGCATCAGCTACCTTATTTTCCTTACCCTTTATATGTTGGATTTCAAAGTCATACTCGGTTAAGAAAGCTAACCACCTAGCTTGTCTAGCGTTTAAATTAGGCTGATATAGAAGAAATTTCAGTCCTTTATTATCAGTCATTAAAATACATTTTCTGCCAATTAAATGATGTCTCCACATTTTTAAGGCGTGTATTACAGCTGCTAGTTCTAGATCATAAGTTGCATAATTATTTTTGTGAATTTTTAACTTTCTAGACTCATAGGAAATGACATGCCCTTCTTGATTCAGAACACCGCCTAAGCAATCATTACAGGCATCAGTGCATACTACGAAGTCCTTATTAGGATCTGTTATTCTTAGAATAGGTGCACTAGTCAATAGGGTTTTTAACTTCTTAAAGATTGCTTCACATTTCAGGTTCCAGTCAAATTTATTTCGTTTCTTTTGTAAGGAATTTATCGGATTTGCTATCTTTGAAAATCCTTCAATGAACCTCCAATAATAACCGGTAATTCCCATGAATGACCTAACATCCGTTACATCTTTAGGAACCGGCCAATCTTCGATTGCCCATATCTTTTCAGGATCTACAGAAATCCCTTCCTTGGTCACTATGTGACCTAGATACTTAATTTTATCCTTAAATAAGTCACACTTACTAAACTTCGCGAAGAGTTGATGTTCTCACAACTCTTGCAAAACAATTTTTAGGTGTTCTTTATGTTCTTCTTCCATTTTTGAGTAAATTAAGATGTTGTAGATAAACACGATCACAAACTTATCTAAATACTTATGCATTATATTGTTCATTAAACACATAAAGATAGCTGGGGCGTTAGTAAGCTCGAATGGCATTACGACAAACTCGTAGTGTCCATATCTTGTTCTAAAGGTTGTCTTCAAGATATATTCATCTTTAATTCTTACTTAATGATATCCTGACCTCAAATCTATCTTCGAAAACACCATGGCTCCATGTAGTTGATCAAACATATCATCTATACGGGGCAACGGATATCTATTTTTAATAGTCATCTGGTTTAGTTGACGGTAGTCTATGCATAATCGCATAGTTCTGTCTTTCTTTTTAACAAAGATGACCTATGCTCCCCAAGGAGACACACTAGGTCGAATGTACTTTTTGTCAATTAACTCTTTTAATTGTGATTTTAACTCATTAAGTTCCAATATGTTCATTCGATAAGGAGCCTTTGAACTAGGTACCGCACCTGGTACCAGTTCAATGGTGAAATCCAATTCCCTCTTTGGAGGTAATCCTAGAATTTCTTCTGGGAATACATTGGTATATTCTTTTAAAACAAGAATATTTTCTATTTTTAACTTATATGTTTTAGTTTTACCTTCCTCATCTGTAATAGTTACCGCATAGGCTATACATCATTTTCTAGCAGCTCTCTTAAGTTGTAAAGTAGAAATCTGTCTTACTGTAGTTTTTCTAGGAATACCCTAAACCTTTACTGGTTGTTAATCACTATTTAAGCACGTGAAAGTTTTATTGTAACAATTTAAAATTACCTTATGTTGTTCTAACTAGTCCATACCAATCAACAAATCATATGAGCAAAGTGGCAAAACATTAAGCTTAAATACAGTTTCAAATTCACCCATAAGTAAAGCACATTCTTTCACAAAACAAGTTACTTTTCTTTTTGCCCCAGTGGCTAATTTAACTAACCAAGAATTCTCAAACTTATCGACAGGAAACTTACATTTTTCCACTATCTGAGGTGCAATATAACTGAGACTAGCTCCTTGATCAATTAAAATGGTTATGGAGGTATGATTAATCATACCTTCTACTTCCACCATGGAATTCTGATAATCAGCTTGGCAGTTCTCCAAAGCCACATTAATTCTGGGCATGCTCCTTGCTAGTTCCCCAACGGTCATCTCCTCCTATAGAGTATGAATATTGCTAGCAGTCTTTTTCCGATTTGGACAAACTGAGGCATAGTGTGGGCCATTACATTCCGAGCACTTAACTGGCTCTTTATGTTGAAAACTGTTGGTAAAATTTCCATGGTTATTTGCAGCTTCCTTGCCCTTAAAATTATTCGAATTGAAGGAAGTACCATTCCTATTTCCCTGGAAATTCTTGTTGTTAGAATAATTTTTTGGTCGTATTATTCTTGAAATTTCTATGAGGTACAAATTCCTTCTTCTTAAATTTAGGCTGATTGTTATTTTTCTTAGCCTTCCAATTGGCCAAGCCTTCTTTCTTCTGGTTCTACTCAAAACAAAAATTATCCTTCCTCATAGCTTCCTCCAAAGTCTTCCAGTTATCATACTTAATTCTGTCTTTAATATGATACGGTAGACAGCTAAGAAATCACTGTACTTTTGGTTTCTCGTCTACTAGGTAGGGTACATACCTAAGTAAACTTAAGAATTTACTATTCATATCCTTCATTTTCATTGAACCTAACTTCAATTCATAAAACTCTTTAGCTCTTTCCTCGTAATACTACTCAGACAGAAATTTCTTTTTGAAATACCTTTTAAAGGTACTCCAATTAACTTCTTTCTCTCTTATACCCTTGACTCTCTTCAAATTTTGACACCATATGTCAGCTTTTCTTGAGAGGTTATATATAGCCATCCTTGCCTTTAAATGATTAGAATAATTATATATATGAAGATACTTCTTCATCCCGGATAACCATGACTCTACTTCCTCCCCCTTCTCAGTCTCTCCATTAAAAGTTGGTGGCTTTATCTTTTTAAACTCCACTAAAATTTCCTCATATGGTTTGTATTTCTTCTTTCTGTCATACAAATCATCTTCACTACTGTCACTAGTAGTATGGTAACTTTGTCATTCACCAAACCCTTCAGATGATGAACTACTTTCAGTTTTTGCAAGCTTCATCTTTTTGGATTTTCTTTGATGAGTAACATCTTCAGATTTTGATCTCCTACTCCTTCCTTAAGTTTGGAACCTTTCTATTAAAATTTGGTTCAATTCTTTCGGATCCTTTAGGACCCTTTCATTCTCTTTCTTTACAGACTCCATTTCAGTTTTTAAATCTTTTACAGTCTGTAACAGCTCTGAGGAGTTGGCAGCCCCCTCTTCTAACATAGGTTCTCTGGGAAAATTTCTTGTTTTTGTATGTGGAGACTCCTCCTGTGTATACTCCCCCTAGCTTTTCCATACCTGCCTATTAAACTTCAAAAAAAGGAAATTTTATGTTCTTAACATAAAACAAAATATATGTTAGCATATTATTTTAATTTACTATTCTATGAAAGCTAGTTGGGCTACATCAAGGCCTAGTGTTTGAACCTTGTGCTCTGATACCACATGTCAAAATCCCAAAATTTCTGAAAAATTTAAAATTTTGAAAATACAGATAATATTCATTAATGCAGTCAACTAATTGTTTTTATTAGTTATATGTTAATGATTTCATAATCTGAATTATATACTTGATTATGTTTATCTTATAGAATAATTCTTTTTTTTTCTTTGCGACCACAAGGTGGAACTGTCTTGGTATTATGGGATTACTTATCTTATGAGCTAACGTAGAAAGTTTACCTTCTCTTACAGATTTACAGGTAAGAAAGATTCGGTGCTGCCTGTCAATAATCATTACGCATACAGATATGTGTTCGTTGCAGAAATAATAGCTCAGTCAAAGAATATAAATGTTATTCAATTTCAAAAGCTTTTATGAGGTAAAACCATTAAATCATTATTCTTTTTGTTTTAAGACGCCATGGAAGCGAGATTCAGTCCTATCAGTATTGGTGATAGTTGCTTTCTCTCTCTAGTGGTAATTTATAGTTTTTATTGCGTATTAAACTCTTTGATGTTTATCAATGTTTACCATAGTCGTTGTGTGTAAATTCCTTAAATCTTTCTTTACACAGTCTAAAGATGGCAGGGTTATTATGTTAAGCGTCTATTTTAAATTGTGAACATAAACCCTTTATGTCATAATAAATTTTGGTTACTCCTTGCGATGTGAACGTAATGTGCAATAGTTAATAAGTTTCTATACTATTAATTTATCTCCCAAAGCTTTACGTTGTTAAGGGAATTATATCCTCATTACATACTACTTTCAATTAGACTATAATAGTGTTGATGAATCAAGTTCTTCTGCACATAGTTTACTTGGAAAATATTATCCAATTATGGTTAATATATCATTAAAATTTCTATGTCAAGCCCCTTAAACATTTTAAGACTTAACATGCTCAATTGTAAACCTTACTAGTTTAATAATTAAATATTCAAAGGCAAATGAGGCTAACCCTAGCAAGAATGATATTTACCATATATTAATTTTATGAATTTCATTTATAAACATCAAATAGTATAACTTGGGATAGAGTTATAGTTGTTTGTTGAACGCATACCTTGCAATGTAAAAAGGTGCAATGTATAAATGCGAGGGGTCATAGAACAGACCACGTCCACGATGAGTTTATGGTTTATCCTTTTGACAATAGTTATAATCATTTGATTGAAATGTATGCCAATTTGTATAATGATGTGTCGTATTATTCCCCACACCTTTGATGATTTTTAAGGCATAACTTTTATATTGATGAATATTTTGTTTATCATGCGACATGCATGCTAGGTTGACATTGGAAGCAAGGATTATGGTGGAACCTTCGATTCGCCAAATGATTGTAAATACTACTCTTTGGTTGATTGCTCACCGGGACTATAGGATTTCACCCACTGCATGCAAAAAATTTGTTTGTGGACGTGGCAACACCGTAGCCAAATGTTGTGTGGTTATAAGGAAATTTGCAACCATAGTCTCGTCATTCCCTCCTTCGTTCTCAGCCTCCGGCTGCTCTGATTCTGTGTTAGTTTCCCACCCTGTCGCTCTACAACTTGTCGCTAGCAGTCTCCCGGCTCGGCTTCTTTGTCTCCTGTACGTTGTGAGCTCACCCTGCACATTCAATAGAGAAGAGTTGTAAACATTTTGATTGCTGTTGGAACTGGGTTGTTGGTTTTCATTTAGTGTTTATCCTTCGTTTCTTGCTCCTTCCATTAATATTTAGTCTACAAGTGTCTTATTCTCCCACGGCCCAGTAGTGAGCATTGTGGCTTCACCTCTTGAGTTTTGTTGGGTCTTAGGGTTTCGCAGCAGAGCGAGTTTTAGGGTTGGAAAGAAAAAATGGTGACGGCCCAATCGTTTTTACTTGCTTAGCCTATTGATGCATCTTTCGATCGTCATTGGTCGATACTGTGTTAGTAATACCTTTTTTCTTGCAGCTGATGAAGGGTTTATTTCTCTTCACGCTGGTGGCAGCGCTTCTGCTCGTGGGGGGTTACATTACCTTGAAGTTTTAAGGTAAAAACTGTATTATAAATTCCATTATTTCTACATCTCTATTTTGTTATAGGTCTACTTAAATAAAATCAAAGTACTAACATCATCTGTTTGATGCTACACATGTATCGATTTGTCCTACTGCATGGTTAGTGCCAGGCTGTGGAAACTGCTTGCTCACGGCTAAGCCTTGGATACCCCATGGAAGTTCTTCCTTGTTCAATCCCTTATGGGACATTTGATGGTTGGTCGTCATGGCCTGCAAAACCCTCGTGGTTTTGGTTTACCTGGGTTAACTTGGTTCGTTGTTTTTCTTTGATGATAAAACCCTTGCTTTATGCGGGGTTTCCGTCTTAGGTCGTGACTGTAAATTTTGATTTTTGATCTATTTACTTGTGTATATATGTAAAAATGAAAGAAGGCTGGTAAATCCTTACTCTGTTAATTTTGTTCTAAGACAAGAGGCATTAGAAGAGCTTAAACTCTTTGGTTTTACACCTTGGTTGTAAATTTTGAGATATTAGGGTTTTACCCTAACTTGGCGATAAGAAAAAGTATTTACTGTTTCTTTAAATTATCTTTTAATTACAATGTACTACTGTAATTTATTTGGTTAATACTTATATTTTGTAAATGGTTATTTAAGCTCGGCGAATCGAGCATGTCTATGTTCTGTTAATTTGATTCTTGCAAGTTATTATATTTAATTTTTACCCTGTAAATTATTTAATATAAGTGTATTTTGTTTTAGATTATCTTGCTTTAATTTACTCCATTCTAATAAAGTTTTAAATATTGTTTTATTAACCTTCAGAATATAAGGAACTTAATATTCTTCGAGTTGTACTTATGTAACTGATAGTTACATCTTTAAGTACAGAAATTATATTTACTTAGTATTTATTATAAAGGAATAAGAATGTTATTTTATTTACATACAATTATTGTTCCTATAATTATGTACATTATCTTTGTACTTAGTTTATTTATAGGTGTATAATGAAATATTATTCTATTGTTGTATTCTTATGTTACCCTATTTATATTACAATAATAGTATTTATAAATTAAAAGAATAACAAACTATCTATATTCTTTCCTATGAAATGTATTGTAGTGTTTGTTTTAAATTATAAAAGAGACAAGTTAGCAGCTGTATAACTTGTTTAAGTTCAGTTAGATAAAAAAAATGAAAGAATTATTTACATTACAACGTAATTAAAATTTTAAACCAATTAGTTTTACCTTTACAAATAAATCTAGGTTTGTCTATCCTTACTCACAATTTGATTGCTATAAAATACAGTAGTTATTTATTCTGCAATAGGAAGAGAAATAAACTGTAGAGCTGAAAAGCATTTTATTTAACCTAACACTACACATTTCAACTATTCTATTCTTTTCTTTTGGTTTCAAAATAAATAATAAGATTACTGAAATGAATGTTGTATAGAGAACTGTTGATCTACCAAAACATACTACTTTTATTATAATAATATAGCTTCTTTTCCCTTTACTAATAATCTGACATTCACAGTCTAGGTCTAACCCTACTTCATGTACAATATACTATTTCTTCTGATAACAAATAAAAGAAAACATTCTCATAATCAAGCTAACATCTTATTTTAAATTTACATCATACTATCTTCATTTAAATACACCACCTGTGTTAGAGTACGATTTGGATTACTCCAGATGGGGGAAAACACAGGTAGGATTTGTTTCTCATTAAGAATAGTTTCATTACTCAATAAACTAAGATATTCTATCCTCTAGGTTTTTACATCATAAAATGCAAATGCATCATTCAATCACACACAAATAATAACATAGAATTAATAGATAGCAGAACCTGTTCTTAGAGCTTGGTCGACAACAGCAATGGGAGGCTGTTCCTACCTACCAACTCCTGGAGAGCGCTCAAACAACGACTCCTCAGGACTCCCAATCCTGCTCTGGTCTCCCTGGATGGGACTAGGTGCAGCAAATAATCAAGTACTAGTCGTGAGACTCAATACCATTCCTAAACTTGTTAGTCAAATCTCTCAGCTAGAAAGTTGTATCAGATCAAATTACTGCGGTTTATCTCTCAAACACCTTCCTTAGAGTTTCCCTTTTTCCCAATGAATTCCTTGAAGTGCATTCCTCCTGAATGATTTTTCTCCTGGAAAATAACTGAGCAGCCTCAGCTCTCTACATTGGGTACTTTTAAAAGATTTCCTAGGTCTTTTTGGGTTAGCTGTCATTAATCGAGCCACCTGCTTTGATCCCACTTTCTTGGGGGATCATGACCCCAAATGTAGGGAAGTTGGCACCTGCAACATAGGAAGTGTTTGAGGATGCTGCCACTTGTCCTTTTGCTCTCCACCTAGTTCCTTCCACCAGTTTGACCAGTAACACTCTTATTAACAGCTCTCCCAAGCTGTTGTCTCCACTTTTTATTTATTAAAATAAAATATTCATAATTACATTCCACATCTTTTGACTTTGCTGAGTCATCAGTTTCAACTTAGCATTAAGGGTGGTCGCACGAAGTTGGTTCCACTTTTTGGTGCCACTTAGGAAATCAGAAACGCACTTTCGAAGTGCAAATCAGGAACACATACGCGTTATTGATGGTACGTTCGGAATAACCCAAGCCCAGACACAAGGCTAAGGTTCGTGGAAATGCATATCGCATATGTGATATATCACATATGCGTGTTTTAATGTTAAATACTGCATATGCGTTTTCTAAATGTTCCATATCGCACTTGCGATATATCACGAGTGTGATATGGAACATTTAGAAAACGCATATGCGATATATCGCATATGCATTTTTTATTGCCTTGATTATTGCGTTTTTTATTTCCTTGATTAGTACTTGAACTACCCAACAAATGTGTTATACTTGATAGGAATGCCAACAACTCTTAGAAATGGACCTCTGAGATGTTTTGGAGTACACCCACAATGTCAATCATAGTAGGTCGTTCTTTACGGGATTCTTTTACACATAGAAAACCCACACTTGTGAGTTCTCTGAGGCAATTGATATTATAATCTTCTTTAAGTGTTTGTACCAGAATGAGAGAGGGACTTTAGTAATGTATTTGGTTGTTGATTTATCTGCATCTATTTTCACTCTATTAATATTAAGTGAATCATATGGTTGTATATTTATATGAATTTATTCCATATGAAAATTAATGTGGTTCATGCTCATTCTTAGCTTTATTGTAAGAATAGCTCATGGCTAGGATAAGTTAGGTAGAAATGCATTCTACATCTATAAATATATCTACATAATAGGGTCTTAAAATAGAATAAAATCACAAAAAAGAGTACACATCCAAACGACAATTGGGTCCACATAGTAGTCAAAAGTGCCATCACAAATGAAAGAGGTTCTAATTGGGACCTCCTATTGGACACTCTATCCTTGTTGATGAAGGGTCATGTTACCCTGTCAACGCATCTTAAGTGGGCCAAAATGTCCAGCATATCAAGAGGCATGAGCTTCCCAAATCAAAACCAAGGAGCCTAGAGTGTTGGGTAGGAAAATTTAATTATGATGATGAAAGGCCTGCCAAACTAACCCAAAGAAAGTACTAGTAGCATATAGTTGTTCCAAGCTTCATAGGAAACACAAGGAAAATCCAAAATGTGCATTGGTTGAGTTGGAGGGAAACTCAACACATTTGTCGCCTAATTTGAACTCCCTTTCTTATTTTTAAAGACCACATGAAACTATTGTAGGTAGGAGGCATGTTTGAGATGGAATTGTTCTTAACTCCTAGACTATGAATTCAAAAGATTAAGGGATGATTATTAGTACAAAAATTGTTTTCCTTATCCAAAACATAATGGCACCATTGCTTCAAGGCCTTCACTAGATCTCAAAATTCTTTGTCATACGTGTTGTACTTCATATTGGCATTTGTCAAAGTCTTGGAATGATAGTTCGTTGGATGACCAACCCATTTTAATATGGCACTAGTAGCATAGTGTGAAGCATTTGTCTCAATATCAAAGGGATATTGTGAATCCAAAAGGTGCAAAACCAATTTCAAATACAATGTAGTGTTTGAGTTCCAAGAACTCTGATCCATTAACTTTGTTAGGAAAACACAAGTGGATTGGAGAGTTGATGTAAGGGGTATGAAATGTGAGATAAATGAGTAGTAAAATGTTGATAAAAATTTAGGCCACCGATAAATACTTTTTCAAGCAACAACAATGAGGGGATGAGCCAGTTAACAAGAGCTTGTACATTGGCAAGATGAACACCTATTCCATTTTATCAATAAGAAGTCCTAGATAGTGAATGGAGGTTTTCCAATATAATACTTTTTTGTGAGTAACCTACAATTTGTGAGTTCGAAGCAGCTTTAGTACCAAGTGCACACATGGGTTCTCTTCCTACGTTTTACTAAAAATGATATTTTTTTCAAGATATATCACAATGAAAATCCTTGGATGGAGAAGAAACTTAGTCTTAAATCAATCTTATAGGTGTCACTGGAACTCATGCAAACCTAATGATGTTATCCCATTCAACAATTTCATCTTGGTAAAGAATTTGTTACCCTTGAAAATCATCATACTGTGACAAGGGATAGCAATTTTTTGAGGTGATCTTATTAAGAGCACGAGATTCTTTGACAGGGAACCACTTCTATGCTTTTGGTATAATGAAGGAAAATGAGCCATTAGCGGAAGAACTAGGTTGGATATGGCCAGATCCCACAAGGGATTAATCTTATGTTCTAATTCAATAACTTTATGTGGAGATAATTGGTAATAAAAAGCATTTCTATGGATGCACCAAAAATTAAATCAATGAAATATTGGATAGAACAAGTGGGGGGGAGACCCTCAAGAAGTTGAAAGGCACTTTTTTGTAAAACATGTCATTAGAGGAAATTTGGGGTCTAAAATAGGCCTTATAAGAAAACGTGCCAAAATAAGTTTTTGTGAGTTGGAATTCAAGAACCAATAGAATTTCAATA
>LPNX010217532.1:35804-47817 GCA_001517045.1 Pseudotsuga menziesii | reverse complement strand
AACACCAAATCCCTCTAAATAACCTTTTGCGGCACCATGTCCATGCAAAAATCCTTCCACAATTCTCACACCAAGTGAATAACCTTTTGCAACACAAACTCTAGGTAGACAACCTTATTCCATACCAATATCTTGCAAACAACCTTTTTGCAACCCCATCCCATCAATGCATACAACATTTCACAACACTAATACCATAAAAAAAATTATACAATAGATCCATTTGCTTGTTCTCTTGTAGGTTCCTTACTAATAGAACTTCCTTTCTACTTCTCATTCTCAAGTCTAAGTATTGGCTCTCTCTACAACATCACACTAGACTCTAATACTTTCACATGTTTCTCTCTTTTTTTATTTATATTTTTAACTTCTCATTCTCAAGTCTGAGTATTGGCTCTCTCTACAACATCACACTAGACTCTAATACTTGCACATATTTCTCTCTTTGCCAACGAGGGCCAAAGCTGGAAATCCACAGATGGTGGGGATGTGGTTGGCATTTCCATATTTCCCATGCCCAAACACACTAGAATGAGTTGATAGAATTCAAAATTGCCACTCTGTGAGTTTTTTTGCGCACCGGGCCCAAGTCTACCAGGTGTCTCCTAACGGTATCTGGAGGTGACCTGCAACTCGCCATAGATCAGTACCCGGGCCTTCGATCAATGAACCGTCGATTCCGTTGGATTTGTGATGTGGGATTTTAGCTAGGGGGGGCCTCTCCCTCCTATCCATTACCCAGTGACCTCCGTCTACGGTGGTTTCTGAAGTTAGGGTTTCGCTCAATAGGGGACAATGTAGTCATGCCAACGAGGGCCAAAGCTGGAAAGCCGCAGATGGTGGGGATGTGGTTGGCATTGCCATATTTCCCATGCCCAAACACACTAGCAAGAGTTGACAGAATTCAAAATTGCCGCTCCGTGAGGTTTTTTGCGCACCGGGCCCAATTCCACCAGGTGTCCCTGAACGGTATCTGGAGGTGACCTGTAACTCGCCATAGATCGATGCTCGGGCCTCCGATCAATGAACCGTTGATTCCGTTGGATTCGTGACATGGGATTTTAGCTAGGGGGGGGCCTCTCCCTCCTGTCCATTGCCCAGTGACCTCCATATACGATGGTTTCTGAAGCTAGGGTTTCGCTCAGTAGGGACAATGCAGTCACATCAATGAGAGCCAAAGTTGGACAATGCATTTCATGCCAACGAAGGCCAGACTTGGAAAACCCTATCCCTACGTAGGGTTTATTGTTTAACATGCATGTCCCATTACCATAACCCTACCAAGAAAACCCTAATCCTAACCCTAATCTTATCTTATTGTCACAACTCAATTCAGAATCAATCTAATGTCGAACTGAAAATTTTCAAATCCGATGGACTTATGCTTCAAATCATGTTGATTCACAAAGTTGGTTCTCAGTCTTTGGATTCTATTGTAGTTCCTTTAATGCTGAGTGATTAGTCATTGGGTGCATGAGGTTTGTTGAATAGTGTTGTTGGTTGTTGATGAAATGTAAAGCATGTATTGCACTTAGTTTTATTAAATTAAACTTGAGCATTGACTTAACTTGTAATTTAATGAATCCAAACTCACAATTTTTAATTAGATATATCCAATTGGTGTGCAAGTAGTGAGTTCATTGAAACCTTGAAATATATTGTATTGCACTTATATTTATTAAATTACACGAGCAAAAACTTTGAATTTAGTGTGCATGTATTGAGATCATTGAAACCTTTAAATATAACAATTTTTTCTTTTGACATAGTGCATTCATAAGTAATAGATAATCCTCACAAATCAATACAATAGATTGACACAAGAACATGTGGAAACCAAAGAACAAATTCAAAGTGAAATGTATCATTCATTTATAACTGAAATGTCAATTGTGTACATGTCTCCAAAAGTACATATATATCCAAAAGTATCGAAGAGTACATATGTATCCAAAAGTAACCAGAAGTACATGTCTCTCCACAACTATCCAAGACTATCCAAGCCACATGTACATGTATCCAAAACTATCCAAGCCATGTACATGTATCCAAAACTATCCAAGCCACATGTACATGTAAGTGAAATGTCAATGTACATATCTCCAAAAGTACATGTATCCAAAACTGTCCAAGCCACATGTACACATGTATCGAGATGTATGTATCCCATAAGACACATCAAAACTCAAGCTTCCTCTTATTCTTTCTTGAAGGTGATCCTATAGGCTCAACTATAGGACCAGTGTGCATATCTAGATCCTGCAAATTAAATATCAATTGTTAAATTCAATTAACTATGTACTAATACATTAGCTCAATAAAATACCATATCTAAATTAACTCAAAAATTATGAAAATGTTAATGGACATTGCATGAAAGAATTGTTCATTAATGGACATCTCACCTCAGGGGATTGGGTTTCTTGTGTAGCAGATGGAGTTGTTGGTTGAACATGAATGATGGTCGCATCCATGGTTGAACCAAAGGGGGCAGGACCTAGTGGTGGTGGTGGTGGTGGTGGCTACAATCACCAAATATTGAAATAGTTAGAAATGTGCATAAATAAACAATAGACAACAATAACACACTATGTCTATATCATGTTCAAATAGTTGTACCTCTGTGTGACTTGTTGCCATTGTAGATGCAGCACTGACTGCTGCATCAACCATCCCTGCAAGGTTTTTAACAGTAACCTCTTGCTCCTGATGCAGTAAACATGCAAATCAAACATTAAACAAATATTTTATGCACTGGATTTCAAGTTAACCAAGAACTATCATCGAAGGATATACAAATTACCATGGTATCAGTATCTCCATGGTAACGGACAACTTCACTCTTTCTAGGAGTAGGCCGTCTCATATACACTTGACCCTTGTTCACATATGGCCTATGGGGAGATACAACTCCAAGAGATGGTCTAGGTGTTTCGGTACCAGCCTATAGTCAACAAGATTTCATGTAGCTAGACATGGATGATTCAACGAACATACATGTATTTAAAAAATGACATTTTTTAAATGTTTAAAATGTTTACCTCCATCACTGCTTCCCCTCATGTAGGATCTGGCATCTGCCCAGATATTTCCTTGGTCGATACGACCATGGATCCTACCTCCACCATTGCTTTCCCCCGTGAAGGATCCGACATCTGCAAGTTTAATAATTGTAAATATTAGACCATAGATAACATTAGTGAACTAACATGTACAGTATGTGGAAATTATTAATTTAACAAGTATTAAAAAACTGAAATTTTAAAATGTTTACCTCGGTGTGAGATATGGGATCAATGGATTGAATGTCCTGCCCCTGTGTAGAGTGTGGACATGATACTCTGGGGTGTCGCTGCCGGCATAAAGCATCAACTGCAAGTTCACAAAATTAATATATTAGCTCAAACTATACATATGTGTACAAAGAGAAAAATAAATGAAGAATTTATTCCAATTAACCATATATATACATCACTCAAAAATCCACTGAAGACAACATCTGACGAAAGACCATAGCATGGACGACCACATGATGTGCACTCGTGAGGCTCAAAAGTAGGCTGGGAATGTGCTGATGGTGTTACACTAGTAGATGGTCCTGCAGTAGATGGTCCTGTACCAGTGGGTGGTACTACACTAGAAGATGGTCCTGCACCATGAGGACCTAGTGTATGTACCACACCAGGGATAGATGTCCCTTCCTCACCCATATGTATAACCATAGTGCTATGGCGAACAACGGCCCGTGCCAAACTCAAAAATGCCTCACGTGTCTGTGGAATAACATGATGTACAGGTGGGACATCTGGCCCAGGAAACTACCTGCGAGGTGCAGGGATAGGGCGATCAACGTCTTGAAGCTTGGCATTGGGTCGGTTTTGGGGCATCCCCCCACCGATCCCTTGAAACTGCAATATATCAAAATAGTTTACGTGTTTTCCCAACACGAACTCTGCATACATCTTCGAAAGGAAGTACAACGGGATTTCCTTGTTGTTGTGTGGTGGCATATCAAAAACCATATACCATCTGTCCATCCAGTTATCAAAAAATGGTTGATCTGTGCACCACTCGATAGAGATATGTGGCATATTTGCATTTGGGATTTCCCCCGTGCGAGGGTCCCTAAACAATGAAAATATATGCTCTTTGGTGATTTTCAACTTTTTTATTGCATTGTAGCTAAGCCCATCAGCGTACTCACGTCTTTTTCTTTCTCTATATGAAGTAATATCATATAGTATGTTGTTTGACAATGTGATGGTCTCAACAATTGTTTCCAAAGTGGATGCAAGTGAACGTCGAATTCTGTCACCACCACTAAAAGCAGTACTCAACCCTCTCAACTGGGCAAGCTCAATCAATATTTCCGCATTGGGGTCCATAGCCGCAACTGCAATAAAAAAATCAATAAGAAAATAATTAGAAACATATACATGGTATATAATGACATCTCCTCAAAATTGAAAATGTAAATGCATCTAAATCCAATTATCTTCAGAACATCCAACCATCACATAGACCTATATAATAGTAAATAAAATGTCACCACATAACTAATTCAAAAGCATAAGCTAGATAACAAAAATTTGCGAAACACAATCAAAATAAACTGTGTTTAACATGCCTTTGCAATAAGTGGGTTGCTACCAACAAGTATATATTATCATTTAAAATAATATGCATAACAAAATATGAAAAACTAACTTAAGCACAAGTCCAATTTTGTCTACAACAAACCAATCACATACATATATAGTGTTTACCTAATAAAATATCATGGGATTTACTCAAAACATTATCATGGGCTTTACTCAAAACATCATGACATTATAAATGTAAAACATATCAAAATAAACTTAAACAACATGATGTGCCATAACTCTAAATAAATTTTGCTAACTACTCATTCAATCAGGTCAAATTTTGATAACATAAGTAATCTGAAACCTTCTTCAATTGTGATTGCAACCTACAAATATTATCCATATACAATACAATTCATATACTAAATGTAAAACCCACTTCATCTCTTCAAAATTCAAACTAAATCTAATTAAAAATCAAGCTCAGGTCATAACATTGGTTATATTGATTTTTTCAAAAAATATGGTGAATACACCATGTAACATCTAAAAAACACCAATCATTTCATACAAAGGTGAATACACCATGTAACATCTAGAAACACCAACAATTTCATACAAGGGTGAGTTCATGTTGGAACAAGGAATGCCAATAGAAAATCAACCAAGGGTATAGGAATCAACCAATGGTGTGGGCGCGAGACCTCAAGTGAAACCATAAGACACTATTTAAATTTAACATTATCTTGCAATAAAGTGAAACTCAATTCAATGTTCAATGTATTTACACTCATAGTTTAGTTCTTGGATTTGAACCTGAGATTTATTCAAATAATAGAAATTTCCATCTTTTAACCACATTTTTCAATCTCTTCTACTAGGTGTATAAGGTAATGCTCTTGAGAATTACAAAAGATAGGAGGCAAGTGCATTTGAATATCACACATCTAAAGTCACACAATTATAGGGTAAAAATTGACAAAAAAAAAATGCATTGGGTGATTGAATTACCTTGTTGGATGACAATGCATGAGTGAAATCTCCTCCCCTCAACCTGAATCAGCTCCTGCAATAATCCCAGGCAGTGGTCTCGCTCCAAATGCTCCAATGGCCTGTCGAATTCGCGTTCCTGATTGTGAAAATGGGCCGTAGGTTCGGGACTGTGTATTTGATTTTTTTTTATGATTTACAAATCGCGTACGCGTTTTATAACTACATATCGCGAGCGCATTTTGTATTTATATAACGCGTACACGATTTGTTTTCCTATCCTACATGTTCCATGACATGTCAGGCTTGGGTTGAACCATACCAAGTGCTATGTCAGGCTCGGGTTGATGTATTTTTTTGTAACATGATGTTGTTTTAAAAAATTAGGATTGCATCTTAAATGTCCCTCATCTTCTTGCACTGACCCATGCACATTTCTACATAATCAAACTTTTAAATACATTGTTAACACAATTGTATAAAAGAAGAGCTTAGTAACACTTCTTTTAAAAAACACTACTACTTTATTTCTTAAAAAACATGCTTTTAAAAAATTAAATTTCTTTAATAAATCAAATATGAAAAGTATGCACATTCTACATAATATCACATTTCGATACACCACACATAGATGGTAAGAGGAAGAGCTTATTACCCCTTCTTTTTAAAAATCATGACTTTGAAAATTATTACTTTATCTCTTAAAAAACAAGACTTTAAAAAGAAACATTTGCTTCATAAATCAATTAAGGAAAGTATGCACATTCTACATTATCACACCCTTTTATAAGTTGTGCACTCAATTGTTAAGAGGAATAACTTACTATCACTCATTTTTTAAAAATTATGATTTTTAAAACAGTTATTTTATTTCTTAAAAAACACATCTTTTTAAAACACCCCATTTGTTTAATAAATAGAATAAATAAAGTATGGAAATTTATACATAATCACACATTTTTGTACATTGTTGACAAAACTGCTAAGCTGAATAGTTTAGTACACCTCATTTTTAAAAAGTGTGACTTTTAAAATAAATACTTTAATTCTTAAAAAACAAGTTTTTAAATAACACCTTTTAATTAATAAATTGAATAAACAAAGTATGAAAAATATACTTGATAACAAATTTTTATAGGTAGCACACACAATTGGTAAGAGAAATAAAGTAGTATCCCTCATTTTAAAACATCACAACATCTAAAAAAAATTCTTAATTCATAAAAAACAAGAATTTTTAAAAAACGCTCTTTATTTAATAAATTGAATAAAAGTGTATTCACATTCTACATGATCACACCTTTATATTGTTATGCTTATGGTTTACATTAGCAATCAGGTCATATGTTAAATGTCACATTATTGTATTTATTATTTGGGATAATAGCCATTTATCCTAGATAAGGCTCTAAATGATTTAGAGAAGATTTTCTAGCATAGTCACCATGCAAGTTGTTAATATCTAAAGAATATTTATCACTCAGATGGCATTCTTCTTTGTACTATATAATGGTATCATTTATGTGAATATAATTGATTAAGGATTTTGCCTTTACCATCATATTTTGCCCATACTTTCTTCATTTTCATTTGGTATCAGAGCGCCTTTGTTCTTAAGGGCCTGATTTCTCCATGGTAGTCATCCATGGATGATGAGTTATTTGCTATGATAGTTGTTCATAGCTCCCTGGTTTAACACAGATGCCTGAGACGAGAGCCTGATATTAGAGCCGAGCGCCGCACAGATGAAGGCGTTTTTTATTCAGCAGCTATTTGTCAATTCTACCATATGTGGATCCAACGATATGGATTCTCCAGAGTCCTCTTCATCTTCCAATTTAGTGTCCTCTTCAGCAATTAGCATCCACATCTGTTTGTGATCCATTTCGTTTCCAATCCAGCGAACCAGCGTCCTCTTCATCTGAGATTCGGTGATGCGTTTTGGTGCTATGATCTGCATCTGTGCAGCTATCTACATCCGGTGCAATCCTCCTTCAACGATCTACATTCTCCTGCGATCTACCAAAGCAAAAGGTCTTCATGCTGCGATCTCCTTCAAGTCTGAAATTTGCATCTGCTTACAATCTCTGGAAGTGATCCTTCTCCAACAACAATCTACCAACAAAATTTCAACGATCTGCAATCAAACAGAATTATAAATATAAAAAATCTGCAATCTTCATCAGAGGTTTCATTTTGACCACTCATCTTCAATCCTCCAGCATGAGGCATCCTCCATCGTGATCTGTCAAACAATCAACAATTCGATCTGCTAAAATCATCATAAATCTTCCAATTCGATCCGAAAATCATCGGTGATATTCAATCATCAGGGAACTAACATCGATCTCCAACGTGAGCCATCGATCTCCTCCAGCGTTTGGAATCTCCTGCGTTTTTCATCTTCAACCAGCAATCACTGAATCAGAACAAACGATCAGCCATCTTCATCAGAGACTAGCAATCTGTCGTTGGCAATTCAGCGATCTGTCAAAATCAACGATCTGCATAGTAGGGATATGAGACATATTTGGTGTAAAGATGTTGTAAATAGGTACAAATATCTTTCCCAGTAATCTTTTCATGTGTGTTCATCCATGATACAAGAACAATTTACTTCTTATGTGGATTTGAATATACATATGTCCAGCGAGAAAGTTAAGGCATGCATACTTTTCTCTAAATCTTAGTCATAGTCTCTTTCATTGCAAGTGTTTTCTTTTATCACGCAGTCCTGGGGAGAAGACATCCTTCCTGCACTGCATGGCCCCCCAGTCTGGCTACCGGATGGATTCATGAAGAGATAGTTGTGGATCACTAATAGTAAATAAGAATTGCGTAGGGATAACTTTTTGATTGTTGAAGGTAAAAATATCGAATTCCAGATAGATTTGAAACCGCTGCTCATAACTTGATATTGAAAAGACGAGAGAAGTGTCGTTTAGTATCTTGGTATATGTGGAAAGGGTTGCAGGGATCTACTCCTATTAGCAATTGAAATCTGTCATTTCTTCTACTCACTTGAGGATTGGAAATTCAATGAATTCTACAGGGCTCGATGATAGAGACAGTAAGTACATAGCTCACTATTTATAACATAGAATGTTTCGCAGGACTTCAAAAGGCCCAGCAAGTGGGTCTTGAAACTTTGGTATAAACCATTGTTTGTATATGGATTTTATTGTTAGCAACAACCATAGTTACATGGTTTAAGTTTAATGGCCAATATTTTTTTGTGTGTATTAATCAAACCATTGAAGGCCATATTTCTATAAATTTTCCATATGTTAAAATGGAAACTTACAAAAACCAAGGGGCTTGAAATATTGAACAATTGTAATGGAGGTTGTTGGAAAATATGCCTTGAATTGATAAAAAGGATTATTAGCCACTCTAGAGTGAGGCATTATTGTTATTAGTCATATATATATATAAAAGTCCATTTGTAAAAGCTTTTGAAAGTAAAATTCATTGTAAAGAGAAACTTAAAACTCTCAAGTACTAAGAGTATATATATATTAGTAGTGGATATGCCCTTGGCCTGCCCCGAAATTGAATAAGGGGGTCTAAAGATAGTGTTCTTGTGGATAGTGGTTGTTGTCTCAAATGAGTATTTTTTGTGTGTCTATTTTTTGACATGCAAAATTTAACTTTGTAATTTCTTGTTGCATACATGAAAGGCATCATAAAAAAAGATCATTCAACAAGCACAAGAAATAAGGTCAATCAAATCAAAGGATAAATCAAAGCAATGTCAAGCACATATAGTCAATCATTGTCAAAGAAGCAAGTGAACAACTCAAGGAGTCAAAAGGCCAACAAAAAATTCAAATTTGAAAGATCAAGTTAAAACTTCAAATTAGCAATCAAATGTAACTTGCAATAGTTCTTTTGTAAGTTTACTTGTATTTTTTAAGTAAAGTCAAGCTGAAATTTGTATTTGGGTGTATTTTCGGTTGAACCTGATACATGATTGGTTGTGCCTGAGACCCTAAAATTGTCAGAAAATATCGAGAGAGTGTGACATATATGCAAGTGTGAAAGTGTCAAATACAAGCAAGCCTGAAAACAAATCAATCCAAGCGAGCGAGCGTGAAGTTCAAGTGTTTTTCAAATGGAGCGAAGTCTAGAATTGTTAGAGTTATTGAACACTCTAATAATCATTACTGCAAATAACACAGCCATACTCAACAGATCAACTATTTAATCAGTGATAACTTGTTTGCAAGTGTTGCAAGAAAAAGTTCAACTTCTTCAAGCACAATCACAACTACTCAATGATGAAATATGCAATCTCAAAAATCAGGAATCAATGAAGCAATATGAATAAGTCCTTCTTCATCACAAACCTCGATTTGATGATGAAGATGATGATTATAATCAACATTCACTGAAGAACTTATTCAGTGAGTCAACTTAAAAGAAAAATGAAGATAAAGATGAAACTATAGTTCATTTGTTTTCTTTTGAGTTCAATAAAGAAAACATTTCAAAGATTCAACAACATGCAGAAAATCAAAATCAAATGATGTGGAAGTAACAGCTTCAGAATGATCTTTCTAAGCCCATCATGAGACCTTGGGAAGAAGTTAGATATAACAGAAAAGGAAAAGGACTTGGATATGAAAAAGGTGTGACTTTTCATATTTGAGACTACTCCAGTGACCAATTCAGTTTGTGAGTGAAGGATTCATTTAAATTAAGAATCCAATTAGAAAGTCCATGAAGAAGCTAATCAACAAGGTCTAGAAAATCACATGGAAGAAATTCCTAAATGCCAACATTGTCATCTAGTTGGTCATTTGGAGACAAATTGTTTTGATCTCCATCCTTGCAAACATTGTGGCAAGAAGAATCATTCATGAGAAAAATGTTCCAAGAGAAACAAACTCACAAGGTTAAAAATTCAGTATGGGTGTATCAATCCTTGGGAATGGACATCAACAACCAAGGAGTTGCATAAGACTTACTGAAGAATTCAATCTCGAGTAAAGACTCATCTTGTAGCACAAAGTATATTTGTACCTCACAGAGTATAACTCCATTGATTCCCTTATGTCATAGCGTTTGAGCATGGCCCTCATGGGATGAGATGACATGTGATGTTTTCACATGCCCACTTTGAGTAGAAATCTAAATGGTACTCTCTTGCATCTTAAGGGGGGTTACATTTACAAAATAATATTTCTTTTTAAAGGGGGAGTAGTTATGGTACAATGATGAATTGGTTCATGGTAACCCACATGAAAACTCATATTTTCTCACCTTTCAGCTCACAAAGGGGGGAATATTGATGATGGTTGTCAAACTTCAAGTTTGGGAAACAATAGTCTGTAGATGACAAACTAAATATCAAAATCAGAAAAAACAATAGTCTGTAGATGGTAGACTCCAAATGTCAAAAGGAAACAATAGTTTGCACGTGGAAAACTCCAAAATTGCAGATGAAGAACTATAGTTTGCAGATGGAAAACTCAAAATAGTATGTAGATGGAAGAATAATGAAAACAATAGTCTATGGATGGTAGAATCATGATGCATTGAGATGTTAATTGAGGCATAACAATGTTGATGAGTCATTTTAGAGAGCACTTCATTGGTTGTAGCATGGTGATCTTCACCAATTAGCAGAAGATGCCAGCCTCTTTTAGATAAATCACTTGAAAAATGATGAAATTGTTAAGAAGAAAGGGATTGTTTAGACATGGAAGCTCTTCACTCGAGTGTTTCAGTTCATTTCAGATGAACAATTCAGATCAATGGTTTTATGGACATATTTTTCATTAAAGCACAAAGGAAGGCTTTTGAAAGATCCATCATATCAACTTTGGCATTAGTGCTTATTGCTTAGATGATACAAATACATAAACTTGTGATTGAGAGGGGTAATGTTAGACTTATGGCTTACATTAGAAATCACATAAGTTAAATGTCACATTATTTTATTTATTATTTGGGATAATAGTCATTTATGCTAGATAAGTCTCTAAATGATTTGGAGAATATTTCCTAGCCTAGTCACCATGTAAGATGTTAGGATCTTGAGAATATCTCTCACTGAGATCACATTCTTCTTTGTACTATATAATGGTACCATTTGTGTGAATATAGTTGATTAAGGTGTTTGCCTTTACTGTCATATTTTGCCCATACTTTATTCATATATACATTGTTCATGCAATTATTAAAAGGAATATATTAGTATCCCTCATTTTTTAAAATCACGACTCATAAAACAATTACTTTATTTCTTAAAAAACATGAATTTTTTAAAAAAGTTATATATTTAATAAATGGAATATTTTTTTCACTTATGTCAAAAATCTCACATTTCTTTACATTTTGCACACACTTGGTAAGAGGACAATCTTCGCACCACTCAATTTTTAAAATGGCATTTATTTAATACATTGCACACGCAATTGGTAAGAGTTAGA
>LPNX010217532.1:7340-26002 GCA_001517045.1 Pseudotsuga menziesii | reverse complement strand
AGTTGGAAAGGCCCAAGAAGTTGCAAAAGTCCCTTAGTGTCACTAGGGTTGGGTAATCATAAATGACATGGATCTTCGTTGGATCCACATGCACAACATGATCGTTTATGATATGTATCCTAAATATTGAATTCTTTGAATGCTAAATGAATAATTATTTATATCGGTATATGACTTATGTTGTTTAAGGGTGTTGAACACTTAATAGTGCACTTTATATGTTCCTTCTAGGTTTTACTAAAGATGAGGACATCATCTAGATATATGACCACAAAGGAAGTTGTGAATAGGCATACATTATCATCCATCATCCATATGAACATTTTTGGGAATTATTTAAGTTTAAAAGCATTTTCAACCACTCAAAGGCACCTTCTCTATACCTGAATTGATTGAGAAGATCATTGATATAGGGGAACTATATTGTGGTTCTTGAGTTGATTGAGAAGATCATTGATCTAGGGAACTATATTGTGGTTCTTGGTTGTGATTTGTCTCTATGGTTCATATAGGTTTGTTTAGTTGGTGTTTTATGGATTTTTTTCAATCCTCCATGAATTCACGGAGGATTGAAAAAAATCGGGCAGCATTTTGGCTTGCCCGAGACACATTTCAAAATTAAACCGGTAGCATAAACGCTACCAGTTGACATAATTTATATATATATAACAAATTAATAAAAAAATTCAATGTAACTACAAATTTTCAAAAATTCGGCAGCATTTCTGCTTGCCGGTACACATTTTAAACATGAAAATAATAAAAACATACATTTACCATATTTTAAAATAAATTTTATAAATTTATTAAAAAAAAAATTAAATTCCATTTAAACTGGAAAATAATTATTTTAACTATTACCTCTTGGGTCCGATGCCATCGTGACGAGGTTGGGTTGCTTCGGGGTGTTTGGGTTGCTTCAGGGTGCCAATGGGTGCCAGTGCTCACGTTGCTCTCACTTCGTATCTCAGTCGAGCTTTCACGCTGTGGTTTTGTGAAACAAACGGTGGGGGCCCACGGCCCCTATTTATAATTTTTTCTATACAGGCACCTCGGTCGAGGTAAATACCTCGACCGAGGTCCATACCTCAACCGAGGTATTTATTAACCCTCGGTCGAGGTTTTAATACCTCGACCGAAGGTTAGTAAATACCTCGGTCGAGGGCTTAAAAGAATCTCAGTCGAGGGCTTGATAAAACCTCGGTCGAGATATGAAAACCTCGGTCGAGGGCTTGTTAAACCCTTGACCGAGGTGCTTTTTTTCATTTTTGCCAAAACGCACTTGCCAAAAAGTGTTACCCAAGTCCGCGGATTCACCCTATCCCTCATCTTTATAAATCGTATTCTCTAAAAAAATTATTTCCTTCTTAAAAACAAGAGTTTCTAAAAAAAACCATTTGTTTAATTATTCGAATCAACAAAGTATGCACATTCTTCATAATCAAATAGTTTTATACATTGTGCACACAATTTGTATGAGGAAGAGCTTACTACCCCTTGTTTCTAAAAATCATGACTTAATTTTTTTTTCCTTTCTTTCTTAAAAAGCATGACTTAAAAAAATGCATTTGATTAACCAATCAAATAGAAAAAGTATGCACATTTTACATGAGCTATCCTGCTACCTAGTCACCCGTGAGCCACACCACACATGACAACAATAAGGATGACTAACTCCAGCTTCCGATCTAAGTCTGTTATTAGACCCTCTTTCCTAACACCAGGTGCTCACATAGCAAGAGTATTTTCCCAGCATACTAAGCAGCATCCTGCCTCCACCATATTCTTCCTCTTTTATCCCAAAATTTTATTGCCTACATCGTCTCTCATTAGCCCCTCCTCTTCCTCATGGAATTTTCGGAGCTAATAATATCCCTCAGTTCCAGGAGGTGTATGTTCTATAATGCACTCCTCACACATATTTCAAGTTCCCTGAAGTTAGTCGGTCTTGTCCTTTACTGTTTCATGTAGTTTTCCTCATTTAACCTGGATGTTTCCACTTTATTCTTTTCATTGTTTTTAACCCCAAGGTTTTTATTACATAGTCCTTCCACGATTGTTTGTCAGATTTTCTATCAGCCAAATTTCTTAAACAATAAAACATAACAAATATAATTGTAATTTAAAGTTAGTATTCTGGGGGATATTACATCCTCGCCCCCTTATTTCGAACACTATCCTCAGTGTTAGTTTTCTTCCAGGCTCGAGAAACAAGCTAGGATACCTTATTCACATTTCTTCCTTTAGCTCCCAAGTTGGCTCCTCAGGGATAAAGTGCTTTCATTGCATCTTTACCTGAGTGATGAATCAATTTTGAAGTACTGTTTCTTTCTTATCTAGAATGTGTGAAGGTTCCACTTGAAATTCTCCTTCGGGTTCCACATGTACCACATTCCAATTGATAATGTGAGCATAATAATATACATACTTCTTTAATAATGAAACATGAAAAACATTATGAATCCTTAAATGAACAGTTACGGCCAGTTTATAATCTATGGGTCTAATTCTCTCTAGGACTTGGAAGGGTCCACAAAATCTTGGAGCTAGTTTCATGCAGCTCCCGAGCTTCAGGGAACTCTTCTTAGGTTTGACCCGTAGGTACATATGGTCACCAACACAAAACTCTTTATGTTCTCTTTTTAAGTCTACGTATCTCTTTTCTCGATCTTGATCCACCTTTAAATTTTTCTACACCTCATGGGATGTTCATTCCATCTCTTGTAACAGCTCAGGTCTGATTAGTATACGGTCCATAGGGTTATCCCAACTGACGGGGGTATTGAATTTTTTTCCATACAATATTTCAAATGGACTCATTTTAGCTGAGGCCTGGTAACCATTGTTATAAGAGAACTCCACCAAATGTAAATAGTCCTCCCACTTAGTGGGTCTTTTCATAACATACATTCTTAACATATTTTCGATGGTCTAGTTGGTGCATTCTATCTTCCCATCCGTTTCAGGATGGTAATTGGTGCTAAAGTTGATCCTTGTTTCTAAACCTGCAAATAAATATTTCCAGAAGTTTGATGTAAATTTTACATCCCTATCCGATATTACAATTTTTGGCACACCATGCAATCGAAATATTTCCTTTAAAAATATTTCTGCAATATCTGATGCCTTATATGTTGATTTCACTGGAATGAAATGTGTAGACTTGCTTAATTTGTCAACTACTACCATGATGGAATCATGTTGTTTCTGTGTTCTAGGTAAACGAGTGATAAAATCTAAAGATATGATCTCCCATTTCCATTGAGGTACTGGTAAAGGATGTAATAAACCAGCTGGATGTCTATGCTCTATTTTAACTTTCTAGCACTCTAAGCACTTCGACAAATACTCCACTAAATCAGATTTTAAACCTAGCCAAAAGAACTTCTTTCTCAAAGAAGTCATCATTTTTTGGTAATCGAGATGACTTGCAAATGGGGGTTTGTGCATCTCATTTAAAATAAACAGCTTGATTTCAAAAAATTTAGGCACGTACAATCTATTCTTAAACCAAATAAGACCCTTTTTGTCGACTTTAAAAGCTGTCACATTTAATTTTATCTCATTATTCTATATTTCACTAAGTATTTTTTCATAATCAACATCCTGAGCACTTGCTCCTTCACTTTGTCCAAGAGGTCACTCTTGGGATGACTCAATATTACTTCACTAATTCCATGAGTTCTCTGACTCAGTGCATCTGCAACCTTGTTTTCTTTACCATTTATATGCCTTACCTCAAAATCAAACTCACTGAGGAAGGCCATCCATCTTGCTTGTCTGGCATTTAGACCTGACTGCGTAAAAAAAAATTTCACATAGGTGTTATCAATTAGCAGCAAGAAGTTATTTCCCAGTAAGCAATGGTGCCACATTTTTAAAGCGTGCACCATAGCTGTTAATTCAATGTCATGGACCACATAGTTATGCTTATAATCTTTTAACTTATGGGATTTGTAACATACCACATATCCCTCTTTGGACAAAACTACTCCCACTCCTTCTTTGTTGGCATCTGTACAGACCGTGTAGTGTTTATGGGGGTATACTACTTTTAAGATAGGTGCTTTGGTTAATAACTCTTTAAGTTTGTCAAAAATTTCTTGACATTTCGATGATCAAATGAACTTTATTCCCTTTTTATGCAAGGAGGTAATGGGATAGGAAATTATTGAGAACCCCTCGATAAATATCTAATAATAGCCCGTAAGTCCCATGAATGACCAAATATCAGCTACATCCTTGGGCACGGGTCAGTTGTATATTTCCTTGATTTTTGTGGGTATACCACAATTCCGTCCTTGGATATAACATGACCTAAGTACTTAATTTCAGTTTTGAAAAACTCACACTTCCCCAGCTTGGCATATAGTTGGTGCTCCATTAAATTTTGCAGCACTATCTGTAGGCAATGTTGATGTTCTTCTTCCGTTTTAGAGTAAATCAATATAAAGTCAATGAAAATTAGTACAAGCTGATCTAGATAATTGTTAAAAATACCATTCATTAGGCACATAAATGTGGCAGGGGCATTTGTTAGACCAAAGGGGATCACTACGAATTTGTAGTGTCCATAACGGGTTCTAAAGGTGGTCTTGTTTATGTCCTTCTTTTTAATTCGAATCTAGTGGTAGTCAGAGTGTATGTTTAGCTTGGAGAAAAATATTACTTCCCCTAATTGATCAAATAGATCATTAATCTTGGATAGGGGATACTAAATTCTTTATGGTTACTTGGATTAACTTCCTGTAGTCAATACAAAGTCTTAAGGTTCCATCCTTTTTCTTAACGAACAAGATTGGTGCGCCCCAGGGAGACACAATAGGCCTTATATATCCTCTATCTAACAGTCCTTGCAACTAAATTTTCAGTTCAGTGAGTTCTCGAATACTCATCCTGTAAGGTATTTTTGACATGGGTGCAGATCCGAGTAGAAGCTCAATGGAGAAGTGAATTTCTCGTTGAGGGGGTAAGCCTAGTATTTCCTATGGAAATACATCAAGGAAATTATCTAGGACAGGATGTTGGTTTGAAGGTGTCTGATTTTCATTAAGGAGTAGGTCAACAACCCTAACTTCATAGAGTTTTCAGCCCTTTCTTATGCATTTCTTCAGCTGCATAACAGAAATTTGTCTTATTGAGACCGGTTTGAGTATGCAATTTATTGTCTAAAGGATCTGGTCTTCCGCAATATAGGTAAAAGTCTTTGAAAAATAGTTCAACACTACGTTATTTCTTTCTAGCCTGTCCATGCCTATTATCATGTCATAAGATCCTAAGGGTAAAATATTTAAGTCAATTATGGTTTTATGATCTTGTAATTTAACTTCACAATCAACAATAAAATTAGTTACCTTACTTTTAGCCCCTATGGCCAACTGAACCAACCATGGTTTCGCATGCTTTATCTTAGTGATTTGGCAGAGCTCCATCATCCTTGGATTAATGTAACTTAAAGTAGCTCCTGGATCAATTAATATCGCAAGGGCGCGATTAGAGACAGTACCTTCGATTTCTACTATATCATATTGATGGTTGGCTTGCCGATCTTTCAGGGATGCATTAATTATGTGGTAATTCTTGCCAATTTCACCAATAGTAGTTGCTTCTTGAATGTTGTGCAACATCTTTCTTACCCCATTGAAGCGTGGACAATTCCTTCGCAAATGGGGTTCTCCACACTCCCAGCATTTCAGAGGTTCTGTAGGAGCCCCATCAGCCCCTTTTATTGCAGATTGGTCGGCTTAACACCTTTTGGTGGTGGCTATCCATTTTTTTGTAAGGGGTTCCTTGAAAATTTCCCAGTGTATTTCTGAATGGTGGTGGTTTGAAGCCCTTCTTTTGCTCGGTAAACTTCTCTTGTTTCCTGTCCTTCCATGTTTTGGAGAGATCATTCTACTGTTTATACTACTCAAAACATAGCCTTTATTTCCTCAGCACCTGATCCAAGGTCTTTGGATTGTCAAATTCAATCCTATCCTTGTAAGCATACAACAACCAACTTAGGAACCTTTGCACCTTCACCTTTTATTCCTTGATATAGGGTACGAACCACAACAACTCTAAAAACTTGTTGATGAGATCCTCCATGGTCATTTGGCCAAGTCTTAACTCATAAAATTCTTTGGTTTTCCTTTCATAGTAACTCTTGGATAGGTATTGTTTCTTAAAAAACTTCTTGAACTCAACCCATTCCAGATTTTTCTCCTGGAGTCCATGATATATATTGAGATCCTACCACCAAATGCTAACCTTTCCTTTTAGATTGTAAACTTCCATTCAAACTTTCATGTTGCTGGAATAGTTGTAAATCTAAAAATATTTCTTAATGTCCAGCAACCATGCCTCTGCTTCCTCCCCAATCTTGGATTCCCTGTCAAAGTTGGTGGGTTTGTCTTTTTTAACTCACCTTCCAGATGATCGAAATTTCTTTTTCCACCATTTTTTACTTCGTTTTCAAAATTCCGAGTCTCATTGGATGAACTACCCTTTCTTTTTGCACTTTCCTCCCTTTTTGGACCCCTCCTGGTCTCAGTTCATGGTTCCTTTCTGCTATTTCTTTCATGTAGACTTTGTAGTGAGATCTCATTCATTTTCGACTATTTTTCCTGAGCTTTATTGAGTTGTTCATTATCTGCTTTATAGCTTTGTATTTCTACGATCAAATGCCTCATAGTTTCAAGCACTTGAATTGCTTCAGAATGTTCTATTGCTAGTTGTGTGGTTGGTGGTACCTATACATGGTTTTCATGTTGGTCCTCATTTTCATTCAGAGAAGCCATGATGTCTTTTGTAACAATAGAAATTTTTCCAGTATACACAACACAAACATTCCAATATCTTGTTATAATACTTGTTAGAATTAAATTTAGAAAAAATGAAATGTTCCCATTAGGCTACAGGGCTGAACCTGTGCTCTGATACCATATGTAAAATACACAAAAAAAAAGGACCCTAATTTTATTCTAACATAATTTATATTCAGCCATGTTGATAACAAGTTTCACATAGTTGTATTGGATGTTAGTGTCTTAATCTCTGCGAAAAAACAACCTAGCCTCCAAACAGTGTGGGTGTAGTATTAAGAGAGAGATTACTGTTTAGTTATCATCAACTAATGCTTTTTATTTTCAATGACAGGTTGCAATCAAAAGATTCCAATGATTGTTTAAGCGCCTGGCCTAGACTCTTGCAGGTATGACCCCTTAACTATCCTTAATGTTAAAAGTAGCATATCCTAGTTTATGTCTTAAGGAAAAATAGCCAATGGATAAAAGTAATTTGGTTGCACCCATTAGGCTGATAGAAAAACTAAATTCCCAAGTAATACAAGATTTTCCCAAAGATAGCACAATTACATAGAGAGTAGGGCTTGGCCACGCGCCTCCTAAGGGTATCAAAAGTTACCGGATCGATTTTGTATCAAAAGGGAGGTCTAATTGCTTTAAGTTCCGAATTTCACTTTCAGTAACAATTCTTATATTGTCTGGTACTCTGCTCATAGGTTAAGGCCATGACGGTCTTCCCTTTTAGATAGATTGCAAAGGTAAGGTTTAACCCATTTACTAGCTGTTTTCTTAGACCATACGTACGGTACAAACATTTTATTGGCTACCTAAGTGGTTCTACGTACTTTCTGGTTTTTTACGGTGACTCTCGTAAGTTTCAGAAAAAACATGCTAAAGGAAATCCTAAAATCGCAATGAAACGATTTATCCTCATAGGTTTGCACCTTCAGTATCCATCTTCTCTGCTTGGATCTTCTAGTAACAACCCAATAGCCCAGATAGGAAAGAGCATTCTACTGACAGGGTTTCTCTTTTCTTTTTAACTCCTCTGTTGCAGCTGTGGAATAGTGGGGTAAATAGTTTTGTATAGAACAATAATCATAGACTAAGCTGGGTTCCTTCAGTTAGGTTTCCATACCATATTTAGGTACAACATAGAGAATCTTCTTTCAAACAATGAAATCTTTATATACACTAACCTGTAATGTTCATTTATAACAATGAAATCTTTATACAATAGGACTAGTAAATCTTCTTTTAGACGATGAAATCTTTGTATAAAAGAAACCTGTAAATATTCGTTCAAACAATGAAATATCTACATGACAGGACTTGTAAATCTTCATTCAAATGACAAAATCTTTATAAAAAAAGAACCTGTAAATCTTCATTCAAACAATGAAATCTCTATATAACATAACTGGTAAATATTCATTCAAACAATGAAATCTCTACATAATAGTACTGGTAAATCTTCATTGAAACAATGAAATCTATATATAACAAAACCTGTAAATCTTCCTTCAAACGACGAAATATTTATATAAAAGAACCTGTAAATTTGAAGTTCAGAATATGGTGGAAACATCCACATTCCTCCCAACCATAGACTAGGTTCATCTATGCTACTACCTGGTCACCCTTGAGCCAAACCACACATGACAATAGTAAGGACGACTAACTCCAGCTTCGAATCTAAGTCTGCTATTAGACCCTCTTTCCTAACACCAGGTGCTCACACATCAAGATTATTTTACGAGCATACTAAGTAGCGTCCTGCCTCCACCATATGCTTCCCCTTTTATCCCAAAATTTTATTGCCTAGGTCTTCTCTCATGAGCCCCTCCTCTTCCTCATGGAATTTCTAGAGCTAATAATATCCATCAGTTCCATGGGGTCTCTATGTTATAAATGAACTCGTGACACCTATTCCCATTTCCTTGAAGTTAGTCGGTCTTTTCCTTTACTATTTCATGTAGGTTTCCTCATTTAACCTCGGTGTTTCCACTTTATTTTTTTCACTATTTTTAACCCCAAGGTTTTTTTACATAGTCCTTTGAGGACTCTTTGGCAGATTTTCTATCAGCCAAATTTATTAAACAATGAAAGATAAAAAATATAACTGTAATTTAAAGTTTGTATTTTGGGGGATATTACCATAGCATAGACAATCTAGGGTTAGATTTTAAGAAACATAACCGTAGGAGTTATGGACACAACCAATCAATTCCAGGTTAATAATATATATATATATATATATATATATATATATATATAATCTTTAACATAAAGCACTGAGCATTTACCATAGAAATGAACTTTGACATACTAAGAACTCATACCTTTAATTTATCTTCATGAAGCTTATTTAATGGATGGACGTGCACACTTTTTAAATAACAAGCATTATCAATTTAAGATAGATATGACCTCTTATTTTGATGACCAAATCACTTGGTAACTACCACGTTCCTCCCAACCATGACCCAGAACCGTTCCTGGTTCTAATCTGGATCCCCTCAAGCTAGAATCCGACATGCAAGTAGCTTAGAGATCCTAAGGTAGTGTTTCCTAACTCGTAATCGGTTCTGAATCAACCCTCTTTTCCTTGCACAAAAATTTCTCCAATTAAACACTTGAGAGAAAACATAGCCAGAATAATAATTCTTCTAGAAAAATAAAAACCCCAAGCCTTTGCTTGGCTTGATTCTTTATAGATAGAATTTTCATTCAAAGGGGCAGTTAAATCAAGAAATCCTTGATTTCTTCATTTAACTCTTTTTATTTTACTTGAGTAATTTTCAATTCTTAACCTAGGAACTTTTAACTAGTTCCTAGTTAGTCTTTCGTAAATATTTCACTATTTATTAATCATTTCATAATAAATAATAATTGGTGGAGCTTCTCTTCTTTCTTTATTCAATTATATAATTAATCATAATTAATTCTTTATACATACTATGTATAAAATACATAGTATTAAAATACTTGTTAACATTTGTCTTCGGGCATCATGTATCATGATCCCTAGACTTAACGACACTTCTTTATGAAGGTCAAGTAGATAGATGGCTCAGGTCTATGAGGCTAGGCAACTCTAAACATCCCACGGGGACTTCACTTAGTGAACCTCTCACATAGCACGTGCGATTGTGGGATATTAAAGAATACCCTTAATTTTGAGAGATATTGTCCCAACCTCTTTTTGTTGAAACCCCCTCCCAATACTTAAAATATCCTCCCCACCCTTTTTTATACCTCAATCCTTATAAACCAACCTACCCACCCCCACCTTAAACCACTACTACATTTTGACCAAAAATTCGACGGCCGTCATGTCGGATTTTCGACACTTCCCTGTCGCATGTACGACACTTTGAATTTTTTTTAAACGTCGGAAACTTGTCATCGATTTTTCGACACCTAAGTAACCGTCGGTTAAGCGACACTTAACTAACTGTCGGTTAAATTTAAAGCGTCGGTTAAGCGACGGAATATCTTCGACGGTAGTGAAATTTTTTTAAGAAAATAATCTTCATGCCGTCGGTTAAGCGACAGAAGGACCGTCGGATAAGCGACGTATATCTATAATGAGTGTCGGAAAAGAGACATCAAGAACTGTCAGATAAGAGACGGATATTAAATAAGTGTCGAAAAAGAGACAGATCTAATCGTTGGTTAAACGACGGAAATAGCCATGCATCGTCGATTAAGCGACACCTGCAGACGTCGCTTAAGCGACGGTTTGGTATTTTTTTTTAAAAAATAATAATTTCTGAAACAGATATCATTGTCTTCGCAATTTTAGGTGCATGGGACCATGGATTTCGACGATATTTTTCTCCCCTAGAATGCTCAACAATGCATCTGGATAAGCGCTTTTGAACAGTCGCCCTTCGTTTTGGAAAACAAACTGGTTTGTCTCTATGCTACCAGTAATGATCGTAGGTTGCCCAAATATGTGGGTTTTGAATACGTCTCCATATCTGTTCAATAGTTCAATATCCAAGAAAAATATTCATTGTATCTTAGATGCAGAGCAGCATTAACAATCAATAAAAAAATAAAAAATGTGATTGATAGAACATTGCAGCAATACAACCAACTAATTTTGTTAGTGATTTGATGCCTTGAAATTCTTTTATGAAGAAAGGGACCAAAATTGGAGGACTTGAATGGAGAAATATATTCAATATTTTCTCCAATGAATGACAATCCCATGCTGCCTGGGGGTAGCACTGATTTCTCTCTCATATTTCCTTCACATGCAAGTTTTCCTTTGTCAACTTTTGGCATAAACCAAATTGCAGCAAAGGCTGCAATTGCCAACCCGGCTGCAATCAGTGCTCCCAACAACACCATGATTATAGTTAGTATCTGAGACAAATTGAAGTGGAGTACTAAGAGTTCCACTCTATCAAAAATACTGTGCTTCGTTCGCTACTTATAGCCCTGAAAATGACGATTCAGGTGTAGGTCATAATATGGGATTGAGATGGCTATTTATGGAGAGAGACCTTGGATTTAAGAAGAATATTTTAGTGGGTATGACTTCTGTTTGATGTCAACCGTGCAATGCACCTGTTAGTCTAGGTGTGTATCTGGGTTTGTATCAACTGGGTTGCTTGAGAAAATAGTTATAGCTAGACACCCTTGATACGAACGCGGAGTTGACATTGATACGAAGATGTTTCGAAACTCAATTGTTGACTTTTATCATCCAAATTTCAAACTCAAAAAGAAAAAATATATAATTGTAGAGCATATATCAAAGTATACATTTTATGATAACAAATTTTTATCACATTTTATATTGTCAAAGTAAACAAAGGAAAGTCAATAAGTTAACCCCTTACTTCAAATCAATATACAAACTTGGTGTGCAAGTGACCAACATTAAATATGAGGCATGCAAAATTTAAGGGATTTTGTTCGATCTCAGCTACTTACGCATGGATTAGAACTGTGTCTTCCTGCATCTGGATACATGCTCACGTTCCCTCTTTTGCTTCTAGACTTGTCAATGTGTTCTCATTTCTATTACAACTGTCAGCTACATAGTTTTCTTGTAATGTGTTCTAAGTTTCAATGATGCAGGAAAGCAAATTGTTTCGTCTGAATTCTGTTCTTTAGACCCAAAAAAGCAGACATGTGACCTTCTGTTCACTTCCCTTCACATTTTCTTTGATGAAAGGGACAAGAAAGATAGACTCTCGTTTTCCAATATAATGTGTGGACATTTATATTTGCAATCTGAAGTCAGAGTTCTGGTGGGAGGTAACAATGTTTGATCTTATCATTTTCATTCATGAAAAAGATGCAGGTCAAATTGAGGTCTTTAAAAAAAAAATCCCTGAAACAGATATCATTGTATACCCTTCAGTCTTTTGTTTTATTTCTTTCGGCTATCTTGTAAATTTTCCCCTGTAATAAAAGAGTCAAGATATATTTCTCACAAGAAAACATGGAACTTGCTTCAAATGTCACTTTGAAGTATGAATACAATACAGGGAAAAAGTCACCCAAATTAAATGTGTTTGTGATAATTCAAAATGAGAAAATCTGAAAATTTAGATATACCAAAAAGACTACCAAACTGATTGAATATCATAAAATAAGGACCTATAGTATAATTTTAACAGACCCAAGGAGAAACCTATACATTCTCAAGAACAAGGCAAGACATTGAAAGGAGAAACCTATACATTCTCAGCAACAGCCTTGTCTACCATTCCAGCTGCAGGGTCCATCCGTTCAACAAGAGATTTTGCAACCCCAGCCCTTACTATGCGAGCATTGTTGTCATGATAAATAGAAAGGTTAAATAAAGCAGTGGAAGCATCCTTCTTTCCTCGAGGACTATAGCATCATGCTTTGCAAGCACGCTTTGCAAGTCATCGTTTAATACAAGACCTTGTCGAAGAAGCTCCTCATCCATGTGGTCACAATAAGCAATATATTGTCAATAAGTCAAATTAAAATTTTAGAAACAAACTTAAAGAACTGAAATTAACAAACTGCATACAGCGCATCAAATCCCATATGTTTTTCTACCTGCCACTAAACAAAATTTCTATGTACTACAGTTATTTTAATAATTAAATGAAAAACATACAGTACTGATTTCATGGAGTTTATGGAGCAGAAAACAAAGAAAATCCTTAGACACTCGGACTCAAGCCAACTTTTATAAGGAGTTGAAATTGATATCAAACAAAAACTTCTATGGGTATGCCATCAGAAATGGTATTCATGACGTGAACATAGGACCTAAATCCCCCTTATGATAGATAGGCCATTTCATTCAATTCGATGCTAAGTTGGGTCAAGCAATCAAAGCAAGTTCCTCTACAGCAACCCAGATTGTTAGAGAGATTCTTTCTGAAATAACAGTGTGGTTGCAATTTTTCCACAACCTGAACCAGAAGTTAAAGTTGAGGAGGCTGAACCCTAAGTCTCTATTTGGGGATTTAACAGACCTAAAACAAAATCTGAGTAGTCTGAGCCCTACAGCTCCAGTTTTGGATTTGCTTCCTTGTTTACCATGGGAGACCAAAAAGAGGAGGGACAGAAATGGTCTATGAGTTTCCTATAAGGGAAACTCAGGATGTGGCCAAGAAGAAAAAAATTAATCCATCTCTCCTTCCACGCTTTTAGAGGACCCTGATACATTCATGTTTGATGCTCAGAAGCTACATTTATTTCCTTCTACATTGAAAGATGGAACATTATGTTGGTTCATGGCTTTAGGAGGAAGTATACAGTGCTGAAGGCAAGTGTTGCAACTTGATTCCTATAACACTTAACTGCTAATTTGACATCATAAGACAACATATGAGAATGCAGGTATTCGCAGTATGTCATAAATATGGATAAGTGAAATCTCTAGTGTCATATCCAAAGATTATGAGAAATGACATACTCAAAAACTCAGTTTCTGTATCTAAGAAAGAGCTTCTCAGCTCAATATTAATTTAGTGGAGACAGAGATGGGAAAGTTATTTTGGGTCGAGAAAGAAGGGAGACAAACTTGACAATGTTAAAATTGTGAGAGCTCAATACCAATTCCAGCAAGCAGAGAACTTGATTGAAAGCTTGGTTGGACATACAATTCATGATTATCAATAGAATTTGATACAGTTCAAGCACTCACAACAATGACAGTTGGACACACTAAAATAAGTAAATAAGAAAGGATAAATCCTAATGAGTTGGTACAAAGCTAAAAAAGTACATTTTTCATGTCACTATTTCTTCCAGGTTGAAAAAAGAACTTGGATGCCATGACAGTGGCTTCTCTCAACAGGATCGCCGATGTTGACTGTTTTGTTCGTGGACAAAATGGGATAAAAAACAAACCCCGAACCCACATAACACATCCCATAGAGCTTACCATCCACCACAGCATAGTCCCTACAAAATCCATCATTCAAGAACTTCGACGAAGGAATAGGCAAAGAGACCCACTTCAGGATCATAAACCTCTGCCCAGTCTGAAGATTCCATACAACCACCCATAACATAAATCTTTCCCCCAATACTAGCAACTGCGGGCTCATACCGTGGAAGCTTGAGGGGTGCAAGGGACTCCCACCTATTCAAGGATGGGTCATATGCACACACATCGGCTGAAGTGGAAGAGTTCACCGATTCCCCAATCGAAAAAAGCCTCCCTCTGCTCACAACAAACTTAGCGCATGTCACATTAATGGGGCATATGGGCAGAGGCAAACAGGTCCTGTTCACTAGGTTCCAGGCATAAAACCTCTCATCCCCAATTGCAGAGAACATTAAGTTTACATACAAATGGTCTTTCGGAAGCCCTTCTGATGATGAATTCCAGCTAAGAATTTGGGAGGATAAAACAGTTTTCCATACCTTGGAGACTGCTAAGAGCTGCTGATGCATTAACCTTGGAACTTTGGCTAAGCAATCCAATGCAATATCATTGGGTAGTCCAGGCAGAATGATGTCAGAAGAAGGAATAATAATTGAAGAGTTTTTCGTGGTGGCTAATACTGTAGAAGTTCAGAACATGTGCCTTGTAATCTATGATTTTGTGGATTGCAGTTTTTCTAATTTTAGGCCAGAAGTTAGTTTACAATGATCCTTCGAAAGATGTGAATATATTCAGAATTTGATTCACTCAAGATATTATGCAAAATGACTTGAAACCGATTAATAGCTTAAACTTGTAAAGATATAAGTCCACAAAAATTTATCAAGATAATCCATTCAAGTGTGCAAAATTCAGCAGCAGACTACATTACTAGTATTGATCCTATGGAAACACAATGAATTTATTTCATGAATGCAATTATTCTTGTCCCGCTTCACATTTTCTGTGTGTGTTTTCTGATCTTTTGCAATCTGAAGCTGTTACTCTGACAACAGAGACAAAGACATCAGTTGACCCTAGAGTTATAGTTCCATGCACAAATATCTAAAGTGTGCATGGAATTGGAACCATTTGTGATTGCATTGAAGCAATAGGGTGTTCACTATGATTAAAAGCACCAAAAACAATTCAAGATTTAAAGAGCATTTGCAGGTATAGAGAAGGAGAATATTGTTTATTAAAGAAGGAATAATAATTGAAGGGTTTTTCGTGGTGGCTGATACTGTAGAAGTTCAGGGTCTACTGAACCTAAGAACTTATTTTCAGCTAAGCTGGCCCGATAGGGGTGACTCTTTTGTCAAATCATTCAGGATTTGCACCTGATGTCTATGGACCATTCATGTTGAATCAATCAAGATGAAATTTGGAGAACTTCATCCTGATCATAAAATATGAGCCTGCTGGAACTTAACACTGAATCTGGCTAGGGTAAATTCATTGTTAACAGGTTGCAACATTGGATGCCTCACACCTTGGTCTCTGCAAGGGTCAAGTTAAGACAAGGTGAAGGGGTAAATTAACCTGAGAGCTTGCACATGTGGACAGTTGAATACGAAATGGGAAATTGAGCAGAGTTCTATGGGTGTCAAATCCATTATGCTCTATTAAACAAGAAGTGAGCAGCAGAATGGGAATAACAGGGCCATAGATGAATCCATTTGCAAAGCATCATATTTCAACCCCAGCTGTAGGAAGGAATTATTATCAAAGGGCAGAGCTCCCAAGGATCCAAAAGACTGTCCCACGCCAAATGATGGAGTACTGCTTGAACCATAGAATGAAGTGCTGGAAAAACCATACGAGGCACTGCTTCCACCAAATGCTAGAGTATTGGCAGTAGCAAATGACACACTGCTTCCCCCAAATGATGGAGCACTAGCTGAACCAAATAAGGAGCTACTTGCACCAAATGAGGGAGAACTGCTAGATCCAAATGTACTCCTAGAAACAAATGAAGGAGTGCTACCAGAAACAAATGGAGAAATGCTTCCAGAAGTGAATGCAGGAGTGCTGCCAGAACCAAATGATGGGGTACTCCCGGTGGCAAATGAAGATGTAGTATTTGAAAAATGAACAGGGCACTTTAACATCTGACTAGAATTGGTGAGTGCAAGCATTTGGGAAATGGCATCATGCGTGAAGTATTTTCCAATAAATATTGATTTACATCACTGTGTATACAAAATTCTGTCATCATTCCATAAGGGTAACATGCACACACCTGATAGTATCAGTCCTTAAACTAGTACAAAAACATTGATATTATATATTCACACATGAGACAGTCAAAATATGCCAATAAAATCACATAATATATGTGAAATCCTCAACCAGGGATATGCTACTTTGCTTCTTAATATGCTTGCAAGTTGCAACTGGGTAGGCATCAAAGACAATCATTGCAATAAAAAGGACCATAAAGCACAATCACTTCTAAGAGATATTAGAGTCCATTAGAGTTCATTAGGGAAAATGCTATCACATCAACCTGGGGGCCAGGGACCACACCAATAAGAGCAGCAAGAAAATGTCATTGACTATCCTAACAAATGGAAACTAACCTTGTAAAAAGCACCAAAACCCTCATCCTTGAGCATGTTCTTTTACACGTCATAGCCCGAACCTTGAACCAACTGAATGCGCACCTGCAACAATTGGCCCAACTCGGGTCAGCCTTTATATCCCAAAAAAAATGACGTTGCAACTTAGTGATTCATCAGATTATGTCCCATTTCAGTTATTTGGGCCTTAAACAAGCCTGAGGATGTAATAATACAAAACAAGAAGATCATTTTTTTCAATGGGCGCGCATAAAATTATGTATCCATATTATATTGAGTTGGATCTGAGAACTTCCAAAAATACAAAAGTGAATCTTGGGGTGAAGGTTCGATCTCCTCCCCCAACAGATTTGAAAATAAGCGAGAAAAAAAAATACCAAAAATATGAGCATAACAGGAATGTGAGAAAGCTTATGCTTCACTGTTCTTTCCAGATTCGTCCAGTGACTCTTAGCTTCAACTCTTTCCTATCTCCACCTGAAAAGAACAATGCCATGTTTCTCTGAATAATTAACCTATCATGGCTCTCACGAACTTTCCGATGACAATAAGTAATATGAGCTGGTCCCTTAGGTGTGCTTGCTTGTTTCTTATTTCTGCAATTCACAACCATTTAGGCACATCAATGTGTATAAAAGTTATGACTCATGAGAAAGAAAAATGCTCAAATGTTAAAATACCCCTCAAGTGTATCATGTCCATCTGTCAGTCCTGGCAGGATTTTAATTTCTGTCACTATAGAAGATTTTGAGTAGCTAACATATGTACTTTCTTCCTGTACATTTCTTATGAATGATATCTTGACTGGCTAGGGTAAATTCACTGTTAACAGGTTGTAACATTGGATGCCTCACACCTTGGTCTCTGCAAGGGTCAAGTTAAGACAAGGTGAAGGGGTAAATTAACCTGAAATGCTTCCAGAAGCAAATGCAGGAGTGTTGCCAGAACCAAATGAAGGGGTACTCCCGGTGGCAAATGAAGATGTAGTATTTGAACCAAATGTTACACCTCAGCCAAACGAAGGTGCAGTGCTTGAGCTAGATTGAGGAATGCTGGTTATACCAAACGAGGGAGATGTACTAGAATTAAACTGCGGAGTGGTACTCAACCCAAATGAAGGAGAGGTGCTGAAACCAAATTGTGGAGTTGTGCTCAACCCAAATGAAGGAGAGGTGTTTGAACCAAACTGAGAGCTGCTGCCCAATCCAAATGAAGTACTACTGCTAGAAGAGAAGCTAGAGGTACCAGTAGAACCTACTGAAGGGCTACTGGCAGCACCAAATGTAGTTGTGGTGCCAGACCCAGATGCAGGAGTACTAGTAGAAGCAAATTGAGATGTGCTACTATTGCTGAGGCCAAAAGAAGGTACACTGAAGGAGCTTGATGAACTGGGTGCAGTTAAGCCAAACAAGCTAGATTATACCTAACTTTCTCCTAGTTGAGGCTATATAACATCAGCAGTAAAGTTATGCACATTCCGAGCTGCACATCCCTATTTTCAGCAGTGAAAGATGTTATTACTTGGTGTTATTAATGGATAGAAACTTTACTGCCAGTTAAAAATTGTCTTATAACATCACCATTTCTGGAAAACAAAAAGGCCTCCTCCAAGCACAATAATATTTCTTTTAATTTGGGCATGGATCAAACGAAATTGGTTAAAAATGTTCAGTAAAAATAGGTGATTACGTTACACACTGCAGGATCCTTGTAAGGAGCTTCTAAGAGATACACCTCATAGCCCGATCTCTGTTTGAAATCAAAATACAAACTCATCAGCACTGTTAACAGGCTACAATAGTTTCAGAAAATAAAAGTAAATTATGTATGTGTACATGTTTGCTTTCCCAACACAAGCTATTAACACAATTCCTTTCCTGTATCATATCTTATATACTACGTGGAATTAAATAC
>LPNX010217525.1:412312-459874 GCA_001517045.1 Pseudotsuga menziesii | reverse complement strand
ATATAATCTTCTAAATAGATTATAATCGGTCTTCTATATTTTAGTAAGATATCAATTTGCAACGCTGAGAAATAATGTTAGACAAATCATCAAGCTTCAAACGTAGAATTATTGACAATAATCTTGAAGTTAGACAAACTACACTTGCACAGGAGGCAATCTCTCCAATGCACTCTCGCTGCAATACAATAAGGACGAGATGGAAGCTCCATTTTTCTTGTCCTTGGAGCAATCAGTCTGGTTATTCTTCACAATGGGAATTTTCCTCTAATCGAACGAATTAGCAGCATGTCCGGCTATCGAAACCACTCAACCACTTTGTTAAGATAAGTAACTATAAATTTGACTAAATGGCATAGGAAACCCTAATGTGCAATGTAGCTTCGCCGTGTTGGAGTATTGGTACAACCTTCTCATGGTATAATCGTCGCACCTCTGGGAAGATAAAACAAGTGGACTAACCGCCACTCCTGATGATTGGGCCTTGTGTTGGGTTTCAAATGTTCACCAACATCTGCAGGTTTTGGTGTAAGGGAAAACCTTACATAGTATCAGAGTAGAGGTCTCAGGTTCAATTCTCCCGAGCTACGCTGAAGGAGGGGTGTTGGAGTATCCGTACAACCTTCTCATGGTATAACTGTCACACCTCTAGGAATATAAAACAACTGGACTAACCGCCACTCCTGGTGATTGGGACTTGTGCTGGGTTTCAAATGTTCACCAACATCTGCAGGTTTTTGTGTAACGACAAACCTTACATGCCGAGGCGGGCATTGGATCGGTGCAGAACTCGAATCCGCTACCATGTCGGTGTGNTCAAATGTTCACCAACATCTGCAGGTTTTTGTGTAACGACAAACCTTACATGCCGAGGCGGGCATTGGATCGGTGCAGAACTCGAATCCGCTACCATGTCAGTGTGGTTTTCAACAGGCCAGGGTTTTTTTTCATCATTTTCTATGCAATGCGTCACCGACCATGTTCGATTCAATTATACATTAGGTAATCCATAAGACTATAACATAGGGCATTTTCGCTATATATTTTGCACGACCATCGGTGAGCTGAGATAGCACTGCCAAAATCCTCCGACGAAACAAAGAGATGCATAAACACGTTGAGGAAGAGTTTTTGTCACCCCCAGTTTTGATCCCACGACTGCGCGCTCACTCGTTTGCAAGTTCCCAGCATGGCAAGAGTGGATGACAGAGCTCTGTACAAACATGGCGGGCCATTTGCAATTTTTTTTATAAATAGTAGCCCTCTCACATGGATAGCAAAAGCTCACTTTGTTGTGTAATTATTGAATTCGATAATGGATTTGTACGAATCGATAATTAGGTTAAGCCAAACCTCATTACACTTCAAATCACATAAGTGGATTTGTATTTCAATCCAACGACATATCCTTAGCTCCATCGTCCTTCACGGCCGTAAAGTGTGGGCACCTGTAGAAATCAATTTCATACCATTAGGTAATATATTTGGCATTTCTAAAACTGCTAAGTAAACTTAGGATTTCACAGACCTACAGGAACAGATAAGACATGGAAATTTTACATACCTACAATAACAAAGAAATCATAAAAGTTCATCCTGTTTTTAACATATTTTTACCACCAGATAAGCTTTTGTGGGAAGCTTCATGGCTTCGAATTCAGGGAGCAACATATTTTTACCACCAAATAAGCTTTTGTGGGAAGCTTCATGGCTTCGAATTCAGGGAGCAACATATTTTTACCACCAAATAAGCTTTTGTGGGCAGCTTCATGGCTCATAATCCAGGGAGCAGCTACAACAGCATTAGGGGCATTCCAAGGCAAGAGAAAAGGCTCTCCCATTTACAAATAGACAACTTTTTTTAGTGGATGCAGAGGGGATTACCCACCCCCAAACCATTTATTAATAAAAAAAACTGTAAACCCTAACAAACAACAATACCTAGACACATCTACCAGTGGCTAACTGCAAAATAGATAATCAAAGAGACCAAATTAATATGGCAACCATTGCAGTAATGCTGTAGAAAACTATGAAATACATTTCGCATACATCAAATACATGGCTTAGTTATTATGTGTATCTCCATTAATTGTCATACCATGAAACTAATTTGACAATTTGTTTCACAAAATTTCCACTCATGGATCAAATATGCTTGGTATACAACGATAAAGCATCTACAGTCGGTCTATATCACAACTAAAGCATGACCTCGTCCTCAACACAATTATATTTGTCAATACCCTGTCCGAAACTGGGGAAAACGAAGGAACATAACAAACGATGATGATGCACATGGTAACTTTGTATTGGAACGACAGGGAGGGATAAACAATTTGATGTATAACATATCTCGACCTGATGCAGGACAGGTTGCGCAGAATCAGGTCACCTACCATCCTAGAATGTGAATGAACAAACAATCACTGCCAGATAATTAATTGGAGCATGGTAGAGTCGGTGTACATGCATATGTCAATTGAAAGAACATCGAGAAGTAACGACGAACAAACAAACTGAGCGGTCAAACAAAAAAAACCAGTGGACAACTAAGAGGGACATGGGTAGGAGATTAATTGGTTAGAGGGACAACCAAAAACGTATAGTATTTCTCAAAACCCGACTCGGGAGAAAAACGTCTATCGGCGTAAACATGTTACTTTACTTTTTAGTAATATGTTTTGAAATGTATTTCTCGTTTTTCATAGGGTGGGGTCCATCAAAAGTATGCAGTGCGGGTACTCATTGGATGTCGAATTGAATTCTGCATCCAACGAGTGCTCCTGCTGGAAACAAAGTAACATGTTTTTATATGTAATTCTAATTTTCCATGGGGTGGGGTCCATCAAAAGTATGCAGTGTGGTTACTCGTTGGCATCCAACAAGTGCCCCCGCTCAAAATTTGAGTAAAACAACACGGAGATGTGTTAAAAATACCAAGAAGAGAAATAGTTTTCTATGACAAATATGCCAAGTCAACTATTATAGTTTACTCTTTTCTTGAAATTCTATTGGTTGACTCTTTTTGTTATGAGGTCCACTTTGGTTGGCTATTTTTCTTATGAGGCCCATTTTGGACCCCAGATTTCCTCTAATGTGCTTGAGCTATCCCACCAACTAGCTCAAGCCCAAATTTCCTTTTGTTTGGGATGCAAATAACTTGAACTAAAAGATTCGTCTTCTATCAGTGGTTGTTCTCTTCCAAGGTTCCTTTGTTGCAACCCACCAACAACCAAATTTGTGAGGGTGCCTGTGTAACAACCTTTTTAGCAAAAGGTGGTGTGTTTGTTAGTCATCTTTGAGATTTAAAATAAGATTTTTGTTGTTGTGCATATATATATTTTGATGGGTTTCTTTTAGGATTTGATAGGATTTGTGTTTTGGAAATTTTGTCACCATCATAATGTTTTCTTATCTTTGTCGGTTGTTTTTTTGTTAAAGTTTGTGATGTGTGCAACATATGCGTTTGTTCTCGTTGTAGTTTTTTTAGGTAAGTGTTAGTAAAATTATATGCTAATTAATTCGACATTAAATTATCGACCGAGGCTCGTAAGCTTTGAGGCACATACACATGCGTTTGTTCTCGTTGTAGTTTTTTTAGGTAAGTGTTAGTAAAATTATATGCTAATTAATTCGACATTAAATTATCGACCGAGGCTCGTAAGCTTTGAGGCACATACACTGTATGTGCGGGAGTGAAACCTATTCTAATCTAATAACAACAAGAAAACACACTTCAAACTAAATGAATGCAAAACTAAAATTGAGATCGAAGTGTTGGAAATAAACTAAGTACTAAGTGCAGGGACTAAAGTGCGAGAAAGAAAATTTAAACTATGAGAAAGTCAAATTGAAACAATCAAACAATCAAAACAAAAGAAAATGAAATCCAATTTCAAACTATGCAAATGAATTGTCCTCAAAATGATACACCCGNTATGAGAAAGTCAAATTGAAACAATCAAACAATCAAAACAAAAGAAAATGAAATCCAATTTCAAACTATGCAAATGAATTGTCCTCAAAATGATACACCCAAAAAACCAAGAATTAAAATGCAATGGAGGAAGTCAAAAAAGAAGTAATGGTGAATGGGTTGAAGTTAATTATGAGACCAATTCCTTTTATATTGTGAATCATGAATGTGACCCATTTTTTTTAAATAATGATCCATTTTTAAAACTTAACATGAATATATGACAACCAATATTCCAAAGCAACCAAATAAAAATATGTTCTAAAACTAATAAATACAAAACTATATGTCAATCCCATAAACTATGTTTATAAACAACGTGTCACAATCATTTTAATAAAACTTATAAAACAATAAGTGAATATAACAAAATGGACATAGGATGAAATGATATAATATATGGGTAGTGAAGCAAAGCAAATAATATTACATAACATAAATTATATACGTGGATAAAACAAAACAATTAACAACTATGTATAGCGACATGTCACGACAAGCTCAAAGAATATTTACGTCTAATTTATTATGCAGCGTTTAATGGAAATCGCTCCACAAAATCACTACCTGCTAAACTGACAGAATTCAACTGAAATCTTTGATTGTGAACCCAAAATTAAAGATATGCAAAATCCCGCATATTTAAACCTTTACTTTGAGATCAAGTGATGATGACTTGCAGCCTTTAATGATTATATTATCTCAATTATATGATGATGACGACTTGTAGTCATTAATGATTATATTGCAATCTTCTTGTTAAACCTACGTTACAACAACAACATTCAAAAAATTATATAAATAAATATGAAACTAGTAATGTACAAGGATTTCATCTATCTATAATTTTTTCTTGAGATCTCCTCCTTGATTCGATGGTGACAATTTATTTATGCCGGGACCTATTTGCCCGACGATATGCACCGATCGGATGACCGACCGCGTCGGACGTGACCGGTCACGCGCGGCCGGTCGTCCAATCGGTGCATATCGTCGGTTCACTAGTGAACGCCTTTATTTATTTTTTCCACAGAAAAAAATCGCAACTTTATGTACAAAATTACATTCATCGTACGAGCCACTATCATTTACAGATCAGTGTCCATTTCCTCAATTCTTCAGCAAAAAAATGCTTTTTACAAAAGATAATAATTGATTAGAAATCAAATTATATCCAACCCAAATATTTCAAACAGTTAACACTACAATCAACAATAGATGTGTCTTGTAAGATAAACAGAAAGTAGTTTTGTCACTGAACATATCAGCAAAATATTTCAGCTTATAATCCTTGACCTTCAAAGACTCTGTAAAATATATATATCATCCAATTCAGTCTTTATCAACAAAGAAATAAGATAAGTCTTTATCCTTCAAAAATCTGTCACAAAATTGTCATAAGTATCTTTGCCAAAAAAATTGTCACAAGTATCCTATCAAAAATATTGTCTTAAAACTGTCACAAGTATCCAACTGTCACAACTATCACAAGTATCCAACTGTCACAATTATCTTTTCAAAATGATCATCAGAATGCTAAAAACTGTCAACAAAAACCACCAATAAGTCTCATGATTCACCCTCCCAAACCTTATTACTAGAAAATCTGAAAAGTCTCATAAGTTTTAGATCCTCTAAACTCCTAAATATTCCAATGTCCTTCCACCACATTAGCACCTGCTTTAGCTAATGCATCAGCTTTAGAATTTCTTTCACGATAAATATGCTTAAAATCAACTTTATCAAGGAAATTAGAAATTCAGATCACCTCCTGCAGGACCTGAGTAAGAAGAATATTATTAATCCTGAACTTACCAAATACCTAGTTGATCACCAATTGTGAATCCCCAAAAATATGCAAAGTATGAACCCCCTGCTTTAAAGCCAAAGTAATAAGCAACTTTAAAGCTAAAACCTCAGCATAGTTGTTGGTGCCCAACCTCAAACCTGCAGAAAATGTAAAAAAGTGCTCATCCAATAAATACAATATACCACCAGCCCCACAAATCTGTGGCACTCTAACTGTCGAACCATCAAAATACCCCCAAGGTGATGCTTTGTCAATGTGTTCATTAACAACCATTCTTATATTCAAAGCTCTATTATCCAAAGGATAAGAATTCAGTAAATCCAAACATAAAGAAGATACCACATAAGACTTTGGTTGAATATCTTCAAAACAACATTGATTCCTAGCTTTCCATATGAACCATGAAACAATAACAGGTAGAGATCTATACCTGGCCTCAGCATGCAAAACTCAATTCTTTACACAGTCTAATACTGATATACCATACCAAAAATTAGTATATCTTAACTTGGACTCAATTTCTAACCAAACCCTCCTCGTAAATGAACATTCAAAACCAATATGAGAATTAGTTTTAGACTCCATTTTGCACAGATAGCACCAGCCAGGTCCTTCTCTGCCTTTTCTACACAATATATCCCAGGTAAGTGCTTTCCCTGTTTTAGATAGACTCCATACCAACTGATCATCCTCAATAGAAATTATAACATGACTGAATGTCAGCAAAGCAACATAAGTATTCCAAATAATGATTTCTTGGTCCACAAAACCAAAAAAATCAACCTTCAGCCAGCCCTGATTCTGAAGTAAAACCGTACCAGGGCAAGCAATATCCTTCAAAACAAAATAACCAGCATAATGAAGTTTATCAATCATAGAGACTGGTAAGCAATGTCTCCATTTGCATCCAAGCTAGGGGTCCATGCCAATATGCACCTTAGTTCATGTCCCTATTCTCCACATAAGTGACTGTCCAATAAGATCAAAAGACCAAAGTACAGCTTTCCAACAAATGGATATGCCTTTCTTTTTCTTAATAGAAACCCTTATCCAATATAATAAAGTTAAGGGTGAAATGTATTTCTGAATTGCAATCTGCACCCATAGTCCTATACCATTAATCAAATTCCACACGCTTTTAACAACAAGTGATTTAGCAAATAAAGCAGGTATTTTCAATCCCCAACCTCCCAGAGATTTGGGATTAGCCAAAACCTTCCATGAAGACCAAGGTAAACCTGAAGAATCATTGTTGCCAGACCATAAGAACTTGAAACAGATCTTCCTTATTCTTTCAAGAATACCCACTGGTATCCAAAAATGCACCTAGTATACTGGAATGGTCTCAAGAACAGACTTCACCAACATAAGTTTTCCTCCCTTAGATAACCATCTAAAACTCCAGTTCTTGATTCTCTTTTCCACTTTTGTAATGAGCCAATCCTAATCTTTCAACATATATCTCTCAATACGAGGATCAAATAAAGGCGTCCATCTCTTAAGAAAGAGTCCCGAATTGTCCATTTCCAAACACCTTTCAGTATGATCTCCAAATCTGTTGTATTCTAAAATTTGAATGCCAACCATCCCCTGGGAAGAATAAAAATCTTCGCACAGAGGCTAACCACCTGCAACCAAGAATTAGATACCCAACTATGACTAACTTTAGCACTGATCTTTCTCCCTCCAAACCGACCTACGAGTGTGAGTGCATTGGTAAGCATGTTCTCGTTCAAAGGAACATCCTCACCCACCACCAGAAGCAAGGGTTTAACCTGCTTACGAACGCATTTACTAATTTTCTTATCAAAACCCTTCTTCGAAGCAGAGTGTTGATGAGACACATCCCTGAGTTCACCCCCATAGATTTCAGAATCCCCGCAATCAATGAAACCATCAGATACATCGACCTTCATAATATTGTCCATCGAAGGGGACGCTCGCATGACAGAGGGTTTCAAAGACAAATCAACATCCAAAGAACCCAGCGCAAATATATCCTCCTGACCAGTTAACGAAGAAACAATAGGTGACAGCCCTAAATCCGAGACATTAACAGATGAATCTCTCCCAACCCCCGGCAGAAAACTCCCACCATTTGCCTCATCCAATTTAATGCCCGACTCCATCACATTCACAGCAGAAACCCCATCAAAAGAAAATTTTGAATGCATCTTCACACTAGATGACCTCCCCTGCACCAATGACAGCAAACTCAAACAAACCTCAGAAACCCTGTTAGGGATCACCCTCGAGGAGTTAAATACCCAGGTTTTATGTGGAGAGCGCGCTAATGCTTTAGCCTCCTGAAGAGACATATCAGATAATGAAAGAATCACAAAGAAACAACCCTATACCCAAGTGACCTCAGGATGGAAAACCACCGTCAAGAGTTTTTAATACGACCGCCAAAAAATAAAATGCAGGTCCCCATGGTTTCAAACAATTAAGAGCAGCCCGACACCATTCCAGATGTGAAGCTAACAACGCCGAAGAATTGAATGATAATCCGATCTCCAAAAAATCAAGTCGAGCTCCAAGATCCACCAAGATTCGTGTCTAGCTCCAAGTTCACCCAAGTGTAAACCTGTACAGATCTGTTCATCAAATCACAAAATTCAATTAAATGAAGCCCGACACCATGCCATATGTGAAGCAATCATCGCCATAGAAGTAAATGATCTATCTCCCGGTGTACGTTCTGTACAAACTCCATTGATGTCGCCGTGAAAGGGTCTATCGGTGGCAATTTATATATATGCAATAGTCTTCATATTCATTGCTTCAACGTTATTCTTCAAAATGTGTTAGTGTTGTAATTGTTTAAAAACAATTACTTAATTTCTATTTGATATAGTGTGATTATAATCCTAATAGAACAAATTGGTGGATGAGATTTGGTTGCATGCTAGACCAATAATATTTGCATGTAATAGTTTGATGTATTCATTAGTCTTTGGACAAATGGCTCATTCGGAGTAGTATCGGATAGAGTAATGGAATCAGTACCAACACCTCAAGCTCTTTGACCTTAATCCAAAACGTGAAAACATATCAGAGAATGCAAGAAAATAGCTCATTACCAATAAAATCATATAGAATAGGTTATGAATTCATGCCATTCACTTTGTTTGCTTTTAATTAAAAATTTAGAATAAAAGATAAGCATTAGAAAGTGAACCTAATGATTCATGGTTAAATGTGATATCAAAAAGGTGAAATATAGTAGAAAAGAGAGGCTATTTTAGAGACCCGTCGGTAAGTTGCTCCGTTCTTGTGTGGTTTTTACAGTTGGTTGATAGGGTACTCCTATATCCCCGCGAATGCAACATCGAAGAATTCATAGGTCTTTGATTTTATTTTTCAATACTAATTCCAAGGTTGCTTAAAGTAAAATACTTTCCTTTAGCTTTTGATGGATTTATTATGTCCCCGACCGAGGGGATATATATGAATCACTCACACCGATTAATTCATTTATTTAATTTTGATTTTTTAATTTTTCTAAAGTTACACCATAGTTGGAATATTATTTATTTAATGTGATTTTTCAAAATTGTAATTAAATGACATTCTATTGGCTCAGTACAAGTGACGTTGGTGTGGATATTTGTGCCCCAAGACTCGACGGCGGGGTTACCTCAGCTTGGTATCTTGGGATATGGTATGATGCGTGCTTGGAATTGCTTGCCAGGGGTTTTTCATTAATATTTCCAAATCCCTCCTTCTTGGAATTGGAATTCGAGGTCTGCGCGAGCTTCTCCACCTGCAAGGGTTTCATACTTCCCTGTTACAGTTGTTTGTTATGATTATGGAATACTAAATGTGCCTGGAATTGTTGCAGTCAATGGTTGACAGTGCAGTCGATGATTAGCATCCGGTGCATGTTTCTCCCTCCATCTGTAGATCTACCATTCCATGTGTCTTATTTCGTGTCTTAACGTGTTAATGTGTTCTCACAACGAAATGGTTGTCTCTCCCATGGTGGTATTTGTATTGATTCTATGGTTACAGTTTGCAGATCATGTGCATTCTTCTTCATATGTTTGTACGACGCTTTCTCCCTGTTTTAGACTCATGTTATATCGCAAGGAACACCACCCTAGAACTCTAGCAGTTGTTCTCATTTCCACCTCTATCTTTTGCTATTAATGAACTAATTATGCAATGGCTACTACGAATAAATATCAAAATTGTAGTCATTTGATTTAGTATAGTCACTTGAGAAACATGCATATCTGCAATGAGACCAAGTGATTTTGATCAATTGTAGTAAGTTGCCTCCTTGGCTTATCCTTAGCTACCTTTGCTTCTCCTTAGACAGAAGGGTCAAGATAGAACTACTCATATGGACTACTCTGGGAAAGCGCAACGGTTCGAACTTCGAACTCTCTTTGATGTATGTTGCATTTTTTTTAACTGTTTGGAAGCATGCTTTTTTTCAACTGTTCGGAAGCATGCTTTTTTTCAACTGTTCAGAAGCTTTATGTCTCTAGCCGTTGGATGCTTTGTTTCTATTTAAACTTACTTCAACTCGAATCCGGGAAGGCATCCCAAATCATTTTGTGTGTATTTTTTTTTATTGGAGTCTTGCTTGTGTTTTTATGATGCATTGTTGTTTTTTTCTTTTTCATTCAAATTTTTGTTTCTGAGTTTTGAGTTTTGTTTGCCTGGCTGCCTCCAGTAGTACTGTGTTTTTTTGTCTGGTTTTGTTCTATATGGTTTTGTATGATGCAAGAGAGTAAAACCTGTATACTGATGAACTTTCAGTATTTACTATTTTGCTCTGGCTAATTGAAGATTCAGAATCCTGCATGGAGTTCAAGGGATTCCTGAGGCGGCCAAGTAATAAACTCTTTTTAGATAATATTTTTCTTTTTAAAAGTTGCCTTCAGGTGATTTCCATGCTTAGAAATAAGGGTTTATGTAATTAAAAGGCTTCAAATTTGTTTTGAGACATCACAATTCCTTGTATCTTCTGACTATAATCTAATGGCATATGAATGTGCTGTCTTTGGCAATTGCACAGGAATGGTTTTGATGATGTTCCAAAGGATCGATATTTAAAGACAGTTGTAAAATAATAAATCTGTGAGTCATCTTATGAACTCTACATATATATTTCATATGCAATTATGAACGATGTTTTATACTCAGCACAACATACAAATTGTTTTTAGACATTTTTGAGATTTTGTATTTTTAATTAGCTTTACAGTTTTATACTCATGATATTGTAATTGCACTTTTAAATAAATACATAATAGAATAGAATTAATTTTGTTAAGAGGAAACTTAATTTGTTCTTATTTTTATATTGACTGCAACTAGATCTGGTTTTAGAGATATATGTCGAGAATGTATGGCTGCTAAAAGTGTATGGCTTATAGTATAGATTATGAAAGTAACGACAACTAAATGCAGTAGTTCTCTGGTTCTCTTTCTTCGTTTACTTGTAATTATTAAAGAAAGAAAAAAGAATTACAACAACGAATTACAATAGTTACAACAACGAATTACAATAGTTCTCTGGTTCGGGTTTTTTTAGGTTTACTTGTAATTATGCAAAAAAATAAAAATAAAGAGTATAGATTATGATAGTAACAACAGCTAAATACAGTAGTTCTCTGGTTCTTTTTCTAGGTTTACTTGTAATTATGAACAAAATAGAAAGAAAAAAAAGTAGGGCCGCATTTATTCTTCCTAGAAAAGGTCTATGAATCCCCGTGATGTGAGGTACAAGCCAAAAGCCGAAATCCCTTGAAGTGGAAAGACAGAATCGTACTTGCAAAATAGATACAGTACTTGCAAAATTAATGACATGTTTTTAATCCTTTTGATTTGGCCCTGTGTGGTGTTTAGTTCTTTAATTTTTTTTAAATGGTGGCTATGCTATTTATTATGTTTCTGCTGCGTTGTTAGTCTTTGAATTTCCAATCTCGACTTAAGTGGAAAGTGCCATGTTGTTACTCTCTGAATTTTAAACTGGACTTCTCTGAATTTCCAATCTCGACTTAATTGGAGAGAGTAGATGGAGTTTATCGCTTTTCCAAGAAATACAATTTAATTGCGGGCGTTTTTATCTTTTTCCTTGGAAATACCTCTGTCACCACAAAATCAAACCAGTTTTTGGTATCTATTCATGTCGTAAAATGTTGCACCGTCCAGGGTTAAAGATTTGTTTAGGACTTAAAAGTTGTACGGGGAGCAAAAAAATTGGTTTTATGAAAGGAATTTTTATAGGAGCTTAGCCTTATTTAAAAGGAGAGACAATGATCACGCATTTAAAATTAGAAAATCAATTCAAACATTCAAAAGGGTAAACAAATGGCATTGTATTTCAATAGGGATATATTTTTAAGTTTTTGGTTTTTAGGTATTTTAATTAGGGCCAAATTCTAACTAGTATACTGGTAAACAAATGGCATTGTATTTTAATAGAGATATATTTTAAGTTTTTGGTTTTTAGGTATTTCAATTAGGGCCAAATTTTAATTGGCATATATTCATTTTAACTAGTAAATATTCATTTTAACTTGGATTTACTCAGCATTGATAGGATAAATTGTTGTTAATGCTGATATATCTAATCATCTTTTTTGGAAGCATTTATAGGGACACTATAATCATCTTCTTCGCAAGCACTTACAGGGATACTATAATTTGAATTAGTAAATTTAGTTTGCCTCAACTGATTTTGACTTGGATTGACTTGAAAATGAGTTGAGTTGGCTAATAGGTAAATCAACAAAAATGTATTATATTTTATCAAATTATAACATAATTTAACAAAAACAAAACTTTTTTAATACACTTAAGAGTGTTGGGATGATGGATATCATAAAATAGAACAATTTGTAATTGATTACTTGTAGGTTGCAGGTTTTTCAGGCCAAGGGTTCATGAATTGCTCTAGCAATCATGGTTGATAACTCCATTACTTGTTTCGTTACCCTATCCCAGCAAAATGCAGTCCTATTCTACACAAACAAGCGATTGAAAAAACACACCTAAAGTGATATATCCCTACCAAATACAATTTTGTCGTGTTATATCCCTAGCAATCCACAACGTGCCTCCTCCTTGGTGCACACATATGACTATCCGTTGCAGAATACTTATCACACCGTACATTTCTTCAATGACCATATGACCATCCTCCTTTTCTGCTAAATATTTCAGTACAGTACCCAAAACCCAAGATATCAGGTCGTTATATGAATTGAGGGATGATTTGTTTTTCAACTCCTGGATAATGATTTTGATATGATTTCACAACACTTTCTTTTTCTACAAATCCACAAGAGAATCCATTGTAACAAAATCGCTTCAAAATAAAAGCATATGACCAAGTATTTGTGCCATGGTTTCTTCCGTGAATCCTTTTATTGAAAAGAAGGTTAAATGGGTATAAAAGCTCCTCCTCCTTCCCTGCACACTCTCATTATGTAAGAAGCTCATAAGAATCTCATCATGGGCACTGGGAACTGAAATAAATTTATCGATCTCAACTTGAAAATGAGGCGCCATTACGCAATTTTGTTTTTTTACTGGTCATAGCTTCCTTAACGTTTCGAGAGGAAAGTGGGTTTGCAAAATACAGTGAAGAGGAAGAACATTCGAGTGAAAGTGTACTCCAAATTGGTCCTTGGATTTTTAGCAACCACAACCTTTGTTTTGTTTTTTTCAATGATTTTTAAGCTGTCCTTTCTCTAGTTTCATTCAACCATTGCAATGGACTCTGTATCTTATGTTGTACGGTATCTATAATGAGAAATCTAGAGGACCCAACTTGTTGTAAAGGCAGCAGCAGCATTGCGTGTTGGTATACAGTGAGGATGAGCTCTCCATCAGAATTATGCTATCCATGGGAGTTACAAGATATAGGGAAGCGTCCTCCCTGTTTTCATTTTCTCTAGTAGAGCACTCGGGAAGAAAGAAAGAGTTTGGTTTTTGTTGCGCGTATTTTCTCTTTTGGTTTGGCTTATTTTGTTCTGTTAGCATTGGGCTTGGCCTATTTTCTTGTGCTAGCAACAGATCGGGATAGCATGGTAATACTTGCTCCTCCTTAAACGAATGCAGTTTTTTTTTCCCCAATAATTAGTTTCTCGGACGGGATTCTAGATTTTCTTTGTCACGGTGTTGATAAATTTACTTAGGTTTGGTTTGTTTTGTAGCTATTCTTTTCGTACTTCAAGGACTGGTAGGGAAGGAAGTAACCATGGAATTGAAGAATGATTTCGCCATCAGAGGAACTCTGCACTCAGTGGATCAGTATCTCAATATCAAATTGGAGAACACAAGAGTGGTCGAGCAAGACAAATACCCACATATGGTATCTTCTTCCCCATCCCCATTTTATTCTCTAAGAGTTGCAAGTTTATATATTCCGATTGCATTATGTGTGTACATGTATTTGTTCATATACTCGGGTATACACTTTCGCAAACTAAAAATACGTGTCCAAGAAACAAAGTATAGTTGTAAAAAAATCTGAATCTATTAAGCATTTCCATGTAACCCACCCGCACAGTTCTAGTTTATCTTCCAGTTAATCTTTTCATTGTTCATTACATCAACCCAATTACAATAATTTTCTGCTTTTTAATTCAAATATGTCCTTCCCATTATGGGATTATTACAATGGATTGCAGCAAACTTACGATATCGTGAAAAGATCCTTTCAATGGAGAAACCATAGGTATACACATTTGCCTAGGTTTGTACCTAGCCCCATCGAAACAACTTGCTTGCAGAGGGTGACACCCACAATGGCTGAAACATGTCCCAGGGATTTGAATATCAGTGGGTGTATGAAACACCCCCGCTTTACCAACTGACCAATGCCCTTTTGACAACTCCATATTTTATCATTGAAGTAACATTTCCAGATTGTTTTTCCATTAGGTTGTTGGTCAATTCATATTGTGGTGTTGCATGGGCATTACTATCGACCTTGCAGACTTTTACCCTCACCATAGTCAGAATGGAAGTGTATACAAATCATTGTTTCTCTTTCAAACATAGGACTTTATCAATCTGAGCACAATCCTCTAATTGCAAGATAAGAAATTGTTGCATCCCTTAATAAGACTGGGAATTCAGATTATCTACTGTTAAATAACTATTTTGCTTGCTTATTGTTTCCCTTTTGTTTGCAGTGCTGCCAAAGTGTCTTGTTCACATATTATTCAATAATGTTCCTCTCGAGGTCCAGAAAAGTAGTCTTTAGCTTTTCATTTGGTGGGTAGTCATTTGTAGCCATACTGCATACAATGTCTTATGAGAATTGTTGAAGTCCTTAAATGTTGTTTCCATGTAAGAACCTTTAGTAATATACTCGTAGCTAGCTAATATTAAACTAACATAGCAAGCTACAGGTGTCTACTATCAACCCTATTAACATTCATTTGTTACCCTTCCTCTGGCAAGTCATTATATTGGAGTGTCAACCTTACTAGCTGTTAAAAGACTCTGGTTAGTGTTGCTGTGAGATGCCAAGGAATGTAACTTTACTCTACAGTTGACTATGCGAGGGAAGAAAGTTTCCCACTCTCTCTATATGTGCATTCCCTTAGGGGGTAGTATGGGTATACCTAACCCTATTCTCTTCTTCTCTATATAAGTTAGAAGACTGATTGATGATTGTCATTTTTTTGTATTGATCTATTGCAGTTAGGAGGTTTTCCCACTTGAAATGGGTTCTTAATAATATTTTCATTCATTGTTTTGCATCGTAATGGAGTGGCATTATATGAAATATCATAACAAGTGGTATTCAACCTTTATTATGGTGTTTTGGGTAATTTGGATCAACAGGTTATATTAGAGCAGAGGATTCTCTGATCGACATCTTCACATCCTGGAGCTCCTTGCTCATGAGCTAGCCATACTTTTACACATAATTGTTAAACCTCATTGTATCCAGACTTATTATTTTATAAATATATTGTTGATGTTAGTTTCTTTATGCATTGAGTTATTTTGGGTGACTGAATGGCTTATCCTGCTCTCGTCTTCGAATTCATCCCCCCTTCATAGGACAAGTGTTGATTGTAGTTTAGTTTCTTTTCTGCAATTTATAAAGGTGTGGTGTGTTTGATTTTTTTTTATTGCAGTAGTTTAATTAATCGATTTCATGTTAACGGTTGGGTTGATTGATGGAAGTGTGATGTTGAAATGATATGGATGCAGAGATTGGGAACATGACACATCTTGGAAGTCAAATTACGAATTGTTTATATTTATTGAATTCGTTTGAATAGTTAAACTGGTTGATATAGAATTAAGTAAAGTGTGGATTGCAGATCTGAGAGTTATTAGTTTAGTTATAATTCTAACTTTCCTGCAAGTGTCAGGGTTGGTTCAGTTCTTGTTGGTTAGAATAGTTGTTAAATTCTTTCTGTAAATTAGATCGATATTTACTTTTTTTTTGCAAAAGTAATTTAGATGGTTTGTGGTTTGTTTCCTTTTTGTATTTAGATAGTTGTATTTCTTTTGCAAAAAACAATATTTTTAGATAATTGAATCTTTTTTCTTGAACTTTTTTTTATTTAAGAGTAAATAGGTGGTTTGATTCCTTCCAAAAGAGATAGAAAGAATGATTTGTGGTTAGATTGCCATTAATTCTTTAAATTTTAAAAGCAATTCCTTTGTTCTGTATAGTTAGTTGAGAAACGACATGTCTTCCAAGATTGTTACATGCTTCTTACAGAAGCTCCAACCCTTAGAATTGAGATTTTATGTCTAGGAAAACCATTTGAATGCAGTGACTGACATATTTTATCTGGTAGCTCCCAAGTTTATAGAACCCCATGCTGAAAATTAATGAACACTTCTTAGTTGTTCCTCTAATTCATTAGAAGACAATTAAAAATCCCGTCATTTTAGCGTCCTTGTCGGGGAGTTTCCACAACCACTATATCTTTTGGATTAATGATTTTTTTCTCTTTTTTTCTTGATAGCTATTTTTGTGTGGAATTTATTTTTGAGTGATTTGTTAGGAGGAATAATATAGACTATTAAGACGCAAACATGACCTCACTATGATATTACTGTTGTGTAATATCCCATCGCAAGTCTCTGCGGTTCTAAATCGTGTTGATTATTCATGCGCAGAATGAGAGATAGCATGGGCAGACTTGTTTATGCTTGCAACACCCCACAAGATACTAACCATGCAAGGAGTTCAATAAGAGGAGGATGCATTCACATATAGTCACATATAAGATCACCTCCTATCAATACTCTGAAAAGGAAGGATTCGGTGGAAGTGGGAGAGGGGTCATAAATTAATGTATTAATACTATTAGTCAATGCTTTATTATGTATTTACTGTGAGAGTATTTTCTTATAATGTGATATATATTAAATAGAACAGGTGGTAATAATACTCTAGTTCATAACGTATGTGTATTTTTAGACTATGTATGTAGGTCTGTAGTCGTTGGTCATCGGTTAACTCTGGAACTCGAGTTGACAACGCTTCCCATTCATAGGTGTACTCCTCAACACTGTGTATTTGTTGTAACCTTGTGATTTTGGCAAATAAGTCTTTTTCTTCAATGCCTTGCAATCTTTTGATGAGGTCGTTCCGAAAGCTAACCCAATTGTGAGAACAAATTCTTGCATTATTCTTCCACCACAAGTACCAGTTGTAAGCGTTGCCTTCTAGATGCATGGAGGCATATTTAATTTTCTCGCCTTCATAATGGATGTTGTGGATGTCTAGTTATTCCTCAGCCTTGTTAATCCATGATATGCATTGTCGTTCGTTTTCGTCGTATTTGGATAACTCGTTCAATTTTCTAATCCAAAGACTGCAATTCATGCTTCCTCTTCCCCTTCCCCCAAAAAAACAATATTTGTATAGCGAGACAAATGGGAAGGGAGTTGTCTCTAGAGTGAATCTTATCTTCCTGTAATGAGTCCAAAGAAATGGCAGATCTAATATATAGTTCATGATTTACAACCAAAGTATTTTTTAAGGATTCTAATAGTATACTTAAGTGTAGTATTCTATGTGATTATTTTGGATTGAAAAAAACATGTATATATATATATATATATATATATATAGGGGAATATTAAATATGAAACATGCAATTTACTACTCAAAATTGTAAATTTTGGTGAATATTATGATTTAAATTTTTTTGTAAATATAAGCGATATTAGAGACTAAAAATGACCAAATAGTGAATTTGTTTTTTGAAAAAAAACTCAAAAATAACCAATCGCAAAATTTCACCCCTAAAAATTACCCAACCCATATGAATTCTATCCTTGAATGATTCACTTTAGATTTATCTACAAAAGGCTAAAATTCAGCGATTCAAAAACCTTTGGTAAAAAATTCCTCTAATCCAAAAAGCTCCTCATTGAAGATCATTGTCCATATTTCCACAATTTTTTTATATCTTTATGCCATCCTAAACTCAACCCAACCATAGCCTTGTTAGGAATTTATTGGAGTGCCAATCAATAATGATTGCTTTGTCTCTAAATCCATGCTTCCTCCCCATCGATTTCTTTATCATGATCTATGGAGTTACATGAATTAGTTCACTTTCTTGATCTGATTTGTGCTTCCTCTCCTCCAATTAAAGTATCATGTTCTATGGAGCTTCACAAATTTAATCCACTTTCTTATCCAAAAACCTCAATTCATGTTTCCTCTTCCCCTTCCAAAATACTAATCTCTCTATAGTGAGACTAATGGGAAGGGAGTTGCATTTAGAATCAACGTTAATGCCATGAGACCGGTGGTAAGGGAGAATCCTATCGATAATTCATGTGTATGATTTACAACCTATATCAACTCTATCCTTGAATGATTCAACTTAAATTTATCTATCAGAGACTAGAACCCAAATTCATCAATTCACAAAACTTGAGTGAGAACTCCCTGTAATCCAAAAATCTCCTCTTTGAATATCATAGTACCATATTTCTACACTTTCGTTTTCTGTATCCTAGACTCAATGCAGCATGTGCCCTTGTTAGGAATTTTTATGCAGTGTCAATCACCAATGATTGGTTTGTCTCTAATTCAAGCTTCCTCTCCACTTATTTCTTTTCTATGCTCCATGGAGCCAAAAGAATCGGATTCCTTCCTTAATCCAGTGGATGTTCCCTCTCAATAGATTGATTTTCCATGTTCTATGGAGCCACACAAATTGGATCATTTCATGCTTCCTCTTCCCCTTTCCATAAAATTCAATCTCTCTACAATGAGACCAATGGGAAGGGAGTTACCTTTTGAATCAATCTTGTCTTCACTCAATGAGACTAATGGAAAGGAGACATCCTATTAATAATTCATGTGTGATTTACAACCCATATCAACGCTATCCTTGAATAATTCACCTTAGATTTTATTTGTCCAAGGATAGAACCTATGCCCTTGTTAGGAATTTTATTGGAGTGTCAATCACCAATGATTGCTTTGTCTCTAACTCATGCTTCCTCTACATTGATTTCTTTGTCATGCTCTATGGAGCCACATGAATTAGATCCCTTCCTTTAATCAATGCATGCTCCCTCTCAGTTGATTGTTTTTTCATGTTCTATGGAGGCACATTAATTAGATTCTTTTTTCTAATCCAAATGCCCTTAGTTCATGCTTCCTCTTCCCCTTTCCAAAAAACTCAATTTCTATACAATGAACTAATGGGATGGGAGTTTCCTTTAGAATCAATCTTGACTTATGAGATTAACATGAAGGGAGCATCCTATTGATAATTTATATATATGATTTACAACCCATATCAACTCTAACTTTGAATGATTCACCTTGGATTTATTTATCATAGTATTCATTGATTCACTAAACTTGGCTAAGAAAATCCTCTAATTTGAAGATCATAATCCCATATTTCTACACTTCTCTTTACTTTCCCCTAAACTCGATGCAATGTATGTCCGTGTTAGGATTTTTATTGAAGTGTCAAACATTAATGATTGCTTTATCTCCAATTCATGCTTCTTCTCCACCAACTCCTTTAGCGTGCCCTGCAGAGCCAAATAAATCTCTTTCTTAATATGAAGACTACAATTCATGCTTCCCCTCCACCAATTACTTTGTCATGCTATATTCAACCACACAAATTGGATCCTTTTCTGATCCATGGCAAGCTTTACTCTTTTCCTCCTAAGAAAAGTCAATTTCCTTACCGTAAAATTCAATTCCCCCTTTAACTTCTTTTAAGAAAAAGTCAATTTCCTTCCCATAAAAATCAAAACAATTGCCTTTCTCTTCTCTTGAAAAGAGAAAATAAATCTCATTTCCATAAAAGTCAATCCGAATTCCCTTTCTCTTCTCCTTCCCATAAAAATCAATCCCTAAGAAAGGAGTTTCCTTTAGAATCAATCTTTTCTTTTTGTAATGGGAAGGCTTCCCTTTTGATGGCATGTGCTAAACCTATTTACATTGTTAAAGTTTAAATAAAACCTAAAAAAAAATTATATATAAAACAAATTATTTTTGTTTATTTGTTGTTGATCATGGAAGAGATGCTAATCTTTATGAAGCTTTCAAGTTAACCTACAACAACATGTGACAATGTCGGGGACATTGCCGCCACGTGGCTCTTGTTGTTGTATAGTAATCGTTTGATCAGCTAAGGGAATTCGTTCATTTCATTTCCTCCCCGACACTATATAATAATGGCACTTATTAAAAAAATTCGAGGTTGATAGAGCAACAAGAACCAAGACTAATAATTTGATATCTCTTAGAAAATATAAAAAATACAAAAGACATGCAAGTTATAGCAAATATATATATATATATATATAAAGCATCCAACATCTTAGTTGCAATAGACATTTTTATTTTTCGAGATCCATGTATAGATTATGGTCTACTAGACAAGTTTATGTGCTTTATTATTCACCTATGATTCTAGGATTGATGCAATGAAAGAATTTAGGCTAACATGTTGCAGAGTCATGCTACCATTAATTATAAATATAGTTATTTCTTGCAGGCAAAGATTTCATTAATATTTGGGAAGGGCAATTGAATAGATTCATGGGTCTCTAAGATTTAGAAGTTAACATGTTATAATGAAACATGAGGGGCAATATATTGATTTGAATACTAGCATGCACTAGACTAATTTAACAAAGAGAAATTTAGGGAACGATGGTGCCTAAATATTTTACGCGTTTGGGGGAGGTTACATTTGTAACAAGCTTTCCATCGGTTTGTGAAAGATCTTGCTAGACTTGTGTTTTTTTTAATTTAGAAGATTTAACATAGTGCAATTGCAATTAAGGATAGAAAACAAAAGATTGAAACTGGACTAGTATCAGTGGCCATACATTTGGAGTTTCATACTATAGTTTATAGTTTATTTTTCTTTTGTGAATGTCTATAATGCAAATCAATCTTAGGAAACTATAAAAAAATTGATACCCCACATTCTAAACATATTTAAAAATCAACATTAGAAATAGACTTCCATGTTGCTTGGTATAGTTTCCATACTATAAATAACATATTAATTTAAGAATTGTATTGACAAAATATAATCGATGTATGTTAATGGAAATGGTTGTTAGGGATGGTAAATGAACATGTTGTTTGTTTGTTCATTTGTGCATTACTTGAATGAAGAAAAAAATTACTTTGTAAACATTGTTTTTGTTTTTTTACTCATTTGTATGTTGAAATATAGTCTATATCTTTTCAAACAAACATAGTGGCAAAACAATCTATACTATCTCTCTTTTTCGTTTTTTGTTCCATTGCATCTATGTTGCTAGGTTCTTTTTTGCTTCCTTATTAGAACCTTGTGACAAATAGCACAGGTGAATTTGGCTAGTTTATCCATTCAAGCTATTTGTTGAATATTTTCCTTGCATCATTGTTTCCTTTATAGATAAATGGAACAAGGTTCTAGTCAAACAAATTCTCTAGATATGTCAAATGCTTTTGCAATACATGGTTCAAATAGAAAACACGTTGATCACACTCTACCTAGATTTCATCTATTCCATTAAAATAATTTCTACTATGAACCAAGGAACTGCTTGTTTTTCTATATTGTCAATATACACTAATAGATATAATAGAAGGGATTGTGAACCATTTATGTGCTTGTTTATATTGCAAGGATCCTACGGCTTTTATCTCAATGCAAACATAATTGACCATCCAATTTCTATCCAAATTTCACAATGTGACAGATGTTCCTACATACTTGGATCAAATGTCACTATTTTCTTCGCATCCAAATGAGCATAATGTACATGGACTATGGGGCGATATTTTCAACATTAAATGGTTTTCTAAATGGTTGAATGTTCCAATAGTTGCTTGGTCATTGACAAGAGAGATGAAATACCTTTATTTTAATCCTAGGGATACATACTATAGCTATAACTTATTGTTTCATTATCAAAACCCATCATCTAGTCACTTTGAACCACTATTGTCATATGGATCACTAGATCACTAGAATTTGTAGAACATAGGTCTTAGCTATATTCTCAAAGCATGTTTGCGAACCATTATCTAGACAGTCAAATTGAACTCTTATTTATTTAACAATCAATGTTAGGAAAAGCTTTATGTATCGTTAGTTCCATCATTGGTGATTGTCATGATTCGTTATTTTAATCTATTTGCAAATTGACAATGTTATTCGATGTCTAAATTCTCATAAAAGTATCTATACAAACCTTTTACAATTTCTTTGTTGCAAAGGATAATATATCAATTCAATGTTTAAATAGATATCTTGATAGAAAAATGATTAGACAAAAATGCCTAATTTCTAGTTACCATGCATATATTGTAAATTTGTCAAATCCATACACGCATGGTGTCATATAAGGAGATGAATTTGCAATTCAATGATTATGCGAGTTGTTGAATATTGGGATATACATATGGGATACTGGTCTTACAAAAATTGTTCTAAGATTCCATTCAACAAATACTTCCTCATAAATTTTATACCTAATGCAGCATGTTCTAAATTCCTTTCCTTCACACTTGCAACCATTGCTAAAAAAAGCATTGCAAAAAATACCACGTTAACTATGTTTTATGGTACAATAGAAATTGTTCCTAATATCCAATTGAATGATTGTGAAAAGAACAAACAAGTTATAGCACAGGATAACACCATGGAGTAAAATATTTGCGATGACTTGCTTGAACAATCTAACAACATACATGTGCAATCAAGAAAAATACAAAAAAAAAGGAAATATGTCAAAAGACAAAGAGTTCAAGAAATTTCAGGCAAATATATGAAACTTGTGCATTTACATAAAGTTGATTTTCCAACAATACAAGATATTCAATTTGGCATTGTCGGAAATAGATTCAAAAAATTGCATTGTCTAAAACAAGAAATACGAAACAAGGAATGCATGGACGTCAAAGACAAAAGGAATCTGGAAAAGAAACCAAAGCAATCCATACATACTTGTAACTTATTAAAGATACACCAATTCATGCATGTTATATATGTGAACGTTTGCACTTGAAAAAATACATTCATATCATTGACAATAACACCATATTTTATTTTAAATATTTCACAACTATAGAAGAGGTGGGAGTATAGAAGAGGCGGGAGTACTCATTAGAATAGATAGTCAAATTTGAATAATTTGCAAAAAATCAATATCTAGTGGGAATTTGCCTATGCAAATTCATCGTAATGATGCATTGTTGGATGTATCTATTTTGACTCCTTTGGAAGAACAACTGGTGTCACCAGGAAAATATTTTCTACAAATAAGACAACTTGGTTACAAAAGAGCTCAACTTGGCCTCACAAGAACAATCATTAATGTGCTTGCAGATTTGTGTAAAGTACAAAGAGCATTTCCTAGAAGTCTATCTAACACTATGACAGTTGCAGTAATGTTGAAACAAAATTTGAAATACAAAAATGCCTATCTTTCTGGAAACATGCAACCAAAAGTTATTATGGTTTCTCTTAACGAATTATGCAAAACTAGGCTTTATAAAAACGAAGACATTGTTATCAACCATAATTGGGAAGAGATATTTAATAAAAGGATTGAACAAGAATCAAATACTTTATCAAGTATATATATTAGATTCTATTGAAATTAAATGGATTTAGAGCCAATATCTGAGACATTGATACACAGATATGTACAAGCCCATCTAATAGATGACCCGGACAATCAAATTATAGAAATTCTTCCTTCAGAGGCTTTTTGACCATTAGGAATTTTCCAAGACAAATACTCTGAAGAACTAAATTTTCCTAAACTTTTTTATAGGTCTAATTGACTTAAAGGCATTCTGAATCGATTACGTTATCAATAAATAGTGCAATGGGATATTTTTCATAAAATTATAGAAAACGCACACACAACAACAAATACTTTCTTCAAAGCAACCATTCGTGCAGGACAACTAAAAGGTAGAAAATATCTAGTAAAGGATGTCAAGTCAAAAAAATAACCTTGAAAAGATTCTAAAATCACCAATTGTGTATCGCTCTTTAAAAGCAATATGGATATCACCTGACTATTTTGAAAATAAGAAAAAAAGATATATTTTCCATTATACGATAACTTGGCACCGCCACATTCTTTTTAACCTTTACTAGCTAGTGTTGAGCAACTTTGGACCCCATTATGCAATGCACTACAACAAATTGAAAACCAGGATCCAAAAAATCTTGTAACAATGTTCATGATTAAAATATTGATTCATTGATTAGAAAACACCCAGTACTTTGTAGTCGCTACTATAGACATATAATAATTGCATAAAGATATTTAATCTAAAATAATAATGAATTGTTTTTAAACATAAAATACTTTTTCTTTACAACTAAATTCAATTAAAGAGGCAATGAACATGAGTATGGATTGCTTTGTATTCAAACTGTACCAATCTACGGATGAAATTCCAATGCTAAGATTATTGAATTTGTTGATCACTACATATCTTCGTATTCATCACTACTTAACTCAAACCTTATTAAGATCCAAACTCACAACCATACAAGAACATGCAAAAAACATTGACACTCTAATTGTAAGTTCAATTTGTCATTTCCTCCAATGGATAAAACTAACATCTTGGGTCCATTGGAAATTAATACCAATGGTCCCAATGAAAAAGCAAAGCAACTATTTTCCCTTTCAAAACATGGAGAGTACCCTAAAAACATGTATTCCACAATGTTCTTGTCAAATGCTAGAAAACACTAGAGACGAGTACATTTTCCTATTACATTCTATTTTTCTCAGCCTACTCTAATGTTAAAAAAAGATCCATCCAACATGTGGGTGAACTCATTTTCCAAATAAGTATCATAGTTATGGAAGGAAAATATAGATGCACAATCTATCTTGGATGCCTATGTTACATCAACATATATTATCTCTTATATAACTAAGATAGATAGAGCTATGGAAAATGCCTTTGAGAAAATCATAAAGCAATGCCATTTCAATAATTATGGAAAAACTGAAACAATCTATAAACTTGTAAATGCAGTTCTAAACATGCAGCAAATGTCTAATAGACAAGTTGTACACTTTGTCCTTTCATTTCTTTTGCATTCAACTTCAAGAAAAACAATATTCATTAATACTACTACAGAAAACAAGCGGACATTTGTGTTGAAAACACCAATACTATTGCAACAAGAACCTGGTGATTCTGAGAGCATTGTTTGCGCTTTGACAATAGACAAGTACATGGCATGGGATATTGAAATTGAAGAGACTTGTTTAGAAAAATATGCCTCTTGTTATTCATGCATACATACAGTTACCAAAATAAAAAAGAAACCATGCATCATATGAGACATTTGTTACAATAAATAAAAGGACCCAGATAATTTTTCTAGAGAAAAATGATGTTCTATGTCCCATTTAAAGACAATGGTAATTTGATAAAACGTAACTCTCAAACATGGTTTGCAACATATATGTCTTGGAAGAAACAAATATATCACATTTGAACAAAGGTTTGTGGGGAAAATGGAGCAATATTAACTTCACATATGAAATAATTGCGTCCAAATCTAAAGAAATATTTGCATCTATTGTTTCCAGAGAAAAAGAGGCAACTGCCCTTGCGTTTGAAAAGTATGACATTCAACATTACCTAATGCACAAAACTCCATTGCAACAAATGTGACATATTACTATTGGAAACTTGACTAGAAAAACACGTCTTATAAGCACAAACGAGTACGATGCCATTAGAAGAAAACTCAACAAGGAACAATAATCAATAACAAAAGAAATCATAATGAGAAAAAACAATAACCCAACCATACCAATATAATTGTTTTTTACAAGAGGAGTAGACACATGGAAAACATTTACTACAAAAGCATTTTATGATGGCTTGTTGCACTTTTACAACAAAGATATCTAAAGTAACCCTTTGAAAAAAAAGGATTATAGTTGCATTTACTAGAAAAATTGCATATAATGCAAATGGCATCAAAATCCACTCATTTTTACAACTCCCCTTAAGCTCATCAAATACGCACCTATTAAATTCAAATAGATAAAGTGTCATTTATCGTGTCTTGAATGTTATACAACATGGACAAAAGACTGCAAGAAATTATGCACACTCCAACAAAGCCATTTGGAAATCTATGGCATCATATTCTGTGGGGACCTCTGCCAAGCACAATTTGTCCACAATTCTTGTATTTTTTAACAACAAAAAATTCAATATAGTGTTTGGCTAGATAACATCAAGTTTTATGATCTAAAAGAGGTGATGAGGAAAAAATACACTGGTATTTGTATCTATTCTAAATACAGTTATAACATGCTCCCAGACATAACATGATATTGATTTTCTAAATAAGCATTGCCACAAGCAACCACGAGATGATCCAACGTTTCCTTATCTCTTTCACAATAACAAAGATGTTCAAGAACGCAATAAAAAATGTTGTCAGTTATGCAATCAGAGGCATTTAAGCTAGTAGTACATGATGAAAAAATTGATTCAATTGTAAAAATACACTTGAACACAAAACAATACAATTTGCTTCTATAATTGTACTAAAAAATATCATGCCTGTAGAATTAGTGGAAGAAAATTATGTGATTGAAGATGGTCTCGTAAGTAGCGTAGAAGGAAAATTTAGATATTACGCACAAGAAACAATTCATATTATATGGATAGAACTTGCAAATACAAAAGTTAGATTCACTCAACGAGCTAATATGAAACATCTATATATACTTGGTATCATGCAAAATTGGACACCTATCAAAAGAATATTCATACAAATGCTTATTGGAAATAGAAATACCTGCATTCGAGGACAGTTCCCTATCCAATTAGCATGTGCACAAACAATTCATAGGGAACAAGACCTCACAATATAAAAAATGACATTTGACCCTAAGGGAATTAGACGACATGGAGTTGTCTACATCGCCCTCTCTCGTGTCAAAAATATTCAATCTCTTTATCTCATAAACAAATTAGAAGAAAAGTAAATTTTAATTTGTCAAAAAGTTGTTGTTGAGATAGATAGACTATAGAACCATGCACATTGGTGATTTGAATATGCACTGCATTAAATAAAAAACACAAACAGTTGCTCATATGTTCACTAAACACACAAAGATTGCTACTGCATATTGAGGATCTTGTAAATGGAAAAGAACTAATGCATGCATATATTCTATGTCTCCAAGAAACTCATGCGCATTTAACTCCCAAAGAAGCAATCTTTACAAAATAATACAATTTTCTATCAACATTTTCCATCCATGGCATTGTCACATTAAAAAACAGAACATTATGATTAGTAACTCAAAAAAGCATGCTGAAGCAATTATCGTTGAATTCAAAATCGACAATGTGACTTCAAACTAGTCAACATTTACAATAGACCACATGCTCCACTTTACAGTATTTTTAGCCTTTTGGATTCCATCACATTGAATAGCCAACAAAATACATGGATTCTGATTACGGGTGATTTTAACATTGACATCTTACAAAACACCAACTCAAAAAAGAAACTAGAATCATCAGTATGAAAACCAATGGCTTAAAATTAAAAACAACAACTAACACTAAATCTATGCTTGATCATTTTTAGACAAATCTAGAGAATAATGATATGTTATCTTCAACATCTTCGATGCCCTCTAGACTGATCATTATGCAACTTGTCTTTTAAATCCTTTGATAACCACATAAAATATTTTTATTGATGTCAATTAACATTCGTATTTACATGTGTTGTGTCACGTCCCCATGCCTCCGACCGGCAAGGAGGACGCGACTATAAGCTTCAATGCCCGGGCTAAGAGCCCCATGAACATATGCATACATGAAATTTACTAAACAGAATGCTTAAACATGTGCATTGAACTTAAATATGCACATATGAGAATCTATCATGCGTGGATGCAATTATTTATCAGACATAGCAGAAACATCATGCATTCAAACAAGCATTCTTTCAACATGTTCATTTCATTTTCATTAACAGTAAATATAGAATTGCAGAGGTAAAATACACAAGATCACTTATCTTATGAAATCTTTGCTCTGCAACCAGCCACGTCGCTGCAACGTTCCACCCAACCATAGGCTAGCGTGCTCCTTAATCTCTCAGCAGCGCTGCCACCCCCGAGCTGGGCATGATTCTCCAAGGAATAAGGGAACTAGCAGGCTTACACATAGCCAGGGATGCACAAAACACAACCAAGCCAACACAGTTGGGTTTATCAGGCCGTCAAGGAGCTGGAGAAGGCAAATTGCTAAGCTGGTGAGCTCATTACAGAGCTAAGAACACCTACACTAGAACTAGCCTGACCTCTAAAACACCCATCCACACCCAACATAAGGAATCAGTCCCTTCTCTGCTACACAGTCCCTCAGGCCCTGCATTCCCTTCCAGTGCTATTCAGGGGTGATGGAGAAGAAGGCCAGCCCTCTAGCTCTGTTTGTGTGGTTCCAGCCACCAGGTTTATCAAGCAAAGCTAAGCCAACATCCCTGCTCCTCTCACACCAACAATTGCACGTATGTAATCAAGTCAATTGTCACAGCTTAAATAGGGAAAATGAATTCTGAGTCATTATTGGCCCTATCGTGGCCAAAATGACTCTCAGGTGAATTTACAACAGCCCCTAGCATGTAAGGAAGACCACAACCAACACAACCAACAACGTGGGAAAACACAGCCCGTCCTGGGCAACGAAATCACCAAGAAAACATACACAGACCGAGTTGGGGAAGAAATTACAGTCTCCCAGCCTGTAGGTGAGCGTGAGAAACAATGTTGAACCCACAATCAGCCGGTGGGGAGTGGATACAACCACATCATCCACAAATCCGCGGGGAAAGAACTACGTGGGTAAAACCCAGAAATTTCTGTGCGTGAAGACCAAAAACGGGAAAGGAATCCTCTGCGTGAGAATGCCCAGCAATAGAGAGGACGCGAATTTGCAAGTGCCTGCGCATTTTTGCAACTCGTGGGAGAGAGTGGTGAATTTTTTTTCTGCGTGAGTGAAGAGTGCGTGAAGGTTTTCCTTCCATTCTGAAGTCAACTATTGTGGTGGAGTGTGCATGGGGGAAAGGACTGACAGTCCTGCCACCCCACTCCCAAAACAATTAACTGCTATAACTTCCCCAACTACCAGCAGAAATTATTAAATGAAGTGGTTGGGATAAAACAAAAGGGAGAAGACACATGGTTATTTTCACCCCATTGGCCTAAGCTGGACAAATCCCCCCCCGCATCCTCATCCTTGGGAAATCATGCCCCTTTCGATTTAGTTTCCGCGATCGTAGCTGGTCGGGTTCATTTAATAAATTATAGATGCATATTTACATGATGGCAAACATAATTTATGCCGCATGCCCCGATATACCATTGGTGACAATTTATATCCTAAACATAACGTGACCGATCAATGGTGGGGTCTTGGCCTTTAACTCCACACCATGATCATTTACAATATACACATCATATACATCTAATGTAACGGGGTCAAAACCGGGACATTACATGTTGCATCATCAAACATAGCAGAATACACTATACAAAATTTTTTAGGCCTTTCCATATATATACATGAATTCACAATTATGGCCATTGATAGCATGATTTTTAATCTTCATATTATGCATAGTTCCACATGGCTATGTTTCATGTGACAAAGGCTGAAGCTATCTCAAAAATTGATCTTTCAATCTTTCTTTACAAAAAAACGTCAAAGTGCGAGAAGATTATAAAAAATTCCTTCCAAGTAACCATTGTCAAGTTACCATTTTACAGTTAATATGCTCAAAGGTGCTATGTCTTTTAAATCATGTTCTCCTGACAAACACCTTGCATCTATATTGTGTTTGAAGTATATTTAGATACTCACAAAAAAATAGCAAAAAGATCCATGCCTCCTGCAACAAGTTAGAACAACATCGACACATTGAAAAACAACATATCAAATAATAGACACATAGTAAATATAGCTACAACATATCAGATAGTAGACACATAGTAAATATAAGTACAACATCTACTAACCCCCCCCCTCCCCAAAAAAAAAAATTACTCCTTTAACTCACTATTTTTTCCACATGTATTTATATGTTAAGATTTCAATGGTTATACAATATGTAAAAACATTTAGCATCATGACATCATAACCATATACAAAAGGATCATTGGAAGAAGGACAAGCACAACCACACAAAAGAACACATAGATTTATCTTGGGAAAACCTCATGGGGAATAAAACCCAGCAAAACTTCCTCGATATAGACTTCAACCAAGTACAGTGTAGGACCCAAATAATAAGACTTATAAGACCCCAAGAATAATATTGGACTGCCTCCTCTCTCCTAGATGGACTACTCCTTCTCTCTCTAGCGAAACAGTTGAGTTATGTTACTTGTCCAAATGAGGGAGGTGCCTCTCCTATTTATATTGATCAGCTGAGAGGACTAATAACCCAACTAGGCTGACTTATCCTTGCTTCCAGGGCCGACTTGCCTTGAAAGACTCAAAAATACATTTTAATAATACTTTTGTGGGTACTACTGACCCGACTTACGATGGAGGTTTTACCTCAAGACTTTACATCACCAATTACATCAATGACATCCCTAATCGGAGGAACATCTCTAGAAGGGGTAATAACAATAATAATACAAAATAGAATATCTTTCACAGTTAAATTTCTTTAATACTCCTTCTTAACAAGGAGGGCATTCTATAACACAACAATACATCTATACAATTGATTAGTAAGTCTATACGACATAGGAAGTTTTCGCAACTATATCAACATTATCATTATCCGTGGAATATCGCCATCACATATCGATCATTATGTCATGATCATCGCATCATATCTCACTGCATCATCACGAGCAGCACATCTCATCGCATCATCACGAGTATCACATCCCATTGCATCATCACGAGCATCACGTCTCATTGTATCATCACGAGCATCACATAACAAAAATCATCACGAGCACCACCTCTTGTCGTATCATCATGAGTATCACATCTTGTTGCAACATCACGAGTATCACATCTCGTCGCATCATCACAAGCATCACATCACATCACATCACCAGCAATAAACACAACATCACAACTTAATGTGAAATCACCCACAACATCAAAAGATGTTGGATCGTTCGCAAATCAATGCAGGACCACAACTTTCATAAATGAATGTAGGACCACAACGTTTGCAAATGAATTCATGACCATAATGTATGCAAATGAATGCCAAACCACAACGTCCGCAAATGAATACAGGACCACAATGTCTACAAATGAATGTAATACCACAACGTCCACGAATAAATGCATGACCAAAACATTCACAAATGAATGTCGGACCACAATGTTTGTAAATGAATGCCATACCAAAATGTCCGCAAATGAATTTTAGACCACAACGTCTGGAAATTAATGCTAGACAACAACGTCCACAAATGAATGCAGGACCACATCTAGTTGGGATCTTCCTATTTGAAGATACGAGCAACCTTCCTGGGATCTTCCTTGTGAGGATACCGCCAACCATGTTGGGATCTACCCTTAGTGATATGACCATTCATACTGGGATCCACCCTCAATGATGTCACCAACCATGTTGGGATCTACCCACGAATATACTAACTAGGCTCTCTATACAGTGACCAAACTACTAGGGCTCATTATTATTTTCTTGTACATCCACAACTTGTTCCTCTGTACAAACATAATGGAGCTTCACAACTCCTCTTTGGACCGTATCCCGGACTTTATGAAACATCGAGTTCTCTACAACTCTAGTTGTCACAATAAATATCAATTGCATATATCAACATAAAAATAATCCTTCCATATTGCTTTGCTACAGGATGAATCATGCTACAATGTACTCATCCTCAGTTGTACCGAGGGTAACGCTAGTTTTATTTTTGCTAATCCATGATATCACACCTAATCCCAAATTGAAACATCATCCTGAGGTGCTCTTTCTATCACTTCCTCTTTGCATCTACATTGAGTTTGTCCTCTCCTGTCAAGTCATCGACATATACCAGTATTATGCATTCAACCTTAAAGTACATGTCGGAACCCGCTTTACTCTTGGTAAATCCTTAGTCCATCTAAAAGTTGTCCAGCCTATCGTACTATGTCGAACTCGTAGATATTCTATAATCACTCCCTCTGAAGCGGAGCATAATCCTCCATTTTCATTTTGTACTCTATGTATCGAAACATTATGTACTGGAGTGACATGTAGCATCCTCTGCTACTAATCTTCTATGTATCCATCTTAGGTCATTGGATACCAAGATCCTTTATCTTGAACTTTGTTGACAAATTCCTCTTGCACCCATCTGCGAGCGTGTTGTCCTCTATAGGATTTCATCTTCAACTTTGTAGCAAAGGTTAAGATCTTCATCATTCTAGTTGATATTCAAGTTCCTCATTTAACTAGATGTGCTTATCCATGGGTACCCTATGAGCTTGTACGAATCCTTTTATGCATATGTGGTTCTCTTCTCAATGTACACTTCTACTTTACTGGAGAAGTGTGTCTGTTCAATGGATTATTGCATGTCGTAGTCTAATCCCTCTTTCTGAGAGAAACCATGATCCTTGCTTTGTATCCCTTGATGTTGTCATTTGTTGCATACTTGATCTTGTAGATCCACATGGAAGACATTGCGGAATTCCCTTCAAGTCTCGGAACCGCATCCTAGAAATCATTCCCCATGATCAAACTGGTATTCTTTGATCATAGTCTTCTTCCATTTAGCCTTGGCTACTTCTTCATAGTTGGAAGGATCTGCATCAATGATGTCACTCAATCGTGCCACATAACTAGAGTGTATTTGGGTCCTCTTACTTTCGTTGGAAGCCTCGTCATACTTTTCTTCACCTTGAATTATCTCTTGTTCCTAAGATGGTATTCATTTCTTGAGGTGGATATATCACTCTATTTAGGTCATAGCATGATTCTTATATTCTTCTGAATCTATTTCTCTCGTTGCAGTGTCTTTGACCCTGGGAGCTTCAAGTTCATCTTCATGTATGTTTATTGGATTGTATCTTCTAACCGAACTGTCATCACTTGTTCTTCGGAACAAGTCTCATCCTTCTTTTCTTGTAGGTGATTGTACACGGTATTTCCTACATGTCAAATAGATCAGTAGAATGGTTAGAAACATTTCATAAGACATATTCATAATGACAAATTCTTATGCATAAAGATATAATCATGCAACTATTTTAGCCAATACAACATTCATCCATATCATGTATAATCACGAAAGATTTCTAGATTCCTTCCATATCTACCATAACATGAATTTGCACTAATCCCAATATGTCGACAAAGAGGTTTCATTCTAGATAAGTAGCAATGGAATGTTGTATAGCATTATTGGCCACTTTCCCATCACATGCATATTAGTAGTATATTGTTCATTAATGCAAACATTCTCACATGCATAATACAATTCCTTGAACATAGATAGGTACACAACTAAAAAATGTTATTTAAGCAACTAGATATAAAGGAAATGACAATTCAAATACTTATCTTTGTTTGTTTGGTAGACTCCTTCTTGATCCTTGTGCCCTTGCAAGAATAACTAGAGCCTTCTACTTCATCATCTGATTCTGGTAACCTGTCTTTGCTTGTTTGGTGGGTGGACTCCTTCTTGATCCTTATGTCCTTGCAAGAATAACTGGAGCCTTCTACTTCATCATCTAATCCTGGGAAGCTATCTTTGTTTTTTTGGTGGGTGGACTCCTTCTTGATCCTTATGTCCTTGCAAAAATAATTGGAGCCTTCTACTTCATCATATGATTCTGGGAACCCGTGTACTTGTTCTAAGTGTTACTAACTACATTCCTTCTTATCCAATGTTGAAATGGATAAGAGCATGATCTTTGTCTTCGCCAGTAGAATTCATATTCCTCATCACTTAAGGAATCTTCCTTTTCTTTTATGGATATTTTATTAGTTGGTTCATCATCTTCAACGATGTGAGCATGATGTGTTTTCTTGTTTGACTTCTCGTTGAAGGAGCCACTATTTCTGGGAAAATATTTGAAGGTTTGTCCCTTCTCATCACAAGTGTAACATTGAATGTTTGGACAGATTTCTTATGAATTCCTTTGTCTTCTGTTGTGATGATGGTCCTCCTTCTTTCTCTAATCTCTTCTTGGAATGAACTGTGAGAGCTTGAACTTCAATTGCTCCCATATTCTATTGTTATGAGTCGAGCTTCTTCTTGTGTGCATTATTCCCAAGTCTATTGAAATATATCATCTTCCTTCTTGCACATATTCCTTGAATGAATGAATCACATGATCTTTGGATTCCATTCGAGATGGTCATAACAATCTCTCCTTCTTCCATGGTCTCTTTGACTTCTTTAAGTTGTTCCTTGATTTGAGCAACCTTTGTGAAGTGAGACTACATGGTCTCGAAGTTCTGTATCTTCACATTATAATTCAGTTGGTTCCTCAATGTCATATTTTTGTTGATATTCTTTCCTTCATAAAAGTTGGTCATTGTATCTCCTTGGGAGTCTACAAGGATGATACATGTGATATCCAATGGAGACGGAAATAATCCTCTTAGCTTTAACTAAGTCCTTCTTGTGCTGTGTCTTCATCTCCCTCTGGATCTGCAGCTTCTTCTTTGTCATAGTTCACTAAGTCATGCTTCTTCAGGTATGAGAAGCACTCTATACTTCCATGCTAAGAGGTTATCATTTCCTTCAAGCTTGTTCTCAACCTTGGTACTGTTTGTCATTATGATAAAAATGAGAACCTCAAATGGAAATAGAGAGGATAGAACTTACCAGTGATATTGCTTCAACTTGATGCTTGCTTGAAAGCTTTTCTAGAATACTACTTCTAGTGGTCTTAGGGTTTGACAGAGAAACCCTAATTTTTCAGCTTATTTATCTTTCAGATTTGGTTGGATAGAAATATCTGCCTCATCAAGGCAAGCTGAGCAGCATACTCATTTTCCCAAAATTGTGGATTGAACTGCAAAATATATTATGCCCTATTTTTCCCCAACAGTAGTGTTAAGTCAAAAATTCAAAATACATAGAATGGGAAACTTCTTCCATAAACAAATGTTCCCTCCTAAGTCGAGTTTTATAGTCCTCATTTTTCAACTGATTGGTGTAGGAAAATGCCTAGAACAGTAAGCCCTAGTTTTCTCCAATTTGTTTTGCAAAATTCTCTAATATTGATTCTATTGTATCTCCACAATTTCTACTCCTTTGGGCCTAAAACTTCATCTTGATATATCCCGATATGTCTTCTTTCCAACCCCATAGGTTAGACTAGAATTAAATTCTCCAAGTGGGACTTATGCGAATTTTCCCAAGGTGACTTCTTTAAGGATTGTTCAGCATAGCGAACTTGTATGGACTTCCATGTGTTACGATTTTACCTTCGGGGTCTGAAACTCTAACCATATAAACTAATGGTACATGCCCTATTTTCAAAATCTTGCTAAATTTAATTTGGAGCTTCCTATCCTGAGATATAGAAATTCTCCCTAGGTCACTTGTTTATGATTGTATTCTAGAGGAGGTCAGAACCCTAATTTGGAGGAACCATATATCTCAAAGTATAGTGAATATGACATTGAAACTCACACACATGGTACAGTAGGATTTCACCTTCGTCTTGTAAAAGTTTTAGCTCTTGGTCCTTCTCCAATTTTGATTTATACCGAGAGTCCCAAGATGACTAGTTTTTGTCTTCTAGGGTTTTCAAGCATGAAACCCTAAACTCCAATAGTTGTAGTTGTAGCATTGTTTCGTTTTCAAAAAGACTTATTTCAGGGTGGCTCTAATGCCATGTTAATATTTCAATGGTTATACAAGATCTACAAGCATTTAGCATCATAACGATATACAAAAGGATCACTGGAAGAAAGACAAGCACAGACACACAAAAGAACACAGAGATTTATCCTAGGAAACCCTCATGGGGAAGAAAACCCAACAAAACTTCCTCGATATAGACTTCAACGAAGTACAATGTAAGACCCAAAGAATAATACTTATAAGACCCCAAGAATAATATTGGATTGTGTCCTCTCTCCCAGATGGACTACTCTTTCTCTCTCTAGCGCAACTGTTGAGTTATGTTTCTTGTCCAAATGAGGGAGGCGCCTCTCCTATTTATACTGATCAGTTGAGGGGCCTAATAACCCAACTGGGCCAACTTCTCCTTGCTTCCAGGGCCGACTTTCCTTGGAAGACTCAAAAATACATTTTAATAATACTTTTGTGGGTACTAGTAACCTGACTTACAATAGAGGTTTTACCTCAAGACTTTACTTGACCAATCACATCAATGACATCCCTAATCGGAGGAACAACATCTCCGGAAGGGGTAATAACAATAATACAAAATATAATATCTTCTACAGTTACATTTATTTAACATTATAGTGTGTCCATTTTTTTTTATTTCTTTTAATGCAGATACAAGGGATTCTAAAAGAAGAAGAAATGCATGTATACCTCCATTCCAATGAATATGCAGCAAATGCAACCAGCCAATGGTCCATAATTAATTAGCTTATGCATCTTGCAAAGACGAAGCAACAAGCACTATGATCATAGTGTGGACTGCACCTTGGAAATAGAGAATGGATCGATAGAATGCACTTTGTGCAATCTACAACTAAAATAATGTTGTCCATCAGTTACCAACATTTCCTATGAAGACTATTCATTTGCCAAGATTATGCCAACAAGGATTGTTCTCTTTAACAATGGACAACAACATTGCTGAAATAAAATTAAAAAAATTCCAACCATCACAAAAGAGATAGCAACTTCCTTTTACATTTTTACATGTGTTATCTTTTCAACCAAAAATTATATCATGGAAAAAATAGTCTTTGTACTTGATATTGAACTCTCTCTCAATCCCTAGGTCAACACTTGTATTTCTTTTCGATCTTAAAAGATAGAAACCTATTTCTTTTCTTGCAACACATCACAAATGGCCATATCAAATCTCTATTTTGATTCAGTACTATTTCATTTTTTGAATTTAGTTCTATCCGATGAGCAAAAAGAACAGAATACAAAACAAAGAAAAACACAATGCTTAATTTTTATTGTCAATACACACAATTTCCTATGATCATGGATGAATTTTGAAATTAATTTAGACCTTGCTCATGCCATACCAATTCAACAATATAGTGGACGACACAAAATACCCGGGTTATTATATTAAGCCTAATGGATATCGGTTAAAGGATTGGAACTGTATGTTAAAAAGTTTTGATAAAATAATAAACCATTGGTGTTGGCGGTGGTTGTCTGTGGGAGGTAGATTAACTCTTTCCAAATTAGTTCTTGATAACTTATCTGTATATTGGTTTTCATTAAGTAAAATTCCCAGGTCAATCCTCCAAAGCATATGCGGGAAAAAAATTCATTTTATATGGTCAGGCTCGAGTGAAAATCAGAAGTATCATCTTGTTCTTTGGTAAAGACTTGCTCGTCCAATGCACTTGGGTGGTTGGTTAGTCAAAAATATCTTTTATTTTTCAAATGCTCTTCTTGCAAAGAGTTTGTGTAGGTCCATTTTTGGTAACAATTTATGGAGTAATGTTATTCGTATAAAATATATTAAGCATTCCACAATTGAACAATGGATCATATTAAAAGTGAATAATATCAAAGGTGTTTCAAACATTTGGGTTGGGATTCTTTCTGCGTTCCAGACTTTTAGCGATTGGCTTGCATGGTTGTTAGGAAATGGTCATTCTATTTTGATGGGGATTCTTTATCGGGTGGTCCTTCTGAGTGCAAACTATCTCCTGAATTAATTTTGTTTCTGTGATTGAAGGGATACTTTACTTTGAACCATTGTCTGGTTTCAGGCTCCCAGCCTTTGTTCACTTCAGCATGGATTTCTATGGCTCAGCTTGCGATATATGGTGGGATGGAAAATGAATGATCTTCATTTATACATGGTTTGTACCGAGGTAATATCCGACTTGGTGAGGTCCCTTACACTATGCGTTGGTCTTGGAACACAAAATATGGAACAATTACAACTAAACTGACATATGATGCCATCTTATCAAACTCTCAGTATTCTCAAAATTGGTGGCATAGATCGTGATGGCACTAGCTTATTCCCCATAAGTTCAAAGTATTTACGTGGTTGCGCTAGCATTCAGAATTTATATCCTACATACAAAGGTCATTGCCTATGTCCCTTCAGCTTCTGTGAAGGATGTTTTAACCCACCCTGACATTAATGGCAAGAGAGTCAAATGGATTGCAAAGCTGATTGAATTTGATATAGAAGTAAAGCCCACAAGGTTAGAAAAAAGCCAAGGCCTGGCTAAGGTTATGGCTGAAGAAAATTGTGATCTACTAGGCATGAATTTCATTGGGGTAAGTTCAGCAAGCTTGCAGATAGAGGTAGCAGCATGACAGCCAGCAGGTGGCTGAGAATTTGTCTTCATGTGAGTGGTATTCAGGTATTATTCATTTTTTGCAAAATTTAGAAGTTCCTCCTGAACTTAGCATGACTCAAGCACGAGCTCTTAAGCTTAGATCCATTAAATTTTGCATAAATAACAAGTTGTTGTATTGGAAAGATCCTTCTGGTATTTTGCTGAGATGTTTAGATAAAGAAGAGTCAGTTCAAGTCATGCATTAGTTCCATTCAACCATATGTGGAGGCCACCATTACTGGAAAAATACAGCTCACAAGATTCTAAGGGCTGAATACTATTGGCCTATTCTTTTCTATGATGTGTGTACCTTTGTGAAGTCTTGTGATAAATTCCAAAGATTCACAGGAAAGCAATAGCTCAAATCCTTGCCCCTAAGACCTATTGTAGTGAATGGTCCCTTCCAGCAATGGGATCTTGATTTCATAGGTGATATTAATCCTTCATCCAATGGTCATCATAGGTGGATTCTAGTAGCCACTGATTATTTTACCAATTGGATAAAGGAAATTCCCACAAGGAATGCCACTCATCAACTCATCATGAAATTTATTTATGAAAACATATTTATTAGATTTGGCTGCCCAAAAAGGCTAGTGACTGATAATGCACCAGCTTTTAAAGCTGATGCATTGGTTGACATGTGTGAGTCAATGGGAATTCAATTGGTACATTCTACTTCCTACTACCCTCAAGGCAATGGCCTTGCTCAGTCATCCAATAAGAGCCTAGTTAGAATCGTCAGAAAGCTATTGGAAGAAAATTAGAAGAGCTGGGATTCTGTTGAGGCCTGGAAATTCGCAGGTGGCAACAGTAAGGGATTCTCCCCAATCAACGTTCCCAACTAGCCCGTTGACTTTTTGGAATAGGGAATCCATCCGGTTTGCGGTCCGGCTACTGTAGGTCAAGAAACAAAACAAAGGCTTTACCGGTTGCGGCCTGGACCACCGAGTTTTTTTTTTGTATTTTGACTTTAAGAAATGAGATGCAAGTGCCTAACTAGATGCAGAGCGATCAAGATGCAGGGAGTGGTCACAATGTGATGCGTAGGTTCTTACCTCTCGTCTTATGCTCGCAAGCAACCAAATCAGATACACTAAGAAATAAACTAACTATCTAATCTATCCCTAGGGAGCAAGGTTATCATTATGGGTGAGCAATACATCTTGCACATGCATTATGAAGAATCACAGATAGCTGATATTTCTTTCAAGACACATGAACACTTACAGACATTTAAATAACCGGATAGCCGATCATTTTATAACAACAATAATTGCTCACAGTGGAAAATATCAAAAAAAGATACCGAAGAACATTCAACAAGAACATAGGTTCAGGAAATTAAACATTCTCACAGCAAATGAAACACCGCTGAAAACGAAATAGTTCCTCTTCAACATTATTCATTGAGTCGCATTGATACATTCCGTTCTACTCTCTCCAACAGGTAAAAAATTGCAGTTTTCTTTGCAAAACGAAGTAGTTCCTCTTACAAGCAAACATTTACAAAATTTTCCAGGGGAAAAAGCCCTGTCTCAATCCTACTTTCAGATATTTAAACTACAATTTGAGACCCTTCGGCTGCCTCCTCTCTCCCCCTCTCAGCTTCCCAACGCTTCAAATCCTTCTATGAGCTATTGAGTAACTGATAGCTCTTCAAGCTCTAGCTCTTCGTGGCCATTCACGCTGTATTTTCCTTCTGGACGCTTTGTCAATCATTTTTATTTTTTTTGGGTGAGCGTTTATCTTCTGGTCAATAACGGATAGGTTTTCCTATTCCGTGCCTCTGTCGTTTTCTTATTTTGTCCTTTTCTCCATTTTGTCTTCCTTGTGATTGTGCCGGTTTCGGTTCGAGCAAGCTCAGTCTTCACCCAGGGTCGCCACAGTAGTATATCGAATTCCTCCTGCAAACAATTACGGTGCATTATTTGTTGCGAAATGGGGTTTTAAACATTAACATCTTCTGCCATGAATGATAAATTCACAAGAAACTAGCCAGGTGCATCCGGACAGAGTCTCGATTAAGATTTGGGCGGGAAAGTCATAAATCGGTAGTCGGCAAGCTTTGGAATCGGACAAGGACAAGACTTCGGGAGCCACAACGGCGGAGGATTATAGGGACCGAGTGAGCAAAACACGGTGAAAAGGTTTAATCGGACGCTGGCGGGAAACTTCATTAATCGGGCGTCGGAAGGATGATACATTGGGAGTTGAAAGAATCTCCCAACTGAAACGGTAGACGAGCCAAGGCTGAAGACATAAGCTAACTGCGGGTGGGGAAAGGACCAAATCGGACGTCGGCATATACTCACATCGGCAGCTCACTAGCTCTCCCAAGCCGCAACGGCGAGAGGGTATAAGCTATGGTCTAGCGATTTAAGGCCAAAACGAATCGGGCGTCGGAGGAATCCAGACTTCGGACGAATAAACAATCTTGGAGCCGCAACGACGGAGGGGCTGGAACTTTGCAGCTTCCAATCTAACAACGAAAAGAGGCCCGATCAGAGGAAAAATCAACGATTAAAACAGCGTTAAGGGTCAACTGCAGCCAAAGTCATTTTTTCCTTCGCGAAGGCTGCTCTGAAGCACAAGATTTTACTTCTCCACGACTTAACCGAAATTGAACATGGGGGACATAAATCCGCTGGCATCCAACTTCAAAGTAAAACAAAAGAAGACACGCTCTAGAGGTCCAAGAGTTCAATGATCAAACTGTGCGAAATAATGAGGAGGGGCCCAGAAATATAAACATTAATTTGGGGGAGAATAGTTGTGGTAGCAACAACTGGCGATTACCTGGTGAACCTAGATCTCTGGGTGATTTTTCTTTGAGTGGCAGACTGTTTCAAAAATGCATCAAATGAATTCTTCCAGCTATCCAGATGGATTTCCCAATCGACAGAAGTGTGGATCTTAATCATTGATGATGGTCCATTGGGGAAAAGGAAAACCGAGACCCTCAAGTCCAGATAACTATGCTGAGGCCAGAGTATGAGTTTCATTATTACCTCTGTTTTCAGGTAGCTAACAGTGTGGACACCACGGGGTTATAGCAGACAGTAAACAACAATATTCATTTGTTCCTCATTCCCATGCCATTTTAACACTTTTGTGCTTTTGGACTTTTGTCCCTTTCATCTGAGTCCTTCCGTATGCCTTTCTTACTGAATTTTAATTCAGGATCCTCTATCCCATAGTGCCCTTTTGTGTGAGTGGTGTACTTTCAGTTTCAGCTCACGGATGGAGAGGATCTTTTGGCAATTTAGTATTTATGATTCAGCACTTGCTTCGATTTATGATGCTTTTATAGAAGTTTTGACTCTTTACTTGCCTTTTGGCATTCGTTTCTTGGCATGGGATCATTTATATTTAATACATTGTTCACCTTGCTTCTGCCCATGGGTCCTTTACTGTCGCTCCTTAGAACATTTTAAATGTGACGTGGATGGAGCCCCGACATAGTACTCCAGATTCTTCGAATCCGGTCTAATTCACAGGGGTTAAGCAGGACTTCAATGCACACAACATTTTATTCGAGAAAACCGTTAGGCTGGAAGAAATCTTTAGCAACACACGGGCTGACACTCAACGTATTTGCTATTCCCAAAAGACCTTAATATCCTCTAGACAACCGCAAGTTCGTTCCCCTTATTGAAAATCAAAAACTTAAAATTAAATCGAAAGAAAGCATGACTCGAAAACAAACCCACAGCTTATTTATATACAAGGCAGAAAAAATCAAAGAAACTTAGGAAAAGTAAGGTTTGAGAACCAAACCATTAACTGGCAAGTTCTCCTTCCATCCCTGTAAATCTTGCAGCTTATATGTAGCAGGGCCAAGTTTGGCTACAATCTGAAAAGGGCCTACCCATAACTGCTGGAACTTGGTATGCTTTCCTTTCTCATCATGGGGGTGATCCCATTTGAGGACTAAGTCTCCTACCTCAAAGTCTTTTTTCCCAGCTTTATGTTTGTCAAACCATCTCTTAACTGACTCTTGCTGCTGTTTAAAACGTTCTCTAGCCTTGGATCTGGCCTCTTCTGCCTTCAGGAGATTATATATTCTTATTTGGAGAACCTCATCATCTGACCCCCTAGACTCTTGAGCTAGTATGGAAGATGGTAGCATGATATTGGGAGGCAGGATAGCTTCCTTACTGTACACAAGGGTATAGGGTGACACTCCTATTGCAGACTTGGGGGTGACTCTGTCAGCCCACAGGGCGTTGGGTAAGGCTGAGTGCCAACTTCGCTGGTTTTCTATGACAGCCTTCTTCAGGATTCTAATGAGGTTTTTATTGGAGGATTCAGCCAGGCCATTCCCTTGCGGATAGTAGTTAGCAGAATAATGTAATTTTATCCCTTTATCATGAGCAAATGCAGTCAATTTAATTGATGAAAAGTATTTGGCATTATCAAAAACTACTGAAATTGAAACTCCAAACCTGGTCATGATATGATCTTGTAGGAAGCTGATGACTTCGTCCTCGTTGATCTTGCGCAATGGGATAGCTTCGACCCAGCGGGTGAAATAATCAGTCGCAGTAAGAATGTACTTGTGCAGCAGGGAAGAATTTGGTTTTATTTCCCCGATAATGTCCAACCCCCATTGTTCAAATGGTTCTGTGATCATAACAGGCTTTAGGGGTGCAGCTGCCTTGGGCTGTCTTCCACCACACCTTTGACAAATATCACATTTCCTGACATGTGCATGTGCATCCTTGAAGAGTGTAGGCCAATAGTAACCGGCTCTAAGGATTTTGTGGGCTATAGTGTCGCCGGAATAATGTCCCCCAGCCGGACCGTCATGTAATTCTGCCATTACTTTCTTTGCATCTTCCTTTTCTAAACACCTAAGGAGAACCCCGTCATAATTCTTTATGAATAACACTCCTTCAACAAGATGATAGGAGGATGATTTGAGACGCAGAGCTCTTCTTTGTTTGGAATTCCAATGTTCTGGTAATATCCCCGACTGTAAGTAATGCACAAGGTCCCTATACCAGGACTCAAGAGCTGTAAACAGAGGGCATACATCCATTATATGCAATTCGGCTTCCTCTTCCCATGCTTGTTCTTCGTTGTTTCTACTTCCAGTCATCAATTTGCATAGCCCTTGACCTTTCACTATAGTAGCCGGTTTGAATTCAAGGTCGTATTCTTGAAGGGTTGTTACCCAGTTGCCCCTTCTTTCTCCCAACTCTTTCTGAATGAGAAGAGATCTTACTGCTGGGTAAGGGACTATTACCTTGGTCTGATTTTTTAATATATAAGGCCTGAAAAGCTTCACTGCCTTAAATACTGCGTAATCCTGCTTATCAATGGCTGGGTAGTTTAATTCAGCCCCTTGAAGCCCAGTGCTCATGAAAGAGATTGGGAGTTCATCACCCCTGTCCTCTTTTTGTGTAAGCACGGCATTGTGGGAGTTCATCACCAATGAATCATCGAATGCAAATGTGTACATAATGAAGTCTTTATCAAAGTCTGGACTTTTCAGGGAGGGCGCATGGGCAACATCAGTCTTGATTTTGTTAAAAGCAGTCTTTTCAGTTTCAGTCCACTTAAACTGTGCATTCTGCTTGACCATCTGCTGCAGTGGCTTGACAGTCTGGGCAAAATCAGGCACAAACCTACGCACGAAGTTTATTGTCCCTATGAAGGATTGCATTCCTTTTTTATTATGGGGCATGGGGATTTGTTCAATGGCCTTGATTCTTTCTAGGTCTATAGATATACCTCTCTTTGAAACTATATGCCCCAGTAATTTTCCTTCTGTGACCGCGAATACGCACTTCTTAGGATTGAGGGAAATTCCATACTTCCGACAGCGCTCAAAAATTTGCTTTAGGTGGAACGCGTGCTCCCCTCTTTTCTTTGAAAATATTGTGATATCATCAAGGTAGACCACCACACTTCGTCCAATCAGTCCACGGAAAGCTATGTCCATAGCTCTCTGAAATGTCGCGCCAGCATTAATCAGTCCAAAAGGCATTCTTCTATATGCGAAAGTTCCCCATTTAGTTTTGAACGTTGTCTTCATTCTATCTTTCTCAGCCACTAACACTTGGTTGTAGCTAGAGAATCCGTCTAACAATGAGAACAATTCAGAACCAGAAACCATCTGTAGCAATTGCTCCATGGGAGGCACCGGATAGTTGTCTTTGTCTGAGGCACAGTTTAAGTTTCTGAAGTCCACGCACAGTCTGATTTCTCCCGACTTTTTTCCGACCGGAACCAAATTTGACACCCACTCTGAATGTCGGACTTTAAAAATAATCCTAGCGTCTAGAAATTTTTTCACCTCGCTTTGAATCAATGGCTCCAACTTGGGGTGCATCTTCCTTAACGGCTGCTGATATGGCTTGACACCTGCTTTAATAGGGATGATATGATTAATAATGCTGGTGTCGTAGGTCTTCAAATCTGCGTAAGTCCAGGTAAAGACATCTTTGTACTGCTTGAACAAACTGACAAACCTATCCCTTTCGGCAGGTGAACAGCATTTGTCGAGGTTCACAAACTTCGAATCCATCTCAGTCCCCAAGTTTATCAGTTCGAATTGCAGGGTTGAGCTGTGCGTCTTTACATTAGCGGGTCTTCGGAATTTTTCATTCAAGTCAAACATCTTCTCTAATGTTCTGACTCCTTTAGGGATGAAATTGTCAAATTTCATCTCGGCTTGGTGTTTTTCATCATCGATGATCGCTCCTTTGAATACATCCTCATTGGTCAAACATTCTATGATTTGCTGGTCATCATCGAACACCCTCAGATTGGTGATCATATCTGGTACGGAGGGCCTGAAAAGTAATTCAATAGAACATCTGTTATTAGTGGGTACCAGCCTGGCAGCTGATGTGGCCAAAAGATCAGCGGCCGCGTTTTCCATTGTTGGGATTGAAACAATATTGAATGCACGAAAACATTTAAGCAAATCCCATACCTCGCTTTGGTAAGCTTTCAAGTGGGGGGAAACACAATGTATTTGATTTCTTATCTACTTTACAACTATTTCTGAGTCCCCAAAAACTTTTAAATTACTAACCTTTAGCTCAATCGCTTTCTTGAGTCCCTGCAGTAGTGCTTCATACTCAGTCGTATTGTTAGTACACTCAAACTCTAATCTACATGACAGGAAGTGTTTTTTTTGTGTGGATCAATGAGGACGCAGCCGGCCCCTGACCCTTCTAAAGTTTTAGATCCGTCAAAAAATAAAGTCCAAAAAACATTATCTACTGAAAAAGAATCTACTTCTACTGCTAAATCTATATTTTACAATCAAACTCATCAGCCTGCGAGAATCGAAGGAGTTCAGGATGGGTGTCAGATGTGTCACTGGCCTTCTCCGCTTGATAGTTCCCTGGTTCCAGTTCAAGAAAGTAGTTTCCCAACACAGGTTCGACTGGTATATTCTTCTCATCCAGTTGGGTAACATTGTACTTCATGTGAGGCTCTCTCAAAACCTTAATCTGATTGGGGCTTCCTTTGTACGGCAACCACAGGTGTGACCAATCTGAGGCGAAGTATCCATTCAATTTAGCTGACCAATCTCTACTCAGGACTAGGCCATAAGCGTCTGGTATATCAGCCACCACGATGTTGATAACTTGGCATACTTTGTCGTTTGATGCCAAACGAATTAGAACGTCCTCCATTTCACCAATTACCTTAACGTCTGTCCTATCCAATTGCACCACCCTCCACGTGGTTGGCTTAAACTGTCCATTGATTTTCTTACATACTGATACGGGCATGACATTAATTGACGCCTCTGAGTCTACTAGACAATTGTGAACGTTATGATTAAAAATTTCAAATGTCAGGAGGAAGGGTGGCTAATTAGTTTTAGACTTACCTCCAGTGCTAGCTTCTCCGATTTCTTCTTCGTCCAGAGGTTGATTGTCAGTGGGCCGCTCCTCTTCTGATGTTTCCAGCGCTTTCAACAACTTTTCCTTTTGTTGAGGTACTTTGCACATTTCAAACAGAGGGACGTTTGCCTTTATCTTTTTTAAATCCTCAACAACGTCATATTCTATTTGTTGTTTAATGAGCTGATATTTATCAGCATTCACCTTTTCTTTGTTTAGTTCAGGCAGCGTTCTATTCTGCTTAGGATGCTGGTTGGTAATAGTGAATTCCGGAGTCTTATCCGCCACGGATTTATCTTGAAATTTCTTCCTGATATTTCTTTGCAGCCTTCTGATCTTTGGGAGTAAGAGACTGTCATTGCTAACCGTCCCTTGACTTCTAGTTGTCACGTTAGCCTCCCTGACATCTTTGTGTTTTTTAGTTATATCTTCTTCTGCATCGAGTAAGGAGACAGAACTCCATAATGCCATAGTCTCTTCTTCCTGTTCCTTTGTGGAAGTAGAAGCAGCATTTTCTTTCTTTTCATCATCATCTTCTTCCGTTAGTCTCGAATCTAACATCTGATTCATAACTAACGTCATTGAATTTATCCATTGCGGACAATTCCTTTCGGAGTGAGGCTGCTGGTGAAAGGTGCAGAAATTTTCCATCCCTATCTTTGTCAGGTTCATAGACACAATATTGTGAGGAGGAGGTTGGGACTGATTGTTCTCCTCCCTTTTCTTATAATAAGGCCTGTAGAACTTCTGTGTTTCCTTCTCTTTTTCCAAGTCTATGATCTTATTAGACATCTTTTGCATCATTTTGGCCATACTTTCATAATCTGGTGCTTTTTCCTCTTTAGGCTTAGTGAACACTAAAGTTTTCCTTCTCTCCCCTGATTTTTCGGGGTAATCTTCAATACT
>LPNX010217525.1:389166-412178 GCA_001517045.1 Pseudotsuga menziesii | reverse complement strand
CCATGAGTTGAGGTGGAGAGTGAGGAGGTGAACCAACAGGGGTGTGAACAGGAGAAATGTGAGGGGTTTCTGGGCCTTCTTGATTCAAAGGTAGCTCAAATTCTTGCAAAGCAGTCTCTACAAGTTCTTCCCAGTCTCCAACCAACAATGAATATTCTGCTAGAGGACGGTTTTTCTTCTTGTACTATCTTCTAGGCAAGTCAGGGATAATTGGCAACCCTCCAAGCTTCTTTACGTATGCCCGAGTGTGTCTTCTCAGGTCGTTAACTACTTCGTTACCAACAGCATATAGATGTTCTCTTTTTTCTTCTTCCGGAATTGGATTGCGCGGTCCACTACTTTCAGAACTGTAACCAGTGGAATAATCTCGGTAAAACGGGTTTCCTCGGCCAGCCATGCACTGGCGGCCCTCCTTCTAGCGCCAAAACTGTCGAGGCCTGGAAATTCGCAGGCGGCAACAGTAAGGGATTCTCCCCAATCAACGTTCCCAACTAGCCCATTGACTGTTTGGAATAGGGAATCCGTCTGTTTTGCGGTCCAGCTACCGTAGGCCAAGAAACAAAACAAAGGCTTTATCGGTTGCAGCCCGGCCCACCGAGTTTTTTTTTTTTGTATTTTAACTTTAAGAAATGAGATGAAAGTGCCTAACTAGATGCAGAGCGATCAAGATGCAGGGAGCGGTCACAATGTGATGCGCAGGTTCTTACCTCTCATCTTATGCTCGCAAGCAACCAAATCAGATACACTAAGAAATAAACTAACTATCTAATCTATCCCTAGGGAGCAAGGTTATCATTATGGGTGAGCAATACATCTTGCACATGCATTATGAAGAATCACAGATAGCTGATATTTCTTTCAAGACACATGAACACTTACAGACATTTAAATAACCGGATAGCCGATCATTTTATAACAACAATAATTGCTCACAGTGGAAAATATCAAAAAAAGATACCGAAGAACATTCAACAAGAACATAGGTACAGGAAATTAAACATTCTCATAGCAAATGAAACACCGCTGAAAACGAAATAGTTCCTCTTCAACATTATTCATTGAGTTGCATTGATACATTCCGTTCTACTCTCTCCAACAGGTAAAAAATTGCAGTTTTCTTTGCAAAACGAAGTAGTTCCTCTTACAAGCAAACATTTACAAAATTTTCCAGGGGAAAAAGCCCTGTCTCAATCCTACTTTCAGATATTTAAACTACAATTTGAGACCCTTCGGCTGCCTCCTCTCTCCCCCTCTCAGCTTCCCAACGCTTCAAATCCTTCTACGAGATATTGAGTAACTGACAGCTCTTCAAGCTCTAGCTCTTCGTGGCCATTCACGCTGTCTTTTCCTTCTGGACGCTTTGTCAATCATTTTTTTTTTTTGTGAGCGTTTATCTTCTGGTCAATAACGGATAGGTTTTCCTATTCCGTGCCTCTGTCGTTTACTTATTTTGTCCTTTTCTCCATTTTGTCTTCCTTGTGATTGTGTCGGTTTCGGTTTGAGCAAGCTCAGTCTTCACCCAGGGTCGCCACAGTAGTATATCGAATTCCTCCTGCAAACAATTACGGTGCATTATTTGTTGCGAAATGGGGTTTTAAACATTAACATCTTCTGCCATGAATGATAAATTCACAAGAAACTAGCCAGGTGCATCTGGACAGAGTCTCGATTAAGCTTTGGGCGGGAAAGTCATAAATCGGTACTCGGCAAGCTTTGGAATCGGACAAGGACAAGACTTCAGGAGCCGCAACAGCGGAGGATTATAGGGACCGGGTGAGCAAAACACGGCGAAAAGGTTTAATCGGACGCTGGCGGGAAACTTCATTAATCGGGTGTCGGAAGGATGATACATTGGGAGCTGAAGGAATCTCCCAGCCGAAACGGCGGACGAGCCAAGGCTGAAGACATAAGCTAACCGCAGGTGGGGAAAGGACCAAATCGGACATCGGCAGATACTCGCATCGGCAGCTCACTAGCTCTCCCCAGCCGCAATGGCGGGAGGGTATAAGCTATGGTCTAGCGATTTAAGGCCAAAACGAATCGGGCGTCGGAGGAATCCAGACTTCGGACGAATAAACAATCTTGGAGCCGCAACGGCGGAGGGGCTGGAACTTTGCAGCTTCCGATCTAACAACGAAAAGAGGCCCGATCAAAGGAAAAATCAACGATTAAAATAGCGTTAAGGGTCAATTGCAACCAAAGTCGTTTTTCCTTCGCGAAGGCTGCTCTGAAGCACAATATTTTACTTCTCCACGGCCAGAAATCCATGACTTAACCGAAATTGAACATGGGGGACATAAATCCGCGGGCATCCAACTTCAAAGTAAAACAAAAGAAGACACGCTCTAGAGGTCCAAGAGTTCAACGATCAAACTGTGCGAAATAATGAGGAGGGGCCCAAAAATTAAAACATTAATTTGGGGGAGAACAGTTGTGGTAGCAACAGATTCTAAACTAAAGTTTTCTCTTTGGGCTGATAGAGTGACCAATAAAAAATCCATAGGGACTTATCCCTTTAAATTGGTTTATGGTACTGATGCCATTTTCCCCATTCAACTAGTTCTACCAGTAGCTAAGTTCTTTCAAGAGGAACACGATGAACCAAATAACATGGTAAGAAGAATGCTTGACTTGGTTGAGTTATAGCAGACTAGAGAACAGTTGGTGGAGAAGTCAGAAGCTCACCAAAATAATATCAAAAATACTTTTGACATGAAAGCAAAGGTGGACAAATTTCAAGTTGGAGACTGGGTTATGAAATGGGATGTTGCCAGACAAGACAAGGGAAAGCATGGAAAATTTGATTATTTGTGGACAGGTCCTTTTGTGATAACTCAAGTACAACAAAAAAACACCTTCAGTCTGCAAAATCTGGAAGCTGAAGAAATGTTTGGTGACCCTGTCAATGGGCGATTTCTGAAACACTATTTCATCTAAGGATTCAAAGCCTTGTCATTGTACATATCATTTTTATTTTTATTTTGCAAAATAACTCCATGCCCAATTTAACACTAGAAGATAGGTTTGAATTTTTTTTTTACAGGAAAGGCATTGGATCTGTGATTCTTGGAACCTCACAGAGAGGATTCCATCCCCGAGTAGGAGCCAGATGTTATCTTCTCAAATAAATTGGTGAAATTTATTTTATTAGGTGATAGGAGATTCATTAGATCAAGCATTTTATAAAATTTGTTAAGAGTCTTTTAAAAGAGCTTTGGACTTGTATTTCATAAGAACTCTTGAGTCAGCACTTTATTTGTAAAAAAATTCAAAAAGATGGGTTTTGGTGGCTAAAATTGCAATTTCAAGGCGCTCTAAACCACAGAAATCGCAGGTTTTTCAAACGATAAACTGCCTTGGGAAAACTCAATTTTCTTAGCCATGGAGAGGCCGTTTTACACGCTCAAATAGTCGATTGACAACTAGACATCCTAATGGTACTTTAATATCTGCATTTGGAGCTCGGGAAGGCAGTCAAAAGACCCCCTCAAGATGAGGTTGCGTTTTCAGAAATATGGCGTTTCTACTGTGCTGAGTCATCATTTGCAAATGACGATTCTGAGCAACTAGAGGATCATTTTGAGAAACACTCAGAGGATTTTGTGCCTAACATGTCAAAGAACAATAACTTGTTTTGTTTTATACACAGGTGTCACATATGTGGAGAACCGAATCCATCTTTGAGCCTCGGTTTTCAGCAGTCTAGCCCAATTTTGTGGCAGACAATTTCAGAAATTGCTTTGCTGTCAAGAGGGATTTTCGACCTGATCTTCAGTATTGTGAAGATTATGAAGAATCACTGAAGCTTTCAAAGACTATTGAAGATCATCATGATAAGGGTTTGACCCTTAAGATAGGATTTTATCCTAGTTTTGTGAACTGTTTTGACTTTTCTATATTTAGTATATCAGATCCATTTTCATAGGATCTTGAACTGTTTTGTAAAGGCTATAAAGCCCATGAATTTTGAAGAAGTAAGAGGGTTCAAATTTAGAGACTTTTTCACATATTGTAAGCTCAAGCTTCTCATTTTCAGATCAATAATACAAGCTTCTTTTGCCATTACTTGTTCAGATTTTCATCTTCTTGTCTATTCTATACTTGCACCTGAATGTCAAATTTGTGTTAATTATGTTTGTTTGATGTTTGATAACTGTCAACTTGTCAATACATCCATAAACTAGAATTTGCAAGTACTTTACTTGGTTTATATGGCCATTCGTATATACTTTGTGTGTATGTTTCTGCTAGTAAATTAAGAGTTCTTCGTACATTCATTTATTTACAACTCTCTGAACAGTGATAGTTAAAAGCCTTATCAATCTGGTTGTGTTTATGCATATCTTGAGTGAATGAGGTTTTATTTAGTGATCTGACTTGATCCATTCGAGTGAATCATTAAGATATTATTTAAGTTACCAGGCTTCTTGGAGTCACAAACTAGAAAGACTCCTGGAGTGATAACAAATTGGCGTTGTTACCGGGGAGAGGAGATTGAAGCAAGCTTCCCTAGGAGACAACATAGTTCCAACTTTGATGATAGACAAATTGTGGACACTATCCTAGTTGTAATCATCTATCTGACGACTGCATTGGAATGAAGTGGCTTCGAGAAGAGCTCATACTAGGGAAAATCCTCAAAGGCCACCAATGACACCTGTTTCAGATCTTGAGCATATTATAAGGAGAGGAAGAGCTTAGCAAAGACAGACTTCCAGATCTACAAGGACAACTGCATCATGTACTTCTAGAGGTACTTCTTCTGTTTTATCAAGTAGACCTCTCTTTAAATCATCTTCTACTGAAGCATCTACTTCTCAAAAAATTATAAGTGAATCAGAAAATTTGAAGGGTGATGAGCCTTCAACTACTTTTGTTGTTATAGATCCTATTCCTGAGTTTATTACTGTATCTGACTTAGGAAAAGAAGTTGTAGAGTCTGTCCAAGAAGAGGACAGTTCCTCTTCCCTGAATTCCTTACAAACTAATCCTGAAGAAAGCTATTCTTATACTCGTACCAGTTTTCCTGCCCTTTAGAATATCTTGCAAGATCTTTTAGCTCAAGGTGAAGATAATTTGGCCTTATTACTTGTACAGTTCTATAAGGCTTCCTATTTCCCATATCATTCACAGATTGGAGAAGTACTGTTGGCCACTCATCCAACAAATCCTTCCACCTCAATTCCTATTGGGGTAAATTTACCACCTTTATCACCACTCATACCTCCTTAGCTACCACCCACACCAACATCACCTTCGTCTACTGTTTCCACACCTACAACCACCATGGTTGTCCCTTTGACTCAGATGGAAAAAATCCTTGTTGGTAGGTATGCCCCTCTAAATTTTCCTAACCCCCTTTCTGCTATGCTTACTGGAGATTACCAAAAGTACATGCCTAAGTTTACTGGAGAGGGATATTTTACAGCTGAAGAACATTTAGAGGCATTCTACAGTTATGCTAAGAATATAAATATTGAGTAAGAGGATGTGTGGACTAGGGTTTTTGTGCAGAGTTTAGATGGTCAGGCTAGGAAATGGTTCAAAGAATTACCTGCTGGATCAATGGCTGGTATTGAAGCTCTAGATGACATATTTTTGAAGCATCGGGGAGAAAGAAGAGACATCCTTTACTATATCACAGAATTCAAAAATTTGAGGAGAGAAAATGGTGAGTCTGTTTCAAATTTCACAAAGAGATTTAACAAGATGTTCAGCAAGATCCCTGTTGAGATCAAGCCTACAAAGACTTCAACCAAAATCACTTATACAAATGCTTTTGATTCCAAGTTTTGTCTTCTTCTCAGAGAAAGAAGATCTGCTTCTTTATCACTCATGCAATATGTTGCTCTTGAAGTTGAGTCTAATATTGTCGCATCTCAGAAACTTAAGGGAAAAGTGGACAGGAAGAAGCAATCTTCAGATCCTCCTTCTTCATCAGAAACAAAAATGGAAAAAATGGCCAATATGTTGGACAACTTAACATCTGAAATGTCTAAACTGAAAGTTCAAGGTCAACAACCTGCAAGAGTTAAAGGGAGAAATGACTTTGCTCCCAAAAACCCTAATACTTTCCCCTACAGAAGAAATAACCCACAGGCTCAAATCCTCCAAAGGGATAGGAATCCAGCTGAGGAACACAGAATCAGAGCTCCTTTCGAAAATGCTATATTGGAAGAAGAGCAAGATCTTGCTCAAGGTGAAGGAGAAGAAGAGGACAATATCAATTGCATGGAAGATGAAGTCGATTCATCTTTCTTAACACAATCATATTATGAGGAAGCCCTCGTAAACGAGCAGATCATTGAAGAGTCTTTGTATCAGGCAGATGATCAAGGACGTTACAATTTGAGGTCTAAGCATGCTGCTCAAAAACCTTTGATTGTTGCTCCCGGAAAGAAGAATCCTGTCCCTACAAAACAGTCTTCTCCTCCTGAAAAAAATATTGTTGCTCCTTCAAAACAGCAGCAAAAGTCATTGCAACCTTCAATCCATGATCAGATTCAGCTCAAAGCTCCATTATAAGAGGTAAGAACTTCTGACAAATTGTCTTACTCTTTCAATCTTGAATCAGAAATTCAGAAAATAAAAATCCTTATTCCATTGATAGAGCTTATGAAGAATGATTCCTTCAAATCATCTGTACTCAAGTCCATTCAAAGAAAGACACCCATAGCTACTGAATTTGTAAATTTTCAAGATGATAAGCCCATGTAACTCTAGGTCCTATGGTTGAAAAATTGGATGACTCTTGTCCACCCTTCTATATATCCCTAAACATCCATGACAATATCCTTCACAATTGTTTGCTAGACTCAGGAGCATCCCACAATCTTATGCCAAAAAGTAGTGATGGAGGAGCTTGGTCTTAACATCACAAAACCTTACCATGATCTTTTCTCTTTTGACTCTAGGAAGGTCAAATTCCTAGGACTCATAAAAGACCTTGTCATAAACCTCTCCCAGCTTCCTACAAAAAACATAGTAATGGATATAGTAGTTTCTGATATCCCACCCAAGTTTGGCCTCCTCTTGTCACGTTCATGGAGTAAAAGGCTAGGTGGTACCCTGCAGATGGATCTTACTTATGATATAGTCCCCATGTTTGGAGGTGAAACCAAAAGGCTCTATAGAGAAAATCAGCTTGCCTACATCATCAGTGATGAAAAAAATTCTATAAATCATCCCATCTATGCATTGGACACAGACTTTGGGGCATGCATTCTGCAAATAGATGACTCTCAGCCAACTCCTTTGCAGCTCACAAAACCTACCTATCAGAAATATGAAGGAGAGAGCGCTTTTGTCTGGAGCATGTTCTTTGATGGTGCCAGTACCAAAGACACCGGAAGTGCAGGTGTAGTTTTGATTTCTCCTTCAAAGGAGACTATGCATTTGTCTTATAAACTTGATTTCAAGACTACTAACAATATAGCAGAGTATGAGGCTTTGCTGTTAGGATTAAATGCTGCTAAAGAGATGGGAATCATGCGTCTGAAGATATTTGGAGATGCAGATCTCATCATACAACAAGTGAAGAACCCTTTCCAAGCAAAGAATGTTAGGCTAAAAGCATACAGAGATGATGTATGGAAACTTAGGGACTCTTTCATGATTTTTGACATTTCTTATATACCTAGAGCTATGAACCATCTAGATGATTCCCTTGCTATCTCTGCCAGTATGTTCATTCCTCCCATGCCTCCTAAATTGAACTATGAAATCCAAGTCAAATACAGGCCATCCCTACCTAACAATGTCAAGTATTGGAAAGTCTTTGAGGATGATGATGAGCTTAGTAGATTTCTCCAGGTCATTGATGAATTTTCCGATATGCATATTGACCAAGAAAATCTAAATCTAGAGGAATCCCAAAAGCCTAAATTGAAGGGGGAAATGGGTCAACACAATATTGTTCAGTTGCCAAGCAATCATATACCTCGGGGTCTAGTACCTCTTGAGAATATTTTTGACCATAATGATGTCCCCTCCATACCTGATAAGAAGGAGAAAGATTCTGTTGTCCATGAGCACAATATAGGAAGCCAAAGTCATCCCAAATTCATAAATCTGTCCACTGAGTTGACTGCTGATCAGAGGTCAGAATATTGCAGTCTTATGAAAGAATTTGCTGATGTATTCTCTTGGGAATATAGTGATCTGAAAACATATGATACAAATATCATTCAACATAAAATTCCCCTGGAGAAGGACACAATCCATTTCAAACAGAAGTTAAGGCCTGTTAGTCCTCTCTTATTGCCCATGATTGAGAAAGAAATCAAAAAGCTCCTTGATGCTAAAATCATAATCCCACTGAGGTATTCTAAATGGATTGCAAAGTTAGTAATAGTGAGGAATAAAAATGGTGAGATCAGGTTATGTGTTGATTTTAGAAACCTGAATAAATGCTCCAAGAAATACAACTACCCCCTGCCCAAGATGGAGCATTTGCTGCAAAGAGTTTCAGGAGCTAGCGTCATGTCATTCTTAGATGGCTTCTCAGGCTACAACCAAGTTTCTGTACACCCTAATGATCAAGAGAAAACTGATTTTACCACTCCTTGGGGTACCTTCATGTATGCCAAGATGCCATTTGGGTTGATGAATGCTGGGGCCACCTTTCAGAGGGCCATGGATATAGCCTTTGTGGGAGTAAAGGACAAGTTTGTCCTCATATATCTTGATGATATCACTGTGTACTGCAACAATCTTGAAGAACATTTGCAGCACCTAAAAAATGTTTTTTTGAAATGTAGACAGTTTGGGATATCTCTGAACCCAAAGAAGTCTCAATTTGCTCTCAGAGAGGGAAAACTCCTAGGCCACATTGTTTCAACAGAGGGTGTGAAGATTGATCCAGTTTGGGTCGAAGAAATTCAGAAATTGTCCATACCAAGGTCAAAGAAGGATATTAATTCCTTCCTCGGTAAGATCAATTTTGTCATGAGGTTTATTCCTAATTTTTCTGAGTTAGTGAAACACATAACTTCCACGTTGAAGAAGGAATATGAAATTAAATGGACAGATAATGCAAGAAGCTCTTTTGAAGCCATCAAGCAGGCTATCACAGAAGCTCCTACTTTAATTAGTCCAGATTACACCAAGGGCTTCTATATTTTCTCTTTTGCTTCATATGATAGTGTGGCAGCAGTCTTGTTGCAAAAAGATGATGAAGGTCTTGATCACCCAATTGCTTTCTTCAGCAAAATATTGAGGGATGTTGAACTAAACTATGATCCTATAGAAAAACAAGCTTATGCTCTTATTAAGTCATTGAAAGCATTCAAAATTTATATCCTACATACAAAGGTCATTGCCTATGTCCCTTCAGATTTTGTGAAGGATGTTTTAACCCATCCTGACATTGATGGCAAAAGATCCAAATGGATTGCAAAGCTGATTGAATTTGATATAGAAGTAAATCCCACTGAGCTAGTAAAAGGCCAAGGCCTAGCTAAGCTTATGGTTGAAGAAAATTGCGATCTACTAGGAATGAATTTCATTGGGGTAAGTTCAACAAGCTTGCAGACAGAGGTAGCAGTAGAAGAACATCATGACAGCCAACAGGTGGTTGAGAATTTGTCTTCATGTGAGTGGTATTCAGGTATTATTCATTTTTTGCAAAATTTAGAAGTTCCTCATGAACTTAGCATGACTCAAGCATGAGCTGTTAAGCTTAGATCCATTAAATTTTGAATAAATAACAAGTTGTTGTATTTGAAAGAACCTTTTGGTATTTTGCTGAGATGTTTAGATAAAGAAGATTCAGTTCAAGTCATGCATCAGTTCTATTCAACCATATGTGGAGGCCACCATTACTGGAAAACTACAGCTCACAAGATTCTAAGGGTTGGATACCATTGGCATGTTATTTTCTCTAATGTGTGTACCTTTGTGAATTCTTCTGATAATTTCCAAATATTCACATAAAAGCAGCAGCTCAAATCCTTGCCCCTGAGACCTATTGTAGTGAATGGTCCCTTCCAGCAGTGGGCTCTTGATTTCATAGGTGAGATTAATCCTTCATGCAGTGCTCAGCATAGGTGGATTCTAGTAGCCACTGATTATTTTACCAAGTGGATAGAGGCAATACCCACAAGGAATGCCACTCATCAAGTCATCATGAAATTTCTCTATGAAAACATCTTTATCAGATTTGGCTGCCCAAAAAGGCTAGTGACTGATAATGCACCATCTTTTAAAGCTGATGCGTTGGTTGACATGTGTGAGTCAATGGGCATTCAATTGGTAAATTCTACTTCCTAATACCCTCAAGGAAATGGCTGACAGAGTGACCAATAAAAAATCCATAGGTACTTCTCCCTTTAAATTGGTTTGTGGTACTGATGCCATTTTCCCCATTCAACTAGTTCTACCAGTAGCTAAGGTATTTCAGGAGGAACATGATGAACTAAATAACATGGTAATAAGAATGCTTGACTTGGTTGAGTTACAGCAAATTATAGAACAGTTGGCAGAGAATTTAGAAGCTCACCAAAAGAAGATCAAAAATACTTTTGACAGGAAAGCAAAGGTGGACAATTTTCAGGTTGGAGACTAGGTTCTGAAATGGGATGCTGCCAGACAAGACAAGGGCAAGCATGGCAAATTTGATTATTTGTGGATAGGTCCTTTTGTGATAACTCAAGTACAACAAAACAACACCTTCAGTCTGCAAAATCTGGAAGGTGAAGAAATGTTTGGTGGCCCAGTCAATGGGCGATTTCTAAAACTCTATTTCATCTAAGGATTCAAAGCCTTGTCATTATAAATATCATTTTTGTTTTTGTTTTTGCAAAATAACTCCATGCCCAATGGAACACTAGAAGATAGGTTTGAATTTTTGTTTTACAGGAAAGGCATTGGATCTGTGGTTCTTGAAACCTCACAGGGAGGATTTCATCCCCGAGTAGGAGCCAAATGTTATCTCCTCAAATAAATTGGTCAAATTTCTTTTATTAGGTAATAGGAAAGTCATTAGCTGAAGCATTTTATAAATTTTGTTGAGAGTCTTTTAAAAGAGATTTGGAATTGTATTTCATACGAACTCTTGACCCAGTGCTTTATTTGTAAAAAATTTCAAAAAGACAGGTTTCAGTGGCTAAAATTGCAATTTCGAGGCGCTCTAAACCACCGAAATCGTAGGTTTTTCAAATGATAAACTGCCTTGGGAAAACTCAATTTTCTCAGCCGTGGAGAGGTTTTTTTACACGTTCAAATAGTCGATTGACAACTAAACATACTAATATTTCTAATGGTACTTTCAGATATACATTTGGAGCTTAGGAAGCCAAACAAAAGTCCCCCGTAAGATGAGGCTTCGTTTTTCAGAAATATGGCGTTTCTACTGTACTGAGTCATCATTTTCAAATGACGATTATGAGCGATTGGAGGATAATTTTGAGAAACGGATGAATTATTTTGTGCCTAACATGCCAAATAACAATAACCTCTTTCAGTTTATACACAGGTTTCACAGATGTGGAGAAATGAATCCATCCTTGAGCCCCAGTTTTCAGCAGTCTGGCCCAATTTTTGTCGCAGACAGTTTCAGAAATTGCTTTGCTGTCAAGAGGGATTTTCGACCTGATCTACAGTCTTGTGAAGATTATGAAGAATCACTGAAGCTGTCAAAGACTATTGAAGATCATCATGATAAGGGTTTGACCCTTAAGATAGGATTTTATCCTACTTTTGTGAACTGTTTTAACTTTTCTATATTTTGTATATCAGATCCATTTTCATAGGATCTTGAATTGTTTTGACTTTTCTATATTTAGTATATCAGATCTATTTCATAAGATCTTGAATTGTTTTGTAAATGCTATAAATCTCATGACTTTTCAAGAAGTAAGAGGGTTCAACTTTAGAGACTTTTTCACATATTGTAAGCTCAAGCTTCTCATTTTCAAATCAGTAATACAAGCTTCTTTTGCCATTACCTGTTCAGATTTTTATCTTCTTGTCTATTATATACTTACACCTGAATGTCAAATTCGTGTTAATTCTGTTTGTTTGATGTTTGATAACTGTCAACTTCTCAATACATCCATAAACTAGAATCTGCAAGTACTTTACTTGGTTTATTTGGCCATTCATATATACTTTGTGTGTATGATTCTGCTAGTAAATTAAGAGTTCTTAGTACATTCATTTATTTACAACTCTTTGAACAATGATAGTTAAAAGCCTTATCAATCTGGCTGTGTTTATGCATATCTTGAGTGAGTGAGGTTTGATTTAGTCATCTGACTTGATCGTTTTGAGTGAATCATTAAGATATTAGTTAAGGTACTAGGCTTCTTCGAGTCACAACCTAGAAATACTCTTGCGGTGATAACAAAAGGTATCTTCTTAAACCACATCTCTCCATCATTTGCTATGCATGTTCCTTCCGATATCAATTCTTTTGTCAGTACAAATTTTAGGGTATCAAATGTAACTGTGTCTTTATCAAAACCCTGAGCAAAATGATATGACACTTCTGGGTTAAAACCTTTAATTCTCTCAAAGAAATCAAACCATCCAGCTCTTTGAAACATCACTGCACAATCAAGAAAACTTCTCGTCCAGCTTGTATCAATGGGTTCGACTCTGTTAGTCTTTCTGCCTTTCTTAATTTTTGGACTATAACCCTAACCTAAATAATTCTTTAAACAACTTCAGAAATATCTTAAATTCTTCTCTGCAACAAAAATTAGTAACCTAACAAAATCATAACAGGCGGGTGAACAATTTTCCATAATCCTTACAGAAACAAACTCATATCAATGCAGACCACGATTCCCCTGTTCATGCACCTGTCATAATGATAGATGAGATCATGAATATGTACTATTGTATTTTGGATAGATGTCTGAAAGCTTTTGATATTGTCTTCTGCAGCAGCCACGAGTACCAACCACCTCTTGCAATAACTCTAACCTCATGAAATCATGATAGGTACAACCACGATCCTCCTCAATAATCTTTGCATCCTCTCATACACTTGCCATGATCATTACTGGGTTCTAAAGATGTATCATTCTATCCTCATAGGTGTTAAAAAGGTTCCCATTATTGTCGATTACAAACCACCACGGTTATTTGCCATAATTTCAAAAATTTGAGATTCTTGTAGCGTCCTTGTTCAATGACTTTCAACCTTGTGCTACAGGAATCCCCTTTTTGCATATTTTTTAACCATGACTTAAAAATGAGGGTTATTCATAAAACTAAAACTTGAAATAAAATCTATTATAAGCTTTTCAGACCTTAAAGATATGTATTAACTAATAAGTCCAAAGAAAAATTTTAAAACCAACAAAAATGAAATAACCAAATCATTAAAAGCATAAAATCAAACAAAAATGTACTTATTACTAAAACACCTCAAAACCAACTCAAAATTGAAAGATAATAGGAAAACAATCTTTGAAAAATAAGACACATAACTTAAGAACAAAATCTAGTTATAACATCTGGCTCCTGCTGCGAGATGAAATCCTCCTTGTGAGGTTTCAAGAACCTGTAGATCAGTGCTTTTTGCCATCTCAACTAAACCTGTCTATTACTCTGCAAAATTTCCATTGGGCTATGGAGTCTTTATTCAATCTCTATCACACCGGTATATACAATGAAAGACAAGTCTCTTACCTTCAATAACTGTAAAAGTGCTTGACGAATCGTCCATTCACAGGATTGGACAATTCTTCACCTTGCATAGTATGCAGTATGAAGGTATTGTTCTCCAAATTTTTGAAATTATGGAAGGACCAAACCACAAATTGTCAAATTTACCATGTTTACCTTTTATCTCTTTTCTGGCATCCCACCTTAAAACCATGTCTCCACAAGAAAAGGTATTTTTCTTAATCTTCCTGTCAAATCTTTCCTTGATTTTATTCCTGTACATTTGAGCCTTTTCTTCTACAGCTTCACGTTCATGTTGTAATTCAATTAGTGAAAAAATTCTCCTTTGAATATCATTAGGTTCCTTCAAACTATCTTGAAATAATTTCATTATTGGAATACCTAACTGAACTAGAAATACGGCATCAATGCCATACTCTAACTGAAAAGGAGAAGAACCAATTGCTTTCTTAGTAGTTATCTTATCTTCCCAAAGTGCATAGTTTAACATTGAATCCCATGACCTTTTATTCTAACTTAAGAGTTTTCTAATGCTATGAATAATATTCTTATTAGTTGATTCTGCCAACCCATTTCCATGAGGCTAATAAGGTGTAGAATGCTTCAAAACAATTCCATTTTGTTTACATAATGTAACCATAGCTTTAGACTTGAAGGCTTTAGCATTATCAGTCAACAATTTCTTAGGGCACCCAAATCTACTTAGAATATTCTCCTGAATAAAATTGATTATCACCTTATCAGTTGCATTCTTTGTAGGAATGGCCTCTACCCATTTTGTGAAAAAATATGTGGTTGTAAGTATCCATCTATGTTTCCCAAAAGAAGCAGGATTTATTTCGCCTATAGAGTCTAAGCCCCACTGCTGAAAAGGAGCATTAACGGCAATGGGCTTCAATGGTAAGGACACAAGTTTTTGTTTACCAGCAAACTTTTGACATTGAACACAAGCCTTAACCTACTGATATACATCAGAAAACAAAGAAGGCCAATGGAAACCAGACCTCAAGATTTTATAAGCAGTGGCCTTCCAGTATTTGTGACCTCCACAAGCACCCTCATGTGATTATGAAATAACCTCTTCAATCTCTGGATTGTCTAAACATCTGAGCAATACTCCTCCTGGATCCTTCCAAAGTAACTGTTGATCTATTAAACAGTATTTAGTGGCCTTCAATTTCAGTGATCTAACTGCATTTTTGTCTAAATGTTCAGGACACTGTAAATACAATAAGAAATGAACTATGTCAGCATACCATACTGATTTTGCATACCTGTCCATAATCTGCTCTTTGTCTTGCCCTTTTTGTAACTCCTCCTGGATTCGTTGTTCTGCCATCAAATGAAGACCAAGAGCTTCACAATTTGAGTTAGTCAACAATTTTTCTATACCCTGTCCTTTCACAAGCTTAGTAGGCTTTATTTCCACATCATACTCCATAATATTTGCAATCCATTTTCCCCTCTTTCCTTCAGAGTCTGGCTGAGTAAAAATGTCTTTTATAGCGGCATTAGGAACATAAGCAATGATTTTTAAATGCAGAATATAAATTCTAAAAATTTCAATGCCTTTACCAGTGAATATGCTTGATTTTCCAAGGTACTATATTTCAATTCTGAATCCCTGAGAGTCTTACTAAACAAAGCAATAGGTTGCTCCAGTCCTTCTGCATTCTTTTGTAACAAAACAACAGCTATTGTGTCCTGTGATGCAAAAGAAAAAGTCAAAAATTCTTTTGAAAAATCTGGGCTCACCAACACTGGTGCTTCTTCTATAAGGGCCTGTTTTATCTTCTCAAATGAGGTCATGTCCTCTGCTGTCCACTTCACCTCTTGATCTTTCCTTAACATAGTTGTTATCTGCTTTATAGTTTCATCAAAATTTGGTATAAACCATCTCAGAAAATTAACCTTCCCAATAAATGATTGAACATCCTTCTTACTTCTAGGAAAACTAATTTTTAAAATGGATTTGACTCTCTCAGGATCAATTCGTATTCCATCTGTTGAAACCAAATGTCCCAGAAGCTTACCCTCCTGAACAACAAAATGTGACTTTTTTGGATTTAATGACAGTCCATATTTCCTGCACTTCAAAAAGGTTTGTCTAAGGTGTTTTAAATGTTATTCATCAGATTGTGAAAAACTGTGATGTCATCCAAATAAATCACAACAAATTTTTCCTTTTCCCCAACAAAATCTATATCCATAGCTCTTTGAAATGTCACACAAGCATTCATCAAACCAAATGGCATCTTGTCATATATGAAGGTACCCCAAGGGGTAGTGAAATATGTATTCTCTCTGTCATCTGGACGCATAGCAATATGATTGTACCCCGAGAATCCATCAACCATTGAAATTCTCTGAGTACCCACAACTTTCTGCAAAATTTGCTCAATTTTTGGTAATGGACAATTGTCTTTCAATGAAGATCTATTCAAATTACGAAAATCTACACACAACCTTATCTCTCCATTATTTTTTCTTACTGGAACTAGATTAGCCACCCAAGATGAGTATCTAAGTGGAACAATAATTTTTGCATCCAACAATTTCTTAACCTCCTTCTCTACGACTGGAAATAAAGCAGGATTTATTCTTCTTAATTTATGTCTGAAAGGTTTTACATTTGGTTTCAACGGAACCTTATAATGAATAATGTTGGTATCATAAGTTTTTAAATCTTCGTACGACCAAGAAAAAATATCAACGTATTCCTTTAATAATTTAATGTACCTCTTCCTTTGCTCAGCTGAGAGTGACTTTGAAATTTTCACCATCACGGGCTGCTCTTTTGTGCCAATATTACAGTCTATAACATTTTCTTGTGAAGATTGCATGGATGGTTTCAATGGAGTATCATAATCTTTTGAAAAAATCCTCTCAAGGGGAACCAAGCCTTTGGGGATAAAATTTCCTTTCAATTCAATAATTTTATGTCCAGCAATTTCATTCTCTGAATACTCCTCAGCATCTTCAACCTCATCATCTTGATCTTGATGAATTAATGAATTAGAAAACTCACCAGTCAATTCTAAAAACCTTTTTATCTCCAAGTCATCTTCAAAGACACTCCACTGTTTGATATTATCCGGTACCGATGGTCTGTATGTGACTTCAATAGGATACTTTAGTTGAGTTTGTTTTAGAATCCTAAAATGTGTGGCCGCTAAAGCAAGTGAATAAGTTGTCTGATTATGATCTCTGGGAATAAAGGAAATATTAAATGCTATAAATAAATTATCAATCATGTCCTAGAATTCATTCATGTATACTTTCAACAAATCCTGCTTTACTTGATATTTGTCCCTCACCTACTGGACAACTAATTCGAAGTCACCATAAACATAAATTTGTTGAATTCCCATGTCTTTTGCAACCTTTAAACCCAATATCAATGCCTCATACTCTGCTGTATTGTTTGTAGTTACAAACTCCAACTTATACATCAAACTTACTAACTCACCACCAGGAGAAATCAAAACAATATATGCTCCTGCTCCCTCTTTGGATGAGGAGCCAACAAAATACATTTGCCACAACTCATCTTTTTGTTCAACAGAGTGTTTGACTGGTTTTGCCTTCTCAACCTGTAACATACCACTGGTATTGTCATCACTGAAATGTAACATGCAAGATCCCAAATCCTTTTCTACAACATAAAGTGGATGGTTTATTGGATTCTTATCATTAGCAACAATGTAGGCATATTGTAATTCCCTATATAATCTCATATTTTCTCCTCCAAAAATAAGAATTGTTGCATATGATAAATCCATTTGTAAAGTACACTGCCCACCTTCTTACCCCAAGACCTTGAAAGCAACATTCCAAATTTAGGAGTGATATCAGCCATCACCACATCCACGATGACACTTTTCATAGATAACTGTGTTAAATTAACCACCATATCCTTAATCACTCCCAAACATTTAACAGCTCTAGAATCAAATGCATACAAGTCATGATAGGGTTTTGTGATACTTAAACCCGAAGCCTCCATGACTGCTTTTGGCATCAAATTGTGAGAAGCCCTAGAATCCCGTAAACAATTATGAATCATTTGATCATGAACAGTCAATGTCATATAGAAAGGTGGAGATGAGTTTGAATCACTTTCAGTCTTATCAGCTAAGGCAAAACCAATAAAGCTTTTTGGATGTTCTTCTTCTAAATTCACAGTATCTGAGGGTATTTGGTTAGCAGTTGAACCTATCATCTTGAGAACTGGATGATTTCTATAGCATGGATTCTTCATTAAATCAGTAAAGGGTACTGGAATTTTTATTTTACATAATTCATTCTCAAAATTGAATGTCTGCACATTCCTGTTCACTTATTCAATTTCTGCAGTCTTATCTGATTCACCCTGATCTGTTCTCTTATCTTGTGCTTGACTAGATGACTATTTAGGAGATGAAACTAAAGTTTCTTCTTTGGAATGTGAGATACCTGCTTTGGACCAGACCTTAAATTAATAGACTTTTTTGGTTCTGATTGACATGTCTCAGCTGAAACTTAAGGAGCCAAATCACTTTCTGTTTGATAAACATTTGCATCAAAAAACTTAGAATTCATATGTTCATCTTCTGTTAAAAAACCTTTAGTTGATAATTCTCCAAAATAATTTATATCTTGATTTAAATCTTCATCTTGCACATCTTCACCCTCTTCAACTCCATATGTCATATTATTCTGTAAAGGAGGGGGAACTCTCTGATCCTCATTTTCTCTTCTCTCCCTCTATATATCATTGTTTCTTCATTCTTTGGGGATAAATCTAGGTGCAAACTGGCGCCTAAATTGATTGGTATTGTTAGGGTTTCTTTCCCCTTCTTATGCAGGCCTGTTTGAATTCTTCTCCAGTTCCAATTTATTTAGTTTTGTTGTTAAAATTTTTCCTAACTTAGTCATTTCATCAATTTTTCTATCAGCTGACTGTGATGTGGAAGGTGTTGGAATCACCTCCTTCTTACCTTTTCTATCATATGTTTGCTGATCTAAATTCACTTTAATTCTATTGGAAGATAAAATATTGGATTCTACCTCTAATGAAGCTTCTTGCATGTTTAATAAGGTGAACTGGTCTTCTCTCTCTTAGGTGTAAAGAGAATTCATGATCAAAGGCATTTGCATAAGTAAGCTTTGCTGAAGTTTCAAAGGGTTTGATTTCTATTGGAATCCTACCATACATCTTGTTAAATCGTTTAGAAAAATATGCTATGGTTTCATCCTGTTTCCTCCTTAAGGCTCCAAATGTTGTTATATAATAAGTATGATCCTTTGTATCTCCCCACTGCCTCATAAATACATCTTGTAACTCCTCTATGAGAGTGATCGAATTTGTCGATAGTTCTCTTAACCACTTCCTCACCTCTCCATCTAAACTCTGCACAAATATTCTCATCCATACATCTTTTGCTTGGATATTTTGGTTGTCTGCATAACTAAGGAATGCATCCCAATGCTCTTCAGCTGTTGTCTCACCTTAACAGTTGAATCTAGGTAAGTACTTCTAATAATCTCCTCCAAGGAGAGCATTTAAGGGCCAAGGAAGGACAAATGGTGCATATCTAACAACTACCATTCTATCCATTAGATCTAAAGGTTGCTATGGAGGTTGTTGTCCTACCATTTTGGAACTGCTTTTTTGGATGAAGGAAAAGATTTATTTACTAGACTGGAACTTGGTTTAAAATGGCTTTTACTAGATTTGAATTGAAACAAAGGGATATTTCCAAGAGACTGAGTTTTTGCTTTTTTAAAGGATTGTGGATCAGTAAAAACTTGGAAGCTGCTAACTGGTATAGAAGGCATTGACCATGACAGACTTTCTTTTTTCTCCTTTGAATGTAAAAAAGGTAATACTAGGTCAAAAAGATCAGAAGTACATAAAGAAGGAGAAGACCGTGATTTCTGAATTTTTCTAGCTTCCTTCAAAATATGTTTTAGATCTGAAACACCTGGATGCAAAGATGAAGTAGGTTTCCCTCGTGTACCAATATTCCCGGTAGCCACTGTGGACACTGTCTGATGAAAAAGTAGTCTAAATGAATTATTGACTCTGTTCACCTTTCAGAATCAGATGAATGATGATAACCCAGGGAAGATATACTTCAGTTTCATCCTCGAAAATGTTGCCAAAGATGTTTGTACTAGAATTTGCTCCTAGACTACTACAGGAACAAGCTAGGACAATCTCAACAATAAAAGTCAAATGAAATGGGTTTTATGGTTTTGGTTTGAATATTTATAAACAGTAAGGTAAAAAACATTAACAAGCTAACACCAGAACTAAATCATGAACAAGTTTGAAGAACTGAGGATCAAACACATATGAATAAACCATAAACATCACACATGTAATACTGATTCTGTCCACAAGATACAAGCATTTACATGAATAAAAACCTTAAACAAGAACTGAAGTTGTATGTTGAGTAATCAAACAGATTATAAATAAGACCAGCATAACAGGCAAAATGGCTTATCAGTATGTATATAATCAATAACAGTCTTCAAACTTACATAAGAGTTATCAGCCTTAGCTTGTGATACATTAGCTCTAAAGCCTCTCCTTGAGTCAAAATTTGAACCTTACCTCTAACTCATTTCCTGCCTTTATCCTTTTTCCATAAAAAATGGTTACATAACTGACTAAACTAACATTTTAGGTCAGGATTCAAAACAATTACAAAAATAATTGTCTTCTCAAAAATAAACTATTAACTATTTCAAAAATAAACTACATGACACCTGTCACTAGTAATCTTCAGAGATTCTTGGCTGCCTCAGCCAACAATGCAATTCCTTCTAAGGCATGTGACTGCATTTTACTTCTCTACTGCTCTGCTTCTAAATCTTCAATCTTCTTTAATAACTCCTCGTTCTGCTGGGTCAGACTTTGAACCTTTTGGTTCAATTCTTCAAACTAGCTCTGAGTCTGTCTTTTTCTCTTCAAGGCCTCTTTTGAAACAACAATCAATTCCTGTTAATGAGTATTGATATCATCAAGGTCCTCTCTCAGTCTTCTATTAGTCATAAGCAATCCATCATTGGTCTCACTAAGAAAACCAATCTGATATTTGTATTGCTTCACAGTCTTCTTTAGGTTCTCAGTTTCTGAATCTATGCACATTTCTCCCTGTAATGTAGAAGTTTTATTTGATAACCATGGGATATCAATTTTTCTAAAAATTAGGTCATCATCTTCTTCATCTTTGACTGCTTCTTCTTCAACAAGAACTTATGAAGACCTACCTCTTTCAGTGCTGAAATCTATTGGTTGTTCTGCAACCTTATTTCTTCCTAGAGATGACTTTAAAATCACTGAATGTTCTTTCTTAATATGAACTTGCTAAGAACTTAGGCTTTCTTCTTCTTCCATGTCTTCCCGAGATGAAGAATTTTCAATCACAATGATCTTCTCCTTCATTAAATTAGGGTTTAGAATCTTGTTCATGTTAAGTCTCAGTTTGTTTTTGGCTCTTGTTTTTGGTCTCCAGTTCAATTCTCCTAACATTACAAAAGATTTCCCTTGAAACTTTACACTCGAGATTTGTACAGCTTCATCTTTCAATTCAACTACCACAGATTTTCCTTTAAGATTTCTATTTGGAATTTGCAAATTATCAGCCTTCAGTTTAACTGGAACAGGAACCTCTATTATGTTTTCTTGTACACCTGTGAAACTCGATTTCGTTCTAATGAACTCCTCCCTTCTTCCTGATTTATAACAGCTATTTGGTCCTCTTCTACATTCTCTTAAACATGTTCTTGATTACCATCAAATACTTCTTTTACCTCTTTACACACAGGCTGTCACATGCCCCAATTTGCAAAAACAATTTAATGTTATTTGAGGAACATTGTGTTATATTTTATCTAAGTTTGTAATTTATGACCGAGTGGGGTCAAGAATAATTAATGTAATTCAGAATATTTTATTTATAAATAAATAAATGATGAGACAACAGCTTAGGGAAGCTGTTAAAAGAGTGTTAACTGGTCACTTGGTGGAGGAGACTGGGTGGAGAGTACACTGACAAGTGGCAGCATCCTCAAACTACTTCCAACTGTTGCAGGTGGCAACTTCCCTATATTTGTGGTCATGATTCCCCAAGAAAGTGGAATTGGAGCAGGGCAGCTCATTAAATGAAAAATGACCCAGAAGACCTAGGAATATCTATAAAATTTCCCATTGAAGATAGCTGAGGCTGCTCATTTATGAGAGGTGATCATTCAAAGTGAATGAATTTACTCATGAGAAATTCGATGGAGGGGATTACTGAAGTGAGTTTGAGGGGTTAACTGCTGAGACTGAACTTATTGCAGCTATTAGGCTGAAGTTCTTACTGCTGTGAGCATATTTGAATTACTGAGGTAATTGGACCAGTCAGGTGACAGAAGGTCTTAAGGACATATCCTCCACCCAGTACTCTACCAGGAGGACCAAGAAACAGGCTCAGGGGTCCTGAAGAAGCACTCTCTAAGCTTTCTCCAGGAGTTGGTTGGGAGGAACAACCTCCTTAAGCTATTGTCGCCTTATCATTGACAGGTTCTATTTGTTTTCAGGTTATTATATTTATTTACCATCTTCAGTAAAATGTTTACTAGTTTTCAAATACATGCATGTTAGTATTTAATTAGGGTTTATGAAGAAAGGAGTAACTATGTATTGTTGGACTTAGTAATTTGCAGATTATGTTAGAAATAGTAGTAAATATGCTAAATGAGAAATAAATAGAATTAGAATTCCAGACTGTATTTTTCCACGCCTGGATTAGGCAGTACTCTAGTACAGTTGGGTGTTTAGGTAGATATGATGATTTTCATTTAACTTGAATGAAAAATGTAACAGAAATTCTTCTATAGTTTGCTTATGATTTTATGCTGTAAAGGAACAGTAAATACTTTATGTATTAAAAATATTTACTTCAGACAAGAACTGAACATAGGTATGTAAAAATATTTAGAGATCATACTACTTATAGAACTATTTTAATACTAGTATTCTTTATAAACACAAAACTTATAGTTTAACAAATAAACATAGACATAATAAACGAACTATCACCTAGGGTTTAGGTTAAGATAATTTTCATTACAATCTTATAACAATTGATATCCAGACAATATGTGTCTTTGATGTAAGACAGAAGTTTCTACTATAACTTAAGTACAACTACCTAGGTTATTGAAATATAAACTTAATCCTATTCTCAAGTTTGCAGTAATTACCCTAATCCTTCTTTTATAAGAATTAAAACAACTGTAAAAATCATTGAAGGAAAATTAACAAAACAGAGCTAAGAATTTACCATGTAAAAATTATGCTATTATCGTGTTGAGGCCTGGAAACTCGCAGGCGGCAA
>LPNX010217525.1:294083-380088 GCA_001517045.1 Pseudotsuga menziesii | reverse complement strand
GCCAAAATTTCAACCTTAGATTCAAGTAAATCAAGATAAGGAGGGGTCCCAGAATTTAAGTGAAAAACTGAAGTCGGGGAAAAGGTTGCGGCAGCAACATATCGAACTGTAGGGTATATTTAAATATCACCCTTATGAGCCAGACAGAGTAATAATAGTACTCTTAACACAATAAAATTTACATAAATGCTTTGCACTGTAAATCCTTTTATTTACATGGTAACAATTAAAATAATACTTACTATAACAAATTATTAAAAACAAAATCAATTAAGAAACAATGGCTTAATGCCTTTAGAATTACAGGTTAAGATTCAGGCCTGTCCAAATATTAACCAAAAACAAAATAACATTTATTGAACAGTAACCATACATTACTGATAGGTGAAAACCTTGATTTCATTTACAAATCCTGACTGATTCACAGTCTTTTCTTACCTACTAGAATCTATTTTAAAAACTAAAAAGTAAATATACAGAGGAGCCTCAAAGGGTTTAGAGCTTAGCTCTATCGAAATAAGTAAAAGAAGTTACATTGTTCAGGCCGTAAGGCAGAAACACAAAAACTAGTTTCCATCATGGCTACTAGAGCCTTCATCATCCCTACACAAAGTACCCTTTAAGGGTTTCGAACTCTTACAGAGTCAAACAAACAAGAAACAACAAGCTAGCTTGTAAACCAAAGCCACGCTTTAACCAACCGCAAAGAACCTAACTTCCATAACAAATTGTAGGAAGAAACCCTCGTTTGCAACTGGGGCTTACCAAGTGTATGCTCAAGTGGAATGTTGAAGGAGCAAGCTCATTTCCACCTACAGAGTCGGAGTCGGAAGAAGGACCTGCAAGTTACAAACCATATTATTATTCAAATCTCTCTTAAATTTTGTAAAACCCCTTTTATGAAAACAAAACTAAAATCAAATTTGGAACAATTCCTTACCTATAAGCTTCTCCTTCTGAATGAAGCCGAGGTAACCGGTCACCGTGGATCGTTTTGGCCCAGGACAGAAGACAATAAGATACTGAGTCACCACTGCAAAGGAACACGAGAACACCGACTCAACTGGACAAAGAAATACTCTTGGCTGAGCTCTGTCAATCAGTTTGCATGCTCAAGACAAGCACAGCCCTCGAGTCCTGAAGGAAAACCAATATCCACACTCGTTGTAACTACTTCAACCATTAAAAAGACCAGAAACCACTCACGACCTCTCTCAAACAGTCACAACAATTGTTTAGGGAAGCAAGCTCCAAGCTTGAAGGTGGTTACAGTTCTCCCATGGCTGCGAGCTCTTGGCACGGCTAACAAGACGAAGGAACCCTCGCTCTACAAAGCAAATGAGTAGGGTTTTGGAGTTATAAGTCAACCCTTGTGTGGATGAAACCATCCCATGTGTCCTTCCAAATATTTCCTCAAGCGTGGGTAGAGTTCCATAGTTAGCTCTGCATCAAAATGATTTGCATTTTTCAAACCAACGATCATTCGAAACTATACATCATATGATTGCCCATGATTTGATTTTACCATGGTGATTTGATACCTAGGAATTCAACTATAGGTTATAACATTGATACTTTTGTTTATCCTAGAAGTTTTTCTTGTTATTCAAACAAGTCGAATAGTTATGTGTAATAACTAGGTTGGTAAAAAAATTATGAGAAGGTCATATTATAACTTATAACCATAGTAAAAATAAGAGCCATGGACTCTTGGAACTTAGCCTTTGTGTTATATTTTGAAGGAGTGTTCAAGGAACCGAAGACTAAAAATGTTGAAGAATCCCAAAAAAAATTTAACAACTTAATGATGAATTTATAATTAAAAACATAAGTAACTTGATCATTCGTTAAGAGAAGGACGTCTATAGAGTCCTGAAGTGAAGGTAGCTGCGAGAAACACCAAACAATATGGAGTGAACTTAAGCCCAAAACCGTGAGCTATATGCTCTCTACAGAAATTATAAATAACCATTACGATAAACAAAAATAAACAGTGTTCTTTAGATTTTTAGAGTATAATTTTCAAACGATTTGAGGAACTTTGAAAAGTACTTGTTCTTGCAAGTTTTAACCCATGTTTATTTTTTTGGTAAAACGTCATTATGGTGTTAGCTATTAATACAATTTATGGAGTTGTAACAACCGAAAAAGAATTGACATTACCTCCTTGAAGACAAGCCACATATTACAACATTTTCTAAGACTAGCATCTTAATCATGCTAGGGAAGTAGCTTCTCGACTTGAATTTAAATAACACCCTATCGGATCTTACGTTTACCTGCTAAACCTGTAAGGAACAAGCAGTCCAATTGAGTTAGCTGAGCGCTAAGTAAGCCCCGATCTCATACAAGAATTCTTACCTACTTGACAAAAGATAAACATAAGTATATCTAGTAGCAGCAAAATGCAAGTCCTTTTCTAACTCTGATAGAATTACAGTTGTTAAGTCATTAATAGCACTAACACAAGTTTTCAAAATTACACCTTTTAGTTTACAGGTTCTTTTAAAGAAGCAATCCCATGTTCTTTTATAAACTGTTTCATTTTCCGCTAACCTTTAGCAGGTACTTAGCTGCGACTATATACATTTTATGTCACTCAAAAAATTTTAAATTTTTACGAATTTTTGGGTTATTACACAGGCTCTTCGAATTTCTGAGTTGAACATTCCTCTTGAACATTCTCCTTTACCAACTCATCAGTTATTTATTTCTTTAACCTTTTTACAAGGCTATACTGCTTGTTCATTTGCCTCTTTTTGGGTTGGTCTTCTTTCTCATTATGGAATCCTGACCAAAACAAAAAATGATCCCAAGTTCTGCTCTTCTTCTAAAGGACCGTGCAAACAATCAACTTTATTAGTCCACGATGAAAAATAGATTGATGAGTATGATCCATATGCCCTTTTATCCCGTTTGACATCTTTTGCAAGCTTTTCAAGAAGCACAAGGGTAAGTTCATCCTAGACCGTTGATCCAAATGCTGTAAGAATCTAACATGATATTTGAAAACCAAAGCAAATCTCCCCTCACATCTGATATAGCTTTGTACAATTCTAATGGATTCTCTCCACTCAGGATTAAATTTGTCTAACTGTACACCTTTCCCCCAATCTAGGGTTTCGACTTCAGGTAATAGGAAATCTTTTGGGCTTAAGGTCAAATGTTTCTTCTTAAACCACGTCTCTCCATCATTTGCTATGCCTATATCTTCTAATATCAATTCTTTTGTCAGTTCAAAATTTAGGGTATCAAACGTAACCGTGTCTTTATCAAAACCCCGAGCAAAATGATATGACACTTTTGGGTTAAAACCTTTAATTCTCTCAAAGAAATCAAACCATCCATCTCTTTGAAACATTACTGCACAATCAGGAAAACTACCTGTCCAGCTTGTATCAATGGGTTCAACTCTGTTAATCTTTCCACCTTTCTTCATTTCTGGACTATAACCCTAACCTAAATATTTCTCTAAACAACTTCAGAAATATCTTAAATTCTTCACTGCAACAAAAATTAGTAATCAAACAAAATCGTAACATGCGAGTTAACAATTTCCCATAATCCTTACAGAAACAAACTCATATCAATGCAGGCCACGATTCCCCTGTTCATGCACTTGTCATAATGATAGTTGAGATCATGAATATGTGCTACTGTATTTTGGACAGATGTCTGAAATCTTTCGATAGTGTCTTCTGCAACAGCCACGAGTACCAACCACCTCTTGCAATAACTCTAACTTTGTGAAATCATGATAGGTAAAACCACGATCCTCCTCAATAATCTTTGCATCCTCTCATACACTTGCCATGATCATCATTGGATTCTAAACACGTATCATTCTGTCCTCACAGGTGTTAAAAAGGTTCCCACTATTTTCGATTACAAACCACCACGGTTATCTGCCATAATTTCAAAAATTCGAGATTCTTATAGCGTCCTTGTTCAATGACTTTCAACCCTACGCTATAGGAATCCCCTTTTTGCATATTTTTTAACCACGACTTAAAAATGGGGTTAGTCATAAAACTAAAACTTGAAATAAAATCTATTATAAGATTTTCAAACCTTAAAGATATATATTAACTAATAAGCCCAAAGAAAAACTTTAAAACCAACAAAAATGAAATAACCAAATCATTAAAAGCATAAAATCAAACAAAAATGTACTTATTACTAAAACACCTCAAAACCAACTCAAAATTGAAAGGTAATAGGAAAACAATCTTTGAAAAATAAGACACGTAACTTAGGAACAAAATCTAGTTATAACACTTACATGGGACAATCTGTTGAGTAGGGGCTTCAGTGGCCCAAATATCTATCAATTATGCTTTGCAGGGCCTAAGTCGGTTTTCCATATTTTCATCTCTTTTTCATTTTCCAAACATGTATGGGATTTTGTGTGTTATTCTTGTAATATTCATTTTGACTGGAAAAACACTACTTCACAGGACTACCTAAAGGTTTGGTTCGCCTCAGTAACAAATTGGGATGCTTTGGCTTGTTTGGTTATGTGGGACCTGTAACGCCCCGATTTTGACCATAAGGGTGGAGGGGAATGTGTGCCCCAATTTCGACCCCATGGTATTGAATTGCACATGATGTAAATATTTTTATTTGATCATGGTGTGGAGCTCAAGGCCAAGGCCCCACCATAGATTTAGTGTTTTATGTATCGGTGATTAAAATCGATGCCGATGGTTTATGTGCTAGCCAGGCACAATACATTTTGAGACATCATGTAAAAATGCAAATTAATAAAAATACCACAACTAGCTATGCGCCGCGACGTTAAAGAGATGGGGGCATGATTTCACAAGGAATGGGGAGGGGAAATATTCAAACCCTTGAGCCAATGGGGAAAAGGCAAATGTCTAAGGGAAAACCCATAAAGTTGTCCACTACCCATTTTGAATTTTTCCCCAATTAGTTATTTCTGCCAGAAATTGGTTGAGGAAGTTATTTTCCTCGGGATGGGAAAGGTATGGAGGTCAAATTTGAATTGGGAAGACCGCCCATTTTTGGAAAAACGTGTTTTGGCTTATTGGGCAAGTAAGAGATGAGAAATTCATTTCTCACCACATTCTCTCATTCACGTTTGTCTCTCTCACCAGCTGAAGGTGGTTGAGCCCTATCCTTCATGTTTTCCTACATTTTTCTTCATTCTTCAAAGGTTTGGAATTCGTTTTTGTGTTGCTGAGTAAATGAGAGAAGAGATCCACAATTTTGGGGGTTTAATAGGATGTTTTTCCTTTCCTCACGCAGTTGAGCTTGTTTTCTTCACTTCCATGTGCCCACAATCCGTTTTTTGTATTGTTGAGCAAATGGATAGAAGAGAACCATGATTTTGGGTTTATGACAGTTGTTTTTGCCCTTGGAATGTCCATAGGCATTTTCTGAATTTATATCCACGAATTGGGGGTTTGAAGAGGCCGTTTTTTCCCACATGAGGCCATAGGCGTCTCTGAAATCGAATTTGCTATCAGAGGGTTGTTTTCCCCTTGTTTCCATTTTTGTTTTGGCTTCCCAGGACGTTTTTTCCATACCCATAACTTGTAGTGTTGACTTGGTTGAGTAAGTCCAAGGAACCCATCTGTTAGAGGGTTGACTGTGTTTGGATGTGATTGTTGGCTTGGCTAAGAAATTCCAAGGAACCCATCTGTTAATTGGTTGACTGTGTTTGGATGTGAGGGTTGGCTTGGTTGAGTAAGACCAAGGAACCCATGTTCTATTAGCTTATTGCCTTAGTAGCCTTTGAAACCCAATTGTTTATTGGTTGGGATGGGTAGTCTGTGAAACCCAACTATGTGTTGGATTGACTATGTGTGTATGGTCTTGTTGTGTGTAAGCCTATTGTTCCCTATTTCCTTGTGGAAATCATGTCCAGCTTGGGGGTGGCAGTGGTGCTGAGAGATTGAGGAACACACTGGCCTATGGATGGGTGGAACATTGCAACAACATAGCTAGTTGCAGGGAAGCTTCTTCTTAAGATAAGTATTCTTGTGTGCTTGATCTCTACAAACTATTTGTTTTATTAATTAGTATGAGCATGTGGAATGCTTGAATGAATGTGTTTTTCTTTCATTGTGTATTTACATGAATAATGCATATGTGCATGTATTTTATGTTCAATGCATTTTTAATTGTTATGTTCATGGGGCTAGATTGCACGTTTTGACAGTAGCAGCAGTGTTTATTGCGTCCTCTCCATCGTCGGGATGAGGGGTGGGGACGTGATAGGACCTTTGGAAAGCTTAAAACAATTTCTTTTTTGAAAACTCTCCTCCATCTAGTATTCAGATGATTAGTCTTGTATTTTCTACGTTTTTGGATTTCAAGGGGCGACCTATGCATCTGCCATGCGTTTCGAAGCCTCCTAGTCCTTTTCAAGGTGTTTGGGATTAGTTTGATGGAGCCTCACAAGATGAGGCTTTTCGGTGCGGTGCAAGTGTCCTTCATCTAGATGAAGCCTCATATGTTGATCTTTGGCTTAATTGTGGTCCAGGTACTAATACTAGAGGTGAGATTTTGTGCTAATGGCTTGTCTTATTCAATGCTAAGAATCATGGATATATTGTGCAAAATATTGTTGGCGACTCTTCGACAATGATTAATTGGGCCAAAGGACTGATTGGTATTCATTCCATGCATCTGCGTTCTTGGCTCATTGAGATTCAAGAATTGTTAAATGATTCTCCCTACATATCTCTCTCTCATATCTTTTGGGAGTTTAACATGGATGCAGATTTTCTATCTCAATCTATTGAAAGGAGACTATGGCACTAAGGCTTATGGTTGTACTTATTTCCACTATCTTTAATACAATTATGCATTTCCTTCCCATAAATTGAGTGTGATTGTTATTTATAGCAGTCTCCTTAGTCATTTGCTTGGATCACTTGAATTGTTTCAAGACCAGTCCACCTTCCATTTGTTTGTGTTGGATAATAGTGCTAATAGTTCGATACAAGTATTGTTCTCATACCTACAACCCATCCTCAAAAGAAAGAAATGATCTAAATCCTTCTTGATGACCATGCCCCCACCACCAAGCTTATCTTTTGATGCTACATCAAAATATCCATAAGGAAACCCAGAAGAGATCATTGGATCATGAATCAGTCTAGGCCTTTTGAATGATGGACTTCTAAGAAATTCTTTAAAGTAGCTCAAAACTTTCACATTGACTCTAAATGGGGACTGAATACTATCTTCAAATATTGACCTGTTGCGTGCTCTCCAGATGCTCCACATAACAAACACGGGAAACAATTTAAAAATTAGGGAAGGATTTAAACCAATGTAGCAAAAACTTCTCCAACAATAGAGAATGGAAACTGTAAGAAACCTGTAGCTTGAAGAGAATCTCAAGCCAAACGTTTTGACGCAAAAAACACAATCAACAAATAGATGTTGGATACTTTCTTCATTGCGTTTACAAAGGATGTAGACATTTGGTCCCGAGAAGCCCTTCTTCATCAAATTATCATAAGTCATAATCCTTTTCTCCAAGCATAACCAAACAAAACATTTAATTTTCGAAGGACAACGCCCCTTCCACAATTTGCAATGCCACCAGAACTAGGTAAGCTAACTAGCTATATGTTTATCATTATTCAATATTTGATTTTTGAATATATATATATATATATAAAGTCACAGCCAAGTCAAACATTATTTTGGTGTATGAGATCCCCTTATTTATGGGATAAATGACCCCCTTCTACACAATGATGTAACTGCTAAAGTCTATAGAAGTGTATACACCTTACCTTCCTCTGGATTTGAATCGATGAGCCCAGACCTAAGAGGAAATACATATTCTTAACCATTAGATCCACTCAAACTCTAGATATGTATTAATTTAATTGATGGTTGTTATTGTTATTAGATGTTGATTTAGTTAAAATGTAATAATTTACCTTAATCAATTTATTGATTTATTGGAAATACCATCCATAAATATGGAGAATTATCTATTTTATTTTCTATGAGTTTTTCTTTTATATATTAAAAAAAAACTTTATAAAATCCTTTATCTCTTCCTCTCCATATTTAGATAAAAAAATGAACCTCAAAGTCTTAACAAGACTAGAGTTGACAATACGAACTCTACCATTCTCATCAACATGGACTCTCTCTCATACACACGTTTTACCATAACAAATAATTCTATTGGTTAAGCCATATCACCAAAATCCCATTTAAATGAATGTCACAAGATTCATTCCCTCCAATTTTTTAAGGTTATCAATCTCACATAAATACCATAAGAAAAAAACATATGTTTACATATATAGTTGGTTAATTAAGTTGTATAACTTAAACCAAAATGAGATAGATTTATACTCTATTAAATTTATTATTTTGTTTTTAATTTTGTTTTAATCCATAAAAATTAGTAATATTTTTTCTTTAGAATAATACAAATTATTTGATTTTTTTTAAACATATCTAATTTAATGATGTTGAAAAAGGTCCTTGAATCGCAACCCACTTCATCTAGCATGACTCTTGTTCGTACGACAAATGATCACGGGGTGATTATGGGTGTCCTCGACATGATAAGGGTTCATGTTTTTATACCTCGCACTCACAACTTTTGATTTATTTTGTAACAGGCTTAGGCTTAGCTCTAGAAATCGCAGGACATAGGACTTATCCAACACATGTGTGATCTTGCTAGCTCTATAATGGTGGCTCCTGTTGCATTAACACCTGATAGATACACTATTCATGGGAGGATCTAGGGGCACGTTTATAGAGTTGAAAATATAATGGTTGAAGATAGAAAGGACGAGGCTTGCGTCAAACATGAGATTTGGGCTTGTTGCTTCATTTGGCACTTCGTTACTATCAATTGCCTAGTCAAGCCAAGCATTGTATGGGTGCTCTTCATCATGAGTATTAGATAAACATATCAATGTCGTGGGAGTGGGGGAGGTAGAAATTGGTCGATAGGTGCTTCTGGTGAATCAAGTCATTCCTTCAATAAGCACGTCCCATATGATATTAAGAAATCCATTAAGACAATGGAAGCTTTGTCTATCCAGAGCGATAGGAAGCTATCAATCCATATTGGACTGTCAAGGATATCGTTGCTTGCATTTTAATTGAGAAATAATGCATTTAAGCCAAGACTCTTAAAGTAATTAGAAGAATTCGGGAGGACCTAGACTAGGCACAAGGTCGATTGGATAATTTGGCTAAAGCCTTGAACACTCTGTATCAAATGGAAACCGACGAAGGGGAGAGTGTGTGGGCGGAGCACATCTGGATCTCTTTAGATACGACAGTGCAATGCCAATGCCAATATCTTCTTGGTAGTCCCGTGCTTGGTTTTTGCTAGATTATTGTTAGTTTGGCTTAAAATTCATGACAATTCTAAATGTCTTTGTTAGAACTTGGTTTCCCTCTACAAGGCATGTCTTGAAAACTTTTATTTTGAACATTATGCCACCCGTGATAACTATGTCAGACTTTCATCATGATTGGTTTCCCTCTTATGGGCAGGCTCTAGATTTTTTTGGTCTTATTGTTGAACTTTGACATCTTAAGCCAAATTGACTTGCCACTGTTGGTTAACTTGGTCTCCTTGGTGGTAGGCCAAGCACAATGTTTTTTATTCATTATATATTTTCGCAGTCAATAAAAAGTTTTCATCTTGCTTTAAAAAAATGTTGAAATATAACTTGAATATGTATTAGACACTCATACAATTATACTTCTAATAAAGAATTATGATTATAAAATATTTATTCCATCAAAATTATATAAAATTTGTATTTAACATTTCGTTTATATTTTATATAAATGCAAACATTCCACTTTACCACCAGCAAAACCCATTACAGTGGACTGGGCTAAGGACTTACATCTTTTACACATTATTGAGCTTCATCACTGGATTAAGCAGGTAAAAGACCTCATCGCTTGTTTCCATCAGATTTCTTTCAACCATATACACCGAGAGCTGAATGAAGAGACTGATTGTTTATCCAAGCAAGCTTTAGGAGATGGAAATGGGATCATTGACTGGGAGCTTGTTAAGAAGGGATCTAGAATTGAATACGATCATTTAAGTATTGCGTAGTTTTTAGTCATTTGGATTTATATGCATTTTACCGAGCTATAGATATTGTATGAATCTATGTTTTTGTCATTATAGAGATTAGTAATACTGATAAGTATGGAACTATGAACATACGTGAAATTATGGTCTTTATAGACAGCTAGAGAAAGAATACATATGACACAACTTTCGTAATACATAAAGTTGTTTTTTTGTGTGAAAAAAGAACCATTAACACCAAGATTATTATTACCATGGTTTCATAAGCGTGGTGGGATATTCATCACCTTGTTATTGTTCACATAATTTGATAAATTCAAAAGTAAAATGTTATTCATGTATAGACACACAAAGGTATTGATGTTTGGATTCCCACGGGATAAGGACCTCTTAATCATGGGTCCTACATGTCATTAAAAAGATCCTCTTCTATGAATAATGCTAGCATGTGCATTTATTAGTTTATTCATTAAAAATATATATATGCTCCAAAAATGCTTTCCAATGCTTTCCAATGATAGTGAAGGAAAGGACTTGAGTAGATGTTTGGATCCATGCTTATCAAGTGTTCCCAGCTCTCCCTCACATGGGTGCAAAAGTAGTATTCCAAAAGAAAGTGCTCCATTCCAGAAAGCATGATTCATATTTTAAGCCAAAAAAATTACAATTTTTTAGCCTTTGGAAAAAGAGGTTTCATGCACTTCCAACAATGTTGTTCACATCATTGACTTGGAAAGGTGCCTAGGGTGTATGATAGGTCATGTATTACATTATAAAAATTTAACATACAATATTCACACATTAAATACTTTTAAAAATAAAACTTTGAAAGTCCCTTCCCCCTCTTGGGAGGACCAAAAAAATATGTGAAAAAAAGAACCCTAGGGACTCCTTTTTCTAAATGTCCCTTCCTCCCATTTTCGTATGTATAATGATGCCCACACCTTTTAGAAGAGAATCTAAAAATTTTGGAATCCGTTCAGGGTGTGGTCATATCGGTCAGGCAAAAGTTAAAAGATCAAGTCCTACCAGAGTGGATTTGACCGTTTGATACAAGGGCCTCAACAACCCTGCTAAACGGTCAGATAGTTGAACAGTGGTTTTTTTGTACAACAACCATGCTAAACGGTCACACATTTGAGTACATTATTGTTATGTGTCCAAAGAAGGAATTTTATGAGTAAATTGTTTGTCGTTAGGGATTTGCTCATCAAATATGGAAAGAAATTAAGTTAAACGGTCACATACTTCAAAATATTTTAAAATTTGTGTAAATAATTAATTTTTGGTCTTTTATTATATAAAAACAAAAAATTATTTTATTTAAATAAAAAAATAAACTTAGTTATTAATTTTTAAGCTCTAAATGTGTACATTGTAAAGTGTTCACTATCTCTTAAAATTTAAACCATTTCTGGTCTCATCCTATGCATAAACCGTGTTAATTTTGTCAATATCATTTCAATTTTACTAAATATTCATAAGAAAATTAAGATGTATAAATTGTGAATTAATTTCATTAATAAAATTATAATTTTAAAAACAATTTTATAAATTATATATTAACAAGATAATTTACATTTTTAGGGAATTACTATATAAATTTTGCTAATATTTAGATTTTTATTTTTAGAATTGTAATTTTGATTGTAAAAATGAATTCAATATTTTTATAATAATAATAATAATATTAATCTATTTTTAAGGTCACCGCCAAGCGAGACACCAAATTGGTGTATGAGACCCCCTTGTTTGTGGGACAAGGGACCCCCCTTTGCGCAGCGATTTAACTGCTAAAGTCTACAGATGTGTACATACACTACCCCCTCTGGATTTGAACCCGTGACCTCCTAAGATATTATGCATAAGCTGGCCATTATGCAATCCAACAACCTAAAATAACAATTTCAACCAAATTTTTGAAAAAAATAAAAATACAAATCTTATGTTTAGCTTATGATGATGATGGTTAACGTTCTCACCAAACTTTGTTTTATCAACCCAAAGAAACAAATTATTTAGTTTGTTTTAAAATTGTATTTTTATGCTCAAAGATTTTGGAGAGAAGTGTCCCGAGCTAACTGTAATTTTGACAAGTTAAAAGGCTAAAAAGGTCTAAATTACAACAAAGATTATTAAACTGAGATCTAATGTGGCTGTACAGCAAGAAAGTGTTTTTCATCCTTAATGTTCATATTCTCACAAAAATACCTCGTCTTACTCAACCCTAATTCTGTTGGCCTAGGCATGAAGAATTTTGGCACTGCCAACTGGTGCCAAGGCAAAAGGTTGCTCCAAAACTCTGCATTGCATTGGCGGGTAAGTTTGCCGTTCTCGCTGGCACCAGTTGGCATAGATTTTGACGTTAGCACGGACGAGTGATTCAGTACAGATGTGGGCCGATGTCGTTGGCTCATGGTACAGCAACAGACTGTATTGAATGTGGCTCATCATGACTTGTGGTGGGTTTTTAATGCCTATTTTGATTGGAATTTGTAAATTTCCTGAGCGGTTTAATGGCCAGATTCGCAATTTTGAAGGGCTTTACCGGTTTAAACACGCGAATAATCCGGAACAATGCAGAGTATTTAGGGTTTCCTGGAAAAAAATATCTTAGGGTTTAGGTTTTAGGTTTTCTGGCCTTGTTTTCCTAGGGAAAGTTTTATAAGTAGGTTTCCTTGTGAATCGTGATGTCTGTAAAGGTTTAAAGGGTTTTGTTTTCTTTCCTCATTAGCTTCTCTTTTTTAATTTTTGTACATTTTTCAAGGTAGAGTACGGTAGGCCCTGTCAGGAATTCTGTGTTAGTGGAGATAGGGTCCCATTTACAATTCGATGCCTCGCTGTCTTTTGCAAGTATTCTGTGAGAACACAGACAGTATTCCTGGGAATTCACGGAGGACGCGTGGTGAGTGGTCCACTTGGTGGGAAAAAGTAAAATTAGTGACTGTTGATTCTTAGGATACTCGTTGCTGCTTTTCCTCGAATCCCCATTTGCCTATAATTTGCATTCAAGCCCATACTCTCTTCTTCAAGCAATTCCTGGTGGCTTGAGTTTCGGAGGCTTCTGAAGTTGGGCTTTGGTTTTGAGAATTGCATTGTTGCTGCTTTAGGTTTTGTGATTGCATTGTTCGTGTTCTGGGTTTTGAAAGATTCATTCCTTAGGCCTTCGAACACCTCGAAGGACTTTGTGAGTTTGAATCTGAAACAATGGCTGGCATTAAGGCAGTTGCAGTGACGATGTTTGTGTTTGTGGGTCTGATGGGTTCTCTATGCTATGCAGCACAGTCGCCGTCAGCTTCACCATTAATGTCAGCAGGAGCACCCACAACCACTACATCCCCTGTTACTTCTCCAAAAAAAGCTGCTAGTCCTAAGGTTAGTCCCATGGCATCTCCACCAACCACAAGTACTCCATCTCCAGTTTCTGTTTCACCTTCGACGGCTGCTTCACCCTTGTCGGCCTTTACACCAACTTTATCCCCTCCATCCCCCCCATCCGTTTCTCCCGTTACATCTGCTGTGTCGCCTGCTTCCTCCCCTGTTATCTCTGGTTCCCCTTCAAACAGCCCACCACTGCCCAATTCTTTGACTAAAGGACCCAGCAGTGCCCCTACGCCTGCTTCTGGTGATAAGAGCTATGCAGAAATCGTGAAGTTGGAGAAAATGGTGTTATTTGGGGCTGCATTGGTCGCATTCATGATGTAAACATTGATTATCCCAGTTGCTTCTTCACGAGTTCCTTGTAAATTATTGGGGATGATTGATTTGAGTGTAGCTCCCACACTTGTGTGAGCCTTTACATTATTGATGTTTCTTCCACATGATTTTATCAATTCTTTTCCTGATCTCTTCACATCTCATTAGGAGATGGTGTTGAGTTTCTAGAATTCTTCAGACATTTTAGGTTGTAGAATTATTAGGGTGGATTTCATTGTAGGAAACTGTTTTGTCGATCCAGAATAATCTTGGGATGTATTATGATTTTATTCTGAATACAATCCTTTGGTTCTTTCTTTCAACACTTTTACATGCTCTTTTTGTCCGTTGAGCATTTATATGTAAGGATTTTATTTTCTTCGAATGTAATGCTGTTTTAGAGTAGCCATATGTATTGGCATATCAAGATTTTCTTTCATACAATTCTCTATTTAGGTGCCATAGGAGTATATATGATTATTCCATGGGAAGGTTATGGACAAGGACATTAAATAGGTATTTGGTTAGTTATGCGATGTATGGTTGTTTTCTTCCATGTTCTTTTGCTCGGTTGAGTAGCATTCACATGTATGTTTGGGTTTATCATATTTCTTCCGGATGCAATGTTATTTTTGAATATGCATGTGAATCATGATTTTCTTTGACATGTAATTATCTATTATAGTGCCTTAATCTGAGTATATATGATAAGAAGGTTTTGCACAAGGGCTTGCAATGGGTATTTGGGTAGTTACGGTTTATATGGTAATATTTGGCTGAAAGGAAATGTAGTCTATGAGATTGTGTTAAAGCTTTTCCTATTGTGGCATGCGAAATTGTGTTAAAGCTTTACCTAGGGTTGTAATGGATAATATGTGGTCTACATTGATCTGGATAACACGAGGTCTACAAGGATCTGTAGTATGAAATAAAGATTCAAGTTGAATACTTTGGTTTTTTGGTTACGAGTTGTCTGGCCATTCAGGTCTATAGGCTGAGGTGTTAACATCTATGGGCTGGATGATTAACATTTTAACAAAAGTTGTTTCAATTCTGTAAAGTAGAATGTTCAAAATTACTTTTCTTTGATCTTGTGGACAGAACAGCATAACAAAGACAAAATGCAAGTTTGTGGACTGTAATGTAACTGTCAATCGTACTGTCTGAACTGTCTACACAAGTTAAACCAATGCTTATATCAAATTTGAAAATGCCTGGTCTGATTATTGAACTCCACTTTATGAGGGTTGATATGGATTTGAGATAAAAAGTTGAAAGTTATTTATTTTCTGAGAAGAAAAATAGTTTAGCCTTGATATTCCATTGAATCACAGAAAGATCAAAGCTCCTATAAAGAGCAGGACAAAGCTGACAGAGCACAAAAAGACTAGTAAATCCAATAATAAATCAGCAAAATAAGACCCTGTAAAAGACATCTGCAAAAACACAAAAAGAAAGCAGGCAGATGTCATCCAGGGGAGGCGATTGGGGTTCGACTAATCGTAATGGGTTATACATGGAGAGTGAAAGTTAGATATTAGCATTACGAAGAGATTACAATTAATAATGAATGGCATTGTACCGTAGGGATGTCTTGAGGATATTTTTAGTGAATGATATAGTGTTTCAATGAGACAATCTGGGGCTGTCGTGATTACTGTAAAAGCAGTTTTCAAGGAAAATCTAATGTGGTTTTCCTCTCTTACCTGAATTCTTCAGGTTCTAACATCCATGCTTTATTGGTTTATTCTGTGGTATTCAGTGTTTGCTAGTTAATCAACCGTATATTGAAACTATTGGTTTGGAATACTATAGCAATGGGTAGCTGTAGTTAATCAACTATAAATCGAAACCAATAGCTGTAATAAATCTGTAGTAGCAATCAACAATAGATTGAAACTAATGGTTCCATCATATGTTTATATGTCAAATGTTTCATTGAATTGAAGTGTTGCAGTAATCCGTAGTGCCAGTTATCAACAATAAATTGAAACCATTGGTTTGGATACACTATAATCAGTGGCTGTCTTAATCAACAACAAAATTGAACCAGGAGCTGTAGTAGTAATCAACAATAGATTGAAACTCATGGTCCAATAACTTTTTTGCATATCAATGTTTCATTGATTTGAAGTGCTGCAGTAATCAGTAGTGCTTAGGAATCAGCGGCTGCAGTTAATCAACAATAGATTGAAACCCCAGTGGCTGTAGTTGATCAACAATAAATCAAAACCCCATTGCTCTGGGTATGCTAGTACTCGGTGGCCGGTAGCCATACTTTTGCAGCTGTTTTCGTATCGGTTTTCTTGCAGGCCGCCTCTGCCATTTTGTGTCTTCTGTTAGTCCATTGGACTTCATTATGCATCTCTTTGGTAGTCCGATTGGAACTGTTTTATGTTCTGTTAGACTTTTTTATATTAGGTTCTATATATATGTAACACTCTTTACTTTTGATTCTCTATAAATAACAAACAACAGTTTTTTCTGTTTGAAAAAAAACAATAAATTAAAACTATTGGTTGAAGTAGCTCTAATAAATCTGTAATCGTAATTAACAATAAATTAAAGCAATGTTTAAAATAATCAATCATATGTAGTAGTGATTAACAACAGGTTGAAACAATCAAAATTGTAGTAGTAATTAACAACAGATTGAAACAAACAGATTAAAACTTTCAATCTTACTAAATTTTAAAATATCAAACGCAAAATTAACTACAAAATTACAATTGCATTGGCATTGTGCATTTTGATCAAAGTACTATAATGATTATTGAAATTTTTAAAAGTGGCACCAATATAATAACTTTCAATCTTACTAAACTTTAAAATTTCAAATGCAAAATTACCATTAAAATACCTTGTGGATCGAGATGTATAATTTGGAAGTGTAACTATGTATTAATCTAATGTTTCTAGTTTACGAATCCTTTAATGTGGCCTTGTATATGAAAAACTGCCATCACGTGGATCGTGGATCGAGATGTATAATTGGAAGAGGGCTGTAAGCATAACTAAATTTTGATTAGATTATACATTGCATTAAAAAGATTACAATTATGATTTTCCAATGTCGTTTAAGTTTAAGTTAAAGGTATTTAAAGTTTGATTTTAGAGTTTTTTTTTTTTAACTCTTTTAACAATCCACAATTAAAATAATCCTTCTAATTAGATGAATGACTATTGGAATTAGTATTTTTTGAGCCAAAAGTTATAGGGTATTATTTTGGAAAATAAGATCACAAGGTGAAAGAGGGAACGGGCAAGTCAATTTTAGAAGGTATCATTCTACCATAGACCACCTCATTATTCCGAGGATTATTGCAAAGTAATGCACAATAATAAACTCGGTTTCCTTTGCTACTTTGTGGCGTTTTTCTTTGGTACTCTTTTTAAAATCTGTGATTAAAATAACCCTTTTAATTAGATGACTATTATAATTAATACTTTTTGAGTCAAGTGATAGGGTATTATTTTGGAAAATAAGATCACAAGGTAAAAGAGCAAAAGGGCAAGCCAATTTTATAAGGTATGATTCCACCATAGGCCATCTAATTACTCCGAGGATCATTACCGAGTAATGTCACAATAATAAGCTCAATCTCCTTTGCTACTTTATGGACTTTATGAAAGCTCTTGATAATACCTAGAAATAACTTGTGGAAAATATTAGAAGAATTAAAGGTTCCTTTCAAGTTGCTAGCTGCTGCAATAAGGTTGTATGGGTTGTATGAGAATGCCATTGCCAAGTTTAAGAATATTGAGGATTGGTTGGAAGATGTTGATTGTAATATAAGAGTTAAGCAAGGCTGCCCCTTCTACCCTACCATTTTTTGTATATACACTGATAAGTTAGAAGGTTGTTTAATAGAGGTAGTCTACAATGACATGACATTGGTAGGAATGTCTTCATCCTTGTTTATGTTGACGATATTTTTGTTTCAGCAAAATGTCTCTTTAATCCTTGATAAGCAATTAAGAATTTTTAAAGATTTCTGCTTTGGTATGGGCATGATTATCAATATCAACACTTATGTTCATAAAATATAATAAAGTCATTTATGCTGATTTTCTACAAATTTCTTGGGATTGATATCCTCATAAGCTTAATTGGAACTACAACATAGAGAAAATGACAATGGAGGGTGAAAGCTTATGTTTATCTTGAAACCAATTGTGAGTCGACAAACCTTGTCATGTGGGATAAAAATAAATTCCTTGTTGAAAGTCTGGTCACTTCCATTCTCCTATATGGGTGTGAGGTTTTGGATTGCAATATTTCTAGAGAATTTTGGGGAAGGATTGAGCAAATCCAAAAATTGTTTTATAACCTTGTCATGTGGGATAAAAAGAAATTCCTCGTTCCCTCCCATTCTCCTATATGGGTGTGGAGTTTCGGATTGCAATCTTTCTAGAGAATTTTGGGGGAAAGATTTAGCAAATCCAAAAGTGTTTTATAACTTACAATCTTAAATTTAAAAGCAATGCATTATGTCTTATTCTCTTGATTGAAGTGGGTCTTACCTCCATTGAGAGCATAACTATTACTAGTTATTTAATGTATGAGAAAAATATATATAACTTGGAAGACTAGATATTTTCAAAACTTGCTTTAAATTCCTGTTAAAACCACCCAATGCTTAAACGAGGTTGACATAAAGATGCCATGTCTTTGTTAAAGATGTGGGAAATTGACAAAAATGTCACTATGCAAAATATAGATGATATCAAACATATTATTACTTTGAAGTTCAAAGAGAAGTTGTGGTGTGATGAAAATTTAAAGGATAAAAAAAATTAAGATATTACAAGGAAGTCATTAATCATAATCTTGAAGATCAAAACTATCCCAAGATTCCACATAGCTAAAATAAGAACAAACTCTCATGAGCTGCATAATAAAATAGGGCGTTGGACCTTTCATAAAACTCCATGGCTTGAAAGGATCTGTCATCTTTGTGAGACCAAATATTGAGAATGAAAAACACTTCCTTTTAGATTGCCCTGTGTACACTCACATAAGATTTTAATTTCAAAATTGTTGTTACATTACGAACCTGCTCAACCTTCCATCTCATCAGAATTATAGTAATTTATGAACACTTTGTTTTGGCTCACACCTCTTCTCTTTTTATACGAGGAACAATTATTTGAGAAAACTCTCAGGCCCAAATCTAAATTTGGATTTTACTTAATAGCAGATCATCCAGTGCCAAATTAAGTTGCATAGTCTTTTCCCAAGGCAAATAAAGTTGCCCAAGATGATGAACTGAACCTAGTTTACACCTACGTAAAGGAGGTTGATCACCAAAACTATAGTAGAAAATCTTCTTCAACATAGTTGATGATTGTAAAATATTCATAGTTTCCAATATATTTATTACTCTTCAATATATGTTCACATCATTTAATTACCTTTTAAAAAACCATAGATACAAAGATGTTATTAAATGGAAGAAGTGCATATTTAAATCATCCATAAATGTTAAAAAAATGTTTAATTTAGTAATAAAGACAACCAACTTGATAATACATACAAAATACTGGATTATGAAAACTGGAGCAGTGGATTATGAAACATCATGCACATAAAACACTTCATCTTTTCATTTGTTGGGATGTATGGAAAGCTAGGAATTATTATATTTGTGAAGATAGACCTTTGAATCTTTCTGCTAGTTGCATCATAACCCTGAGCTTGTATAAAGAATACACTTCTGTGGAGATTAGTAAAAAGGTTAGACATATCACTAATCTTCTAGCCTTCACATATGCAACATGGTTTTTTGATGGTGCTTTTAAAAATGGTATGGTATTTGTGGTGTTGAAATTATGTTTCAGTTAAATGATGATCAACACTTTAAATTATGGATGAATTGTGGGCTTGGCTCAAACACCAAGGTTGAATTATTGGCTTTATGGCGTTTATTTAAATTTGCATATACATTTGTAATTCCAACTTTGTAGGTGTTCGAGGATTCCTTGGTCATAGTCAATTGGGCCAAGAGATTATTCAATCTCCAGGTTTTTTCTCTGGAACATTGGTGCTCGAGGACAAATGTGTTGATGGAGCCCTTTATGAAGATTTGTATTGAGCATATTTATAGAGAACATAATACGGTTTCTAATGTTTTTTCCAACAATTCTCTTGGAGGTGATGAAGGTGTTCTTCACATCGAAGAATATTGGGAAAATTGTCTCTCCTTTAAGGAGTCGGGGGTTTTTCTGCAGAAGATCTATAGGTTGCTACTACTATTTCTTGAAGCATTTTTGGTCTATTTTGAAGTTTTTGGACACTTTGAATGTTTTGAGTATTAGGACTTCTATACTAGGACCCGTTGATAGCTATAGTGATGACATTATATTTTGATGTAACACTTATGTTAGACTGTTATGGTGGAGGAACGTTTTGTTTGTCTTTATAAAGACTTATATCATATTATGAGTGGTCTAAATATTTGGATGTATATGTCCTCTTTGATTTCTACGAATAACAAGAGACATGCTTTTTCCTGCTTGAAAACAAATACAAAATACTTTTCTTTTAACACCAAATTCTTTCTTCAAGATTATATTCACCTTATAATAGTATCTATTCATGTTCAAAAGATTCAATTGACAATAGAATTTGGATTCAAGATTGTTTAAATATTAGTGTTTTAACATCAAACACGTTTCACCATCTATTTATTTGCATATACCAATATAATATATTCTTGAACTATAAGCAACTCTTTTATGAACTTCATCTTTTTGTTTAAAATAACAGTTTTTTTGGAGTGATGTAGTCTGTGGATTCTAATTTTGGACACATAGCTAATAGCAACAATCACAACAAGTGAGAGGCGAACATTCTCCAACAGAAGCCAATGGAACGAAGCCTACTCTTCATGCAGTTGTCGGTAAGTTTGGTAGAAATAATTCCACCAGAATACACACTGAAACCGCTTCTCATTTTGTAGTCCAATTCCAATTCCAATGATGCCAGGATGACCGTAAGTGTAGGTATGTCTCCTTAAATGGATAGCTTGGGTGGTTTGGTCAAGCGTTTTGAGCTTAAAAATACTTCGTGAAATTGAGCTCTGTGCATTCAATTGAACTTTCAACTTTCAGTGTATTGATGGATTTTTTTATGGAATGAATTTGGTCTTTGTTGTTGTTGCAGTTAGCATATGCTCCTAATGATGTTGGACCAACACTACATCAACTGCAACCTGAGCATCACATATCCAAATGAGCGCATCTCTAACCCAAACGAGCCATTTATAACCTACAAATTTGTGTATTTTCCAATCGATTTCACTAAGAGAACCCTTTACTGATTTTCTCATTAATGTTTGGGTTCTTGGTTTTCCTTCATTGAAGATCTGAATCAAACTAGTGATGTCAATGGGAATTTTTTTCATTAATTGATCGGTTCAAGTTACACCATCAAAATTTGTTTAAGTGGGATGCTAATATGATATTTTTCTTTTTGTTCCCCTATCTCATGTGGTCTGGTCATCCAAATTAATTTAGTTTAACGAGTGGATGTTATGAAGTATATGTTAAGAAGATATTCTTTTTGTTTGTTTTGCCATCACCATTATCCCACTATTAATAAGATGCTTTTCTGGCTTTTCCATCACCATTATCCCATTGCTGATAAGATACTTTTATGGCGTGGTTTTCCTTTGTTAGCCCACCATCCCAAATTGGTTTTAATTAGATACTTTTAATTTACTCGTGGATGTCAATAAGATAATTTTTTTAAGAAACTATATTCAAATCTATTAGGATACTTTTATTTTTGGCAAAAGTAAAAATTGCTTTAACTGAAGATTGATAGAATATGTATATTTTATTATTATTATTGACAGAAACAAATGCAATATGGGTTATGTGTTTGTCAACATGACAACTTCTAAGGCTACCTGGAAACTTTACAAGGTCTTCCATAATCAACCATGGAAAGAAGTCAATTCTTATATGCGAAATAAATTATATCAGAGTTCAGGTGGAAAAGAACAAGAAGAAACAAACATTGCACAGTTCGGAAGAACTCATTCACCAAGGAGATCGCGGGAATAGTCATGGTAGGAGATCACGGGAACAATCGCTAAGGCTCTATGGCGGGATCGTCCGGATTGCGTCAGGGGGAGTACCCTCGTTGGACACCACAGGGAGGGGGCTAAACCTTCCTCCCTACCAGCAACACGAAAATAACGATGGACGTGAGGCGAGATGGTGGACGGAGCAACGACTAAGGAGAGATCGGGGAGAACGACGAGGTGGGGTCTCTTCATCGTCTGCCGAAAAAGAGTATGAGGGGATGCCTTCCGTGTGCCTTCCACGAGCTAGAACGATCCATGCTCTCTAGATCCGCTCAAATAAGGTAAGAGAAAAAGTTGAACTCTGGAAGGAGAAAGCTCTGATATGAAAAGTCATTGGGATATGGCCGAAAGAGAGAGATCCGGTAAGATGGATCAAGAGCACCTAGAACCCTAAAGGGAATTATGATCTGCATATGGGATCCAAGGGTTTCTTTTCAATCATCTTTTTCCTTCAAGAATATCGAGACCATATCCTTGAAGGGGGCTGTTATTTCTTCTTTTCAACGAGTCTTTACCTAAGACCATGGAAGGAGAGATCTAACCCTGAAAAAGAGTACATGAGGGCGGCCCCAGTGTGGATCCGACTGTATTCCCGTCGTGCGAATACTAGGATCTTGAAATCATTCAAGATATAAGGAACATGTTGGGGGAATTCATGAAGATAACAAAACAAACCAAACAATAGAGGTACACTACTTTTGCCTGGATCTGTGTCTATATGGACCTATCAAAAGAACTACCTAAAGCCATCAGCTTGAACTGGGAAGATGAGGAATGGATGCAACCAATCGACTACGAACACAATCCATTTAGATGACAGTGCCATGATTATGGGAATTTTAGTCAAAACTGACCAAAGAATGCCCAAAACCCCAACCGACCCAGCAAACATAGGGAAAGAAGGCAGACCAAGAGGGATTTGTTCAGATCCGGAGTAAAAGGAAGCCTAGATCGGGTCCCCAACAACACCAAGGCAAGGGTCACATGGTAGGAGGCCCATCTAGCAACAATTACTATGAGATCTTAGCGCAAAGGGAGGAGGAAGATAACAATGAGGGGAAGGCTGATGCCCCAACGCCCCCATAAGTTAGAGAGGAATCAAAGGAAGGAAATGAGCAGGAGCCAGACAAGCAAATAGAAGCCATGGAAGAATATGGAGTCGAAGACATGGAGTTGGGGGACTTAAATCTAGATGAAATAGAGAAGGAGTGTGAGAAAAAGGGGAAAGACTATATGTCACGAAGGCAATTGGAGCTTCTTCAAGAAGCGATCATTAAGAATAGGGCATGACAACAATTCGGGATAGGAGTTGACCCACAAAAGGGAAGCAAGAGAAAGTAGTCAGAGGATGACATGAGGAGAGGAAGAAAGACAAATAAACAAAGGATCACAGAGATAGGGGTCAAACTCATCGAATCAGGCCAATATCCAATGATAGTAGCAGTCTTCTCTGAATTCAATAGAGTGAACCAATGAAGATAAAATCATGGAATATAAGGGGATGAAATCATCCCAAAAAGATCAAAACCATGGAAAAGAGGATAAAAAAGGAGAGACCATCTATCCTTTTTCTTCAGGAGACAAAGTGTAAGTCTGAAACTATTGATAAGGTAGGACAAAGGATTTTGAAAGGATATAAAATTATGGTGATAGATTCTATAGGGAATGCAAGAGGTATGGCGATCCTGTGGAATCCTGACTCGATAACTCTAACTGATTGGAGGGTGAACTGCTTCTCCCTATCAACAAACTTCATGATCATGGAATCAGGAGCAAGAGGAATTCTATCAAACATATATGCCTCGAGTGCTTTCCCCTAGAAAGCGACATTTATAGAGTTCTTGAGCTGGCTAAAAGAGAAAATCGGGAATAGTTCATGGATAATGGGTGGGGATTTCAATCTGATAACATCTGTGGGAGAAAAGAAGGGGGAAGGAGGAATTTGGATAGATTCCAGGAAGCTTCTAGAGACTTTATGGAACGAAGTCGAGTCGCTGACATGGAGACAGGAAATGGGTGGTTCACATGGAATAATCGATGAGGTGGAGAGCATCATGTGGCCTCTAGAATAGATATATTTTTAGTAGCAGAGGACATCGCCAAAGAAGCAGGACAAATGTCAACCAATGTCCTCTCGACGGTAGTATTGAATCACTGATTGATTTGCCTCAAGTGGGATTTTGTTAGACCATCGAATCAGAAAACCATTCAGATTTGAATAGTTTTGGATTGAACATAAATATTTTCATGCTCTGGTCCAGAAGTGGTGGCAGGAGCTGGGCCCCCCCATGGAGACCAGGATGTACTAATTCCAACAGAAATTGAAGGATATTAAAGCTAAGATACACACATGGAACAAAGAAGACTATGGAAACATATTTCACGACAAAAAGAGTCTGATAGAGAAATTGGAATAAATTCGAAGGAAAGGTATATAGGAAGGGTATGAGGAAGTCCTCAGGAAAAAGGAGAAAGATATTATCACCCAATTAGGGACAAGGGAATGACTCGAATAAATATATTGGAAACATAAGTCAAGAAACCAAGGGCTACAGGATGGAGAGCGAAACACCAAATACTTTCATAATACGGTGATCCAAAATAGACATAGGTCAAAGATTCATAAATTAAGGAAGAATCGTGGGGGACAGACATAAACCAGAGGGGAAATTGAGGAAAAGTTGGTTCAACAGTTAACAAACGTCACGACTAAGGACCAAGCAGATAGGAAACAACACATCAAAAAAATAAACCAACACATCCCGAGGGTGTTCACTCAGGAACATAATGAGATGATGAAAAATCCCATAGATCTTCAGGAGGTTGAGGAGGCAATGAACCAAATTACGCTTGGGAAAGGGCCCTGCCCAGATGGATTCATGACAAACTTCTTTCACTATTTATGGGATTTGATAAAACAAGAAGTGTGGGAAATTGTGGAAGAATCACGTCAATCTAAGGAGTCCCAAGGGCCTTCAATGCAACATTCTTGATTCTCATACCAAAGTAGGAGGGAATAGACACAACATGATAGTTCATGCCTATAGACTTGTGCAATGCCATATACAAAATAATTTCAAAAGTGATAGCCAATAGATTGAAACCGATTCTTCCCATCATGATTGGCTCAGAGTAATCAAGTTTTGTAGAAGGTAGACAAATCTTGGATGACGTCATCCTAGTTCATGTAGCCATTTACTCCCTGAAAATCACCAAGAATTCAGGTATGATGGTAAAATTGGATATATCCAAAGCATATGAAAAACTCAGTTGGTAGTATATGAAAGGCATAATGGGAGAATTTAGCTTTGGAAGAGAGTAGATAGAGTTGATCATGAATATGGTCACAACCACTTTATACTCTATCCCGCTGAATGGATCACCTACTCGAACTATGAACCTGACTTGAGGAATTTGACAAGGGGAATATACCCTCTCTCCTTTCCTATTCATTATTATGGTAGAAGGGCTCAGCAGGATAATTCAAGCTCATACAACCAGAGGCTCGGAAATCAGGGGATTAAGTCTCCATAGGGGATGGATAAATAGATGCACCAACAATTCATGGACACCACTATGTTAATGGGGCACCCTTCAGTCTAAGAAGCAATGGATTTCAAGAGATGTTTGACTTTGTTTTCCAAGGCCTTGGGGCTCGAAGTCAATCCATAGAAATCCCAGGTTTTCTTCTTTAATACCCCAAATATCACTCAGAGGAATATAATTTGGATCTTGGGTTTCTCTATGGGCTCCTTCCCGTTAAAATACCTGGGAGCACCTTTGGCAGAGGGGACTATTAGGAAAGTCTCATGGCAGGATTTGATCGACATATTGAGGAGGAATCTCATGGGATGGACTTTAAGACCTCTAAACCTCTCGAGCTGACTAGTCTTAATCAAGGAAGTATTGCAGACAATGTCGATCTATATTTTCTCAGTTCTGGCGGCTCTGAAAGCGGTCATTAAGGAAACTCACAACCTTCAACATACCTTTCTATGGTGGGGAAAACATGAGAAATCTAAGGTTTCCCTGGTAGGATGGGATAAAGTTTCTCAGCCAAAGGAAAAGGGGGGTTTTGGGCATCCGGGACCTAGAAGTGGTAAGTGGAGTCCTCAGTGCAAAAATATGGTGGTGGTGGTGTAGTTAAATTACTGAGCCATGGGCCAAAATTTGGCATGTGAAGTATGCTAAAGAAAATCCAATTTGTGACCTGATTTACTTCAACGAAGAGAACCTAGGATCGCACATCTGGATGAATGACTAGAGCAATACAAATATGGTACAAGACCACGGTTTTTAGGAAATCAGAGATGACCAAAATACAAAATTTTGGGATGATTCATGGAACCCGTTTCCAAAAAGTGGGGATGAACCCAGGTGGAAAGATATAAGGGAAAGAGGAATAAGAGAGGGAAAAACTAAAGTTAGGAAATTATGGGCAGAAACAAATCCCACCAGGGACTATTGGAAATGGCAAGAGAAGGAATGGTGGGAAAATATAACAAATGTTGAAAAGCCTTAAGATCTTAGTGATATGCTCAATGAGCACTATGTCCGAAGACAGGAAGGTCCGAACAAGCTCAGGTGGGGATACCTGCCAAAGGGAGTATTTTGCATCAAGGAGGCATACACCATCAAGATCAGAAGTGAGGAAGAGTAGGAGGAAATATGGAGGAAAGTGTGGACCATGAATCCCTGGCCAAAAGCAGCCACTTTTGATTGGTTGGTTTTGAAACGAAGAATATTGACGGGGGGAAATATTAAGAAGAGAGCCCCGCAAAGCCGTGGAAAGGCCCCACACTATGCCCCCTTTGTTTCAATGATGAGGAGAGGATGAATTGCTTGCTTGATGAGTGTCCCTTCACCTCCTCCCTTCGGGATCGAGGAGTGACCATTTTCCGTAGAAGTGGCAGAGTCAGGGGGCAACCAAATCAATCCCTCAAAGAGTGGAACATGAAATTTTCAAAAACCAGATTCTTGGATTAATATGGATGATGTTTCCAGGAATGCTATTATGGGTTTTATATAAGGAGAGGAATAGTCGAATATTCTGAGACAGGAGATCCATTGAAGAGGAAGTCTTGAATCAGTTAGTCCACAACATACAGGATACACTTCGAAATAAGCAGTGGGGGAATAGTGACAAGGAATTCTCGGAGGCGGAAGCTCGCATAGCTGAAGGATGGGGGATTGGTAAGAATGGATTAGGTGGGTTACGAATGAAAAATATAATGTGCCAACCTCTCAACCCAAACTCTTGGTGCCCACTACCGACAGGCTCTTATAAGCTAAACTTCGATGGTGCCTCTCTGTGTAATACTGACACAATAGGATATGGGGGCATCTGCAAGGATGCCAAAGGTGCGATTCAAAAGGTATATCATGGATCAACTAGCTTCGAAACAAACAACTCAGCCGAGCTTGAAGACCTTTTGCAAGGCATCAAGCCGGTTTCTAGAGCGGGATGGTTTCCAGTGATAATCGAAGGAGATTCCTGCATCATCGTCTAGATGGAATGGAATTTTTCCACAGGGAAGAGAGATGAAAAAGTTGCCACTAGCTGGCGATTTCTGAGCAGGATGGAGACACTGAGAATTCTTCTCTCTACTACCCATGATGTGCAATTCAACCACGTCAGAAGGGATGCTAACAAGGTCATTGACCTAATGTCCAATGTGGGGTGGGAGGAGGATGAGACCATCGATAAGGACAATTGCAAGACTTTGAAGGAGAGCAGTGGACAGATCGATGTCAACACCTGGTAGACCTAGATCAGGTGGCAACAGGATAGGCAGAAGGGACTAAACAAGTGACGCATGACCACATCATTTGGAAGCAAGGGAATGAGATAGATGTATTGCACAGTTCACAATAACCATAGAGCTCAGACAGGGAAAGGACAATCCATTTCCATGCAAGATACGAAAGAGTACTTTGATCATCGATCTGAGAGATTCGAGGAGGATATGATCCAACCCCCACATTAGGATATGAGGATTTCAATCATGAAGAATACTGGGAATAGTACTACATGAGATAGCAGAAGAAAGGATGAGACAAGAGGAGTAATGAGCCATCTAACTATAGTAATTACGACTTCACTTGCTATAATTCATAGCAACAATTGCAACTCTGTAACCCGAATTCTACACAGTTCCATCAAGGCAGTTTCCTTTTCTCATAGAGAGTGTTCGTTGGTTGCTAGTAGTTACAGGTCAATTTTTTTATCTCTATCTAGGCGGTTTCTTTCGATTTTAGAGATGGCGTCGAGGAAGCAAGGTCGTGGTTAAGCTGATACACCCTTAGGAGCCAGGGGGCGTGGGGGGAGAAGGGCATCCGATAATAGTGGGAGGGGAGGGGGATGGAGAATAACCTGCGCTCAGTCCCGGACTAGGATTGCGGTTGTTTTTTTCGAGACCACATCCATATGGTGGTCCATGAGGAGATTAATGCCATCGAGAAGGAACTATGGGAAGAGCTCCAAACAATTCCCATGGAACAAATACAGGAGGAGGTTGAAGAATGGGTACTGGACCAAGGTACCACCAGAGGAAGGGCCTCTGCAAACAAAAGGATGATGGTGCTCTACTGGGTGATGAAATTTTTTTTGGCTCATGTGGCCATGGAGGGATTTAGAAAAAGGCAAGCGGGCCACGAACCAACACAGGCCTAGAAGGTGCACCACAAGGATTTCCTCCTAATGCATCGAAAGGTAGACTTAATCGCCATTAAGTTAGGTATGTAGTTCTATGCACCCCCTCATCAGACATGTAATGCTGGAGATACTAGCAGGAAGCTGGAGAAGGACCTGGAAACGAAAGTATAAAAAGACGCGCAGCTGGGCAAACATGTTGAAGGTTGCAGTGATGCCCTCAACGTCTGCGGATAGGTTCTTGTTTGATTCTGGTGATGATAGAGAAATTTTTATGTTTATTTTCATTTATAGGGTTATGTAGTTGATAGTTTAAGATAGGTTTTAGTCCATTTAAAGAAGACCGTGGTATCTTTTTGAATCCTACCCAGTGTAGAACAAGCATGGAAGGATGGTTTTCCATAAATGTAGGGATGATCTTAAACTCTGTATGAGCGACATGTAACCTGATCTGTTTTTAATATAATTATTTTTATTTACAAAAAAAAACTTATGCCAGATTTTAGGTGCTTATTTTTGTTTGAATGCATATGTATTTTGCTTTTTTTCCATGCCGCTTTTTATTGACAACATATTTCATATGTCCCAGGGTTGAGTCTCGCTTGAAGACCATTTTTCAGAATTCGAAGTTTGCTTGTGATACATATGCATATTTATCTTTGGTATTCTCTCATCTTGGCAATGGGGAGACACACTCCAATCTTGTGGTCATGGGTGACCACATTAATTCTCACAAAATCAATAACAACAACAACAATCCTAAAGAAGATATCCAAATCCTCCCTCTACCGACGTCTCCTCCTACAAGTCTTACGTACCAACACCAACAAATTTTTATCGTAACAATAATTAACCCAATGGAAGCTCTAATGTCCACGACACACATAATTTCCGTCTTAGACATTGTCTACATATTGTGCAGCAGAAGCCCATGGGCTCTAGTGGTGGTGATACTAGCACCAATAGAGTTGGATGTGCATAAGTTTGAATCTCATACGCACCACCCCCATTTGTATGAGTGTATACTATTAAGGAGATGGTAATAACACCTAGATGATAACATTTCATCGTACACATCTGATGTTGTATTCATGTTCTCCATTAATTGGGTTGATTATATATTGTTTGTGGATTCTAACAGGGTATGATTATTTTTTCAATGGAAATAAGAGAAGTGCGGAAACGAGTTGTTTACAAAAGCTATGTGTTTATCCTAAAGTTTTCCAACTAGACTATAAGGAAGGAGGGCTTAGGCACCTCAGAATTTAAAGATTGTTTTTTGTTCATTTTTGGTTAACAATAAAAAGACAAGGATATAAAATCAGGTACAGAGAAACAAATAATCTGAAAAAATCAGACAATGGATGTATATGGACAAGATATAAAAGAAAGAATAATTGTTCAGGATATAGGAGATAGGTTCAAATCATAAATGATACAAAGATGAAACAAACAATTTATATTCACTACATCATATGTAAAATCCAGGTGTTCAAAAATACATTTCTAACATATTTCTGCAATAACATTCATTTTCCAACACATGCATTCATACAGAAAACATCCATATAAATAAAAAGTACAGACAAAGGTTCAAACAGAACCACAAAACATTAAAACACTATATAGCTTTAAACCTAGCTCCCATAGATAATAAAGTAATTCATTTAAGAAAAGAAGTCCTTACACAGTCATGTAATTGTCGAACTGTACACAAGTTCCATGCATATGTCGACCCTCATGTGTATTCCTTTGTTCAAACAAAATTTTACAATATATAGTAAAAGGTAAAACTAAAAAGATTGTTTGTAGATCCACCTTTTTAGGATTAAGCTACCAAAAAAAGAAAAGTATCAATCTTAAAAGATCTAATTAACTGAATATGACATGTGTCAAATCTATACTAACTTAATCATCAAATCAAAGTACTCTAGCAACTTCAGTCGGCGCAGCTAGCCCATCCAATGCAGGTACCTTCCTTTGTAATCTGTTGCATTCTTTCTGCACCTGAATGAACCTCCTTTCGAGCTGGTCTTTATCTTTAACAACCTGAATATTATGTTCTTGTACCGTTTTACTTTTCTTCATTGCTTCATCTACTACCTGTACCAGCTCTGAGTAGTTTTTATTTACTTCTTGTAGGTCATGTTTCAACATCCTGTTGGCTTGAAATAAACCATCGTTCATCTGATTTACATGTTTATTTTGAAATATTAAATGATCAATTTCTCTTTTTTGTTTATCTCTTTCAAAATCTTTCATAACATCATCTAAATCTTCAGGTGTTTCATCTGCAACATTATCCTTATTGAAATCTATTTTCCCTCTTGAGGATTCACCCATTTCAACTTCAGCAACCAATTTTCCTCTCGCCTTTGAAATCATTGATGTTGTATTTTCTTCTGGACCTTCACCATTATCAAGGTTATAAGGACAATTCTTAAGAATTAGATCTGGAACATTTCTCAAACTTTGGTCAATACCATTTAGAACTTGATTCAATGTCGATTCTAATAGCTTTGATCTTTTATCCTCTTCATCACTACTTGACGAATCCTGCACACTTATAATCTGATCTTTCTTAATCTTTGGATCTAGCATTGCTATCATAATCAACCTCAATTTATTTACAGGGCGTGACTTTGGCCCATGGTACACTTTAACTGGCTTGGATGAACATTATGTAGGATTTGAGCATTTACTTAGAGAAAGATCATGGTTCAATCCTTTCTTAGCTATTTCTATTTTATTGATAGAAATCATGCATGTACTGAAATCTTTCAACTCTTTAGGATTATTCTGTTCAAATTTAGCGGGTGTCTGAATAGTTATCTCTTCCTCGAGGGATTTAGATTTAGGTTGATTTTCCATTTCCTTCTCCAGGAAAGGACTTGATACATTAGCCACTTTCTTAACAAAATTTCTTATGCCCTTTTTCTTATTAGGTTCCTCTTTTCTTTTACTCTGTTTGGGATTCTTAGACTCAACTTTAAAACCATACCAAAACAGGAAATGGGACCAAGACCTCTTGTGCTTCTCTAATTCCTTATTTATCAAAAGTTTAATTAACTCGTGGTGAAATACGCTATGAATGGAAGAGTGAAGATAATTTTGTACTCTCATGGCCATCTTACTCAAGCTTTTCAAGTAGTAATAGGGTAAGTTTATCTTTTTGGTACCTGAAACATACTGCAAGAGCCGCATGTGGTAGAGGTAGATGGTGGCAAAACTCCCTTCGCATGTCACATATCTTTGCATGATCGCAGAATATCACACCAATGTGCAAAATAGGTTCGGGGAATGCCTTGGATCCAGTCAGGGTTCCTATTAGCAGGAAGAATAAACTCATCGAAGTTTTCATCTATTTGTTGCCTCTTAAACCATATTTTGTGCTTGGGGGCAACACCGATAGCCTGTGCAATAGATTCTTCAGTTACAAAGAATTTAAATCCATTAAGATTTACCATCGTCCCCTCGAAATTTTGAGCAAAGGACTTTGAAACTTTTGCATTATGGTCACCGATCCTTTCACATGTGGTATACCAACCTACCTCTTTCAACTTTGCAACAACTAATGTAAGTTTACTAATCCATTCAACATTCTTGGGTTCAACTCTGAGTAGATGACCATTGGAACTGGGTTTCTTATCTAAATCCATGATTGAATTCGAAGTTGTAGACACAACACTAGAAACAAAAATCTCAAGAAAAAAACATGAAAAACCCTCTTTGGAAATCAATCACCGTCTCATACCGAATTCATAAGGTATAGAGTATTGAATTCGAAATAATCTTTGAACATGGAGCAGTATTGTTGCTCTTCTAGATGTAACTCAGAGCCAATTGTTGGCTTGTTAGCTAAAACAAATCCCAAAGTCTGAACATCTGCATTGTTATTTGATAGGTTTTTGAAACCTGCACATAACCCTAAATTGGTAACCTGGCAGTGCGCATGTGCATGAATGATGAGATGCGCTACTAGGTTGCATTAAAACATAGGATATGAAATATTCAACCTTAACCTTGCATTGGTTTTATTATGTGAATAAACACTTATTAATCTACTAGGAGCTTTAGTATAAACTAACATATTTGTATAATGCAAAAAGATATTTAAAACGAAATCAAAACAGCCAAACAAAGGAGAAAAAGAAAATCAAACGAAATAAAATTGTCTAAGGTAAAAAGATAAGCCTAGGGAAAATAGTTGACAGACCTAGGACTAATACTGGCTCCATCTGGGGATGGCATTTCCCTATGATTTTCCAAGAATTGTAGACCATGTGCCTTTTAATTTCTGTCAACTAGAACTCATAACTGCTACTAATCCAGTGGGATATGGAGTCATTTAACAAATATCTGCAACTTTTTCAAACTCTGAACACACACCTTTGAAATGAAAAAATACTGCTGGAAGCCAACACCTTGAAAAGAATCTACATGCTCATATGGAAAGCTTATTCTTCTGCGTACTTCTACTTCTAATCGGTAGAAACAAACTAATCATGTGTAATCATACTTCCAGTGAAGCCATGATAGCATCCAACTGTTTGTAACAACTTCTTGCAGGTAGATAGAAATCAAAGAAGAATTTATCATTTGAAGCAGAAATTTAATTTGCAAAGCATATTCTACTTTGATTCCAAATTCGATAAGGCTGAAACGTTTTGATAACCATGAGTCTATGTAAATGGCCACTAGGTCCTCCCAATCATGCTGTGTTTCCAGATGATACGTAAGGCTAAATTGTTCATGTATAATGGATTGAATGTCTTCATGAACCTGTTGATTAGATTCCGCCATATTACACATATCTGGATCTTGCTTTTTAAGATCATCATCATATTCATCTAAAATTGGTGTTGCATGGTAAACCTCTAATGACAAAGATGAAGTTTTCTGAAAATTATCACTAGGAATATGATCTTCAAACAAACTTGGACTAGCTTTTGTATTATAATCATAATTATAAGAGACATTTAAATTGATGCCAAATGCATCCAAAGTATTATTGGCATCAAATTTAATATCTGACTGCTGAAAATCCTCCTGCTGTAAAACAGATTTAGCAGAAGCTACATATGACAATGAATCATCCTCGTTTTCCTCAATATTATCCTCCCTGTCATCTTCACTACTGGAGGAATCTACTACTGAACTTTGAATATATACTGCAGGCCCTCACAACAATGCTCAAAAAGACATTCAGCTGGGTAAATCCTCTTGTAATATGAATAAAAGGCATCATGAAAGTCTTTCAAAGAGGAAATACTAGAAGCAGGAAGAGATTTATACCATTTCCTAGCACAACCATCCAATGAGTTCATGAAAATTTTCATTAATACATCTTCATGATCTATACTCAGCTGATCCATGTATTGATGAAATTTAATTACATGATGTGTCGGATTATCCTCTTCCTTATCTCTGAATTGTGGAATAAAATCTCCCCACTCATCCATGGTTGGAACATCATTTTGAAAGCCTGGAATGACTAAAAAATTAAATGGAGCAAACCTTGCAGCCACTATATGGTCCATATAATCAGAAGGCTGGGAAGCCATTTTTGGAATAGATTGGCTTGATGAAGAAGAAGAGCTACTGAACTTAAGCTGATGAAGTGGGATCCTACTCGTGAGAGGAGTGTAAGGTGAAACTTGAGTTTTTAATGAAAAACCTCATGTATGTAAAAAGTCAGTTTTAACCTCTTCAAACAATACAAGATTTGTCAAGACCTAAAAATTATCAATTTGAGTGACAGGAAAAGACAAGTCTTGTTCCTCTTTTTCTTTCTCAGGTTATGGGTCAACAGAAGGAGAAGTAAACTGTGATGGATAAGGTATATCTAAAGATGAAGGATACATAAATCTTCCATATGAGGTAGAACTCAATTTTCGCCTAGCATCCCTCAAAATCTGCTTGGGATCCGGGACTCCTAGATGTAGAGGAGATGAAGGATTTGTCATAGTCCTGACTATTTTAGGAGCAACAATTGATTTCCTTTAACAAAGCAAGTGAAAAAATGTAGTCTATAAAGCATTCACCGATTATGTTCACCCTACAAACCAGATCTGTCAATGTTGACCCAAGGAAGAACTTTTAAGCTTCCTCCCCAATATAGTCGCCAAAATATTTATACCATAAAGTCTGCCAACTAGACTACAAGGAAGCAAGGTTTAGGCACCTTTGAATTTAAAGATTTTTTTTGTTCATTTTTGGATAACAATAAAAAGCCAAGAATATAAAATAAGGTACAGAGAAACAAATAATATGAAAACATCAGATAATGGATGTATAAGGACAAGATACAAAAGAAAGAATAATTGTTCAGGATATAGGAGATAGGTTCAAATCATAAATGATACAAAGAGGAAACAAACAGTTTACATTCACTGCATCATATGTAAAATTCAGGTGTTCAAAAATACATTTCAAACATCTTTCTGCAATAACATTCATTTTCCAAAACAAGCATTCATACAGAAAACATCCATATAAATAAAAAGTGCAAACAAAGGTTCAAACAAAACCATAGAAAATTAAAACAATATATAGCTTTAAACCTAGCTCCCATAGATAATAAATTCATTCATTTAAGAAAAGAAGTCCTTACACAGTCATATAATTGTCGAACTGCACATAGGTTCCATGCATATGTCGACCCTCATGTGTCTCCCTTTGTTCAAGGAAAATTTTACAATATATAGGAAAAGGTAAAACTAAAAAGATTGTTTGTAGATCCACCTTTTTAGGATTAAGCTTCCAAAAATAGAAAAGTATCAATCTTAAAAGATATAATTAACTAAATATGACATGTGTCAAATCTATACTAAATTAATCATCATATCAAAGTCTTCTAGTAGCTTCAGTTGATGCAGCTATCCCATCCAATGCATGTGCCTTCCTTTGTAATCTGTTGCATTCTTTTTGCACTTGACTCAACCTCCTTTCGAGTCGTTCTTTATATTTAACAAGCTTAATATTATGTTCTTGTACCATTTTCCTTTTCTTCACTGCTTCATCTGCTACCTGTACCATATCTGAGTAGTTTTTATTTACTTCCTGTAGGTCTTGTTTCAACATCCTGTTGGCTTGCATTAAACCATCGTTTATCTGATTTACATGTTCATTTTGAAATTTGGAATGATCGATTTCTCTTTTTTGTTTATCTCTTTCAAAATATTTCATAACATCATCTAAATCTTCAGGTATTTCATTCGCAACATTATCCTTATTGAAATCTGTTTGCTCTCTTGAGGATTCCCCCATTTCAACTTCAGCAACCAATTTTCCTCTCACCTCTGAAATCATCGATGTTGTATTTTATTCTAGATCTTCACCATTATCAAGGTCGTAAGGACAATTCTTCAGAATTAGATCTGGACCATTTCTCAAACTTTGGTCAATACCATTCAGAACTTGATTCAATGTTGATTCTAATAGTTTTGATCTTTTATCCTCTTCATCACTACTTGACGAATCCTACACACTTATAATCTAATCTTTATTAATATTTGATCTAGCATTGCTCTCATATTCAACCTCAATTTATTTACAAGGCGTGTCTTTGGCCTGTGGTATACTTTAACTAGCTTGGATGAACATTATGTAGGAGATGAGGGTTTACTAAGAGAAAGATCAGGGTTTGATCCTTTCTTAGCTATTTCTGTTTTATCGACAGAATTCATGCCTGTATTGAAATCTTTCAACTCTTCAGGATTATTCTGTTCAAATTTAACGAGTGTCTGAATAGTTATCTCTTCCTCGAGGGATTTAGATTTATGTTGATTTTCTGTTTCCTTCTCTAGGAAAAGACTTGATACATTAGCCACTTTCTTAACAAAAGTTATTATGCCCTTTTTCTTATTAGGTTCCTCTTTTATTTTACTCTGTTTGGACTTCTCAAACTCAACTTTAAAACCACACCAAAACAAGAAATGGGACCAAGAACTCTTGTGCTTCTCTAATTCCTTATTTATCAAAATTTTAATTAACCCAGGGTGAAATACACTATGACTGGAAGAGTGAGGATAAATTTGTACCCTCGTGGCCATCTTACTCAAGATTTTCAAGAAGTAATAGGGTAAGGTTAGCTTTTTGGTACCTGAAACATGCTGCAAGAACCACATGTGGTAGAGGTAGATGGTGGAAAACCTCCCTTCGCATGTCATGTATCTTTGCACGATCTGCAGAATATCACACCAATGTGCAAAATAGGTTCTGAGAATGCCTTGGCTCCAGTCAGGGTTCTTGTGAGTACGAAGAAGAAACTCATCGAAATTTTCATCCATTTGTTGTCTCTTAAACCATGTTTCGCCCTCGGGGGAAACACCGATAGCTCGTGCAATAGATTCTTCAACTATAGACAATTTAAATCCATTAAGATTTACCATCGTCCCCTTAAAATTTTGAGCAAAGGACTTTGAAACTTCTGCATTATGGTCATTGATCCTTCCACACATGGTATACCAACCTGCCTCTTTCATCTTTGCAACAGCTAATGGAAGTTTACTCATCCATTCAACATTCTTGGGTTCAACACTGAGTACATGACCACTGGAACGTGATTTCTTATCCAAATCCATGATTGAATTCGAAGCTGTAGACACAAAACTAGAAACAAAAATCTCAGAATAAAACATGAAAAACCCTCTTTGGAAATCAATCACTGTCTCATACCGAATTGATAAGGTACATAGTATTGAATTCAGAATAATATTTGAACATGGAGCAGTATTGTTTCTCTTCCAGGTGTAACTCAGAGCCAACTATTGGCATGTTAAATGGAACAAATCCCAAAGTCTGAACATCTGCACTATTATTTGATAGGATTTTGAAACCTGCACATAACCCTAACCTGGAAACCTGGCAGCGCGCATGTGCAGGAATGATGAGATGTGCTACCAGGTTGCATTAAAACATATGATATGAAATATTCAACCTTAACCTTGCATTCATTTTATTATGTGAATAAACACTTATTAATCTAAACTAACCTATTTGTATAATGCAAAAATATATTTAAAACGAAATCAAAACAACCCAAACAAAGGAGAAAAAGAAAATCAAAGAAAATAAAATTGTCTAAGGTAAAAAGATAAGCCTAGGAAAAATAGTTGACAAACTTAGGACTAACACTATGCATATATCTTTTTTCCTTAAAAGTTACTTAATATTTGGTATGAAACTTGGTATGATTCACAAAATAGTGGAAAAGTTGTGCTAAGAGATATGCATTTATTTTTGGTTTTGTCATTTTGCAAACATGTTTAATATACACATTTTAAATTTCCAATTACTTAATTGTTGAGCAAATGAACTTAATTCTCAATGACTAGGCATTTGGTTTTTCTTCTAGAGCACGGACATTACCATTTCATGGCTTTTGTTTATGGTTTTGAATTCATAAATTGATTATTATTTAAAAAAATGAATTTAAATTAGGAAGAATAAGGAAAATATTGAACATTTAAATATAAAAAATCTGATACATTGAGTATCTCTATTAAAAAAAATTACTAGGTAATCTTTTAATGAATAAAATTTACACAAAAATAATTTTATTGAAGTTTATTATTACTTAAAAAAAAACATGCCATCAACTTGGACGTGAAATAAAGCAACATTTTCTATCCATAATTTATGAGAAGATTCTCACTCGAATATCACACTTACGATTTGTTACTAAAATTGTGAAACATATATTTATTTACTAAAATTGTGAAATATGTATTTATTTAGCAAACATTTTCTATCATGCATTAATTTAGTAATGGTTTATTCGTAATGAGCTTAGCCAATCATTATAAAATTAAAACAATAACACCAATATAAAATTAAAACAATAACACTAATTGAAACCATAATCCATAGTCAAGCAAAAGTGACTAACATTGTTGGTTGAAATCATGATTTTTTTTCCTGGGAAAAATGATCACAACTCGAATTTGTATTAAGTTCAGAATCATATTGTTTAATGGATATGGAAGCCTTACATACACATCTACTCAAAAATTTCATACATTTTCTTGAATATTTGCATCTATGCATATCATATTAACTTCAAAAACAAAAACTATTTTCAATCCTTCATTTTTCTATTGTGACCATACAAAAACATCGCACAGTATTTATTGGATCCATCATTTGAGGAAAGTAACACAACCAATATCTAATAATTCCCATGTGGGATGGGATATGGCTAAAACAACAGAGCTCCAGGATCCATCTCTTTTATAGTATCTTTTTTTTATCTCCCAAACAGTTAAGGAGCCTTCGTCAAGTAGTAATCCATGTTTAGAAAGTTGATAAGTAAGGTGGTTCTTGTCCTAGTATATATGTTTGAAAGTGACCTCCTGGAGAAGATCTAATATCCTGTAGATTTATTCAAAAATAGACTTAAGAAATATATTCTTTGGTGGCCTTTTGTGTGATAACCAGTCAATCACCAGTAATGAGTCACCAAATACCTGTAGATTTTTTATGTGTAGGAACAAAGCAAGTTTTAGCACCATCAACGTTGAAATGAGTTATTCCTTGTTGTTTGTGGTAGGTCATAATCATGTAGAAAATTTATAATAATGACAATAATAGAATTCCACTTCATGCATCGCAACTTGGATTGCCTTGTGCCACCCCATCAAAATAGCACCATGGTGTGGAAATATCAATATGAATTGTTGGATGCTTATCTATTGGTCTAATCTTTTGAGTCTGTGTAAACTATTGTAATATATCTAAGCTCTTTGCAACATAGATTTGTGGCGGAATGGATTTATCCTGAAAATCATCTTATTTTGGGCTAGCCAACCTCCCCATATAAAAAAAAAAAAGGAAAAGTTTTTTAATCCTGGATAGTTGGATTGTTCATCCATCCTTTTAAAACATTTTGTAATACAAGCCACTCCCAGGTGAAATATTTTCCTATGAGATATCAGGCATATTTACACATCGTGTCCATATATGAGCAGTTGATGAAAATATGATCAATAGAATCACAAGTTCAAAGAGACAAAGTGTACATTTACTAGGGACAATTCCCATAAAACTATTTAAATGACCATACAAGAATTTTACCGGCTAGAGTTATCAAGATGAATATGATGTTCTTAAGTTAGCAATTTGTTTTCCATATGACAAGTTGCCACCATTCTGGCTTGTTATTATCTTTTTATGCACGTATAACCCGATAACCAATCTTTAACATATATTGTCCTCTGTAGGATTTTTTGTCCAAATAATTGTGTCCACATGTTCCACTAATTTATCTTACAGTCTTTCAGAGATTTAATATATATGTTCGATATAATTTCCTCTTCTCCAGTAAATCCCAAATGTGCATTTTTTAAACTATTCTTACTGAGTATGAGTAGAAGAATAAGGATAATGAATTTGGTATAGAAAAACATGTCTTCTATCAGTGAGTGTATCAATCATGTTATCTGGTAACCTGTATGCATTAGAACATCCTATCCAGGATTCATAGCCAATTATGAAAATCTTGTCGTCTGCATCTTCCATGAAATACAATCACCCATAATGTCATAAATAGATAGCTTTGACTTCCACATTATCGATGCACTCCTTCCACTTTGGGGATAGTCCCGATCCAATCAAGAATGGTTAGAGAATATATATAGTTCTGGTTACTAAACTTTTGACCAAGGCCCATTGTAAATCAACAATCTCCAAATCCCTTTTGTTTCTTGTGATTTTGGGAAGCAATGATGATGTTTAAGGACCCATCCGTCTAACTGTTTAGGCAGAGTTATTTTTTACCGAGATACCCAATGAAAGGGCTTCTCATATTTCTGCCTTCTCCATAAGAAATCAAAGCACATCTTTCTAATGTAGTCAAGGATACCTATATGAAAATGTGTAATAGTAACCCAATATAGATGTAGACCCTCTAATATAGACTTAAGACGCACAAATCTGCTTGCTATGGTGAGCCATTTGTTACACCAATGGTTCAATTTATTCTCCACTTTGCAATCAACCAGTCTCAATTTTTTGGGTGTAGTCATTGGGTTTGATTAGGAATCCTACATATTTAAGTCTTGAAGACAAGTCACAGATTTCAAAATCAAATTGACTGGTGATCCATTCAACAGTCGTTGAGTCCATATTCTTAAAAGATATAATGGATTTTCTAGGGTTATAGATCATACCTATGGCTTCAGAAAAAAGTGCAAGAAGTTCTTCAACAATTTGTTAATCTCCCTTCTAAACATATCAGAAAAAAGTAAGATATCATCAATGAATAACAAATGTGTGATTTGCATAGTACCTCCAAAATGGAAACCTTTGAGAGTACCATTGGATTGGCTAGAGTGATCATTATGCTCAGTCCTTCCATAATAAGGAGGGAAATAAGAGGTGTAAGTGGGCATCCTTGTCGGATCCCTCTATTAGGTATGAAGAATCTTAAAGCCGAACCATTAATTAAGACAACAAAACTCACATATTGGACATAAGATAGCATCCAGTTCACCATTGATAGACAAATCTGATCTAAGTAAGATCCAATTTAAGGAATATCCAATTAACTATATCATATGCTTTAGAGAGATATGGTTTTATAACAATATAAGGAACATGTTTAGTCTTAGCTTAGTGTAAAACTTCTTGAGTTAATACCAATATCATTTTGAATTTTCCTACCCTCAAGAAAGGAAAATTGTTTAGGGGTGATGGCTTTAGACAATATTACTTCGATTCTACAGAATCTTTGAAATCGGCTTATAAACACAGTTGCATAGAGATATGGGTATGATCTCATTCATCCTCATGACATGATCAACTTTAGGAATCATAGTTAAGAAAGTTGTGTTAAAATCTGTTGATGTATTTGTAACTTCGGAATGTATTCACTTGTATATTTCTTATTGTATTTCATTGTACCTCAACAGAGACGTTTATTCCTCCGATCAGGAGAGTAATTAATATAATAAAGTGATGTAAAGTCATTGCGGTTAACCCTCCATTGTAAGTCGGGGAAATAGTCCCCACAGTTGAGTGGTATTAGGGTTATTAGACTCTCCTAGTGAGGTCGGACCTGTAAGAGTAAGAGTAAAGTGGAAAACAAGTATAAATAGAGAGTGAGACTCTCTATTTGGAACATACACTCACTCAACTGTAGCGCATGAGTGAGAGAGGGGGATCTCGCACAAGTGAGAGAGAGAAAAACTGTAGGAGATCATCTTTATGTTTTTGGGTTTTACTTTTTCTATTGGTGCTCATTCTATATCTAAGGAAGTTGTGGGGTTTTCTCCTTTATGGTTTCCCCGAGGAAAATTCTTTATGTCTCTTGTCTCTTGTGATTATTCATGTGCATGTTATTCTTTCAGATAAGATCCTAGATCATATTGATTAAATGATAAAAATATAACATGGTATTAGAGACTCTCTCAAAGAAGGCACTATGCAGCTGCGGGAACTAGGGCTTCCTAGTTGAAGGTGTTCTCTCCACAGTTCATCAGCAAAAGGAGGCTAGGCTAACTCTCCATTGAAGGGTGCATCTTTCTGTCGAAGCATAATTTGATTTCGGGCATTTTCAGTTTTTGACCTGTCACTGCTGCGGGAAATTATGACTTTTCACAGAAGAGGAATTTTGAGTGAGCCCAACATCGGATTTCTCTCCTCCTCAAAATAGAAATTTAGAGACCAAGATCGAAGTTTTTGGTTGGGTAGAACTCCAGGAAAGTTAAACCCTAATTTGAAAACTCTAAAAGACTAAAACTAGTCATTTTGGTGCATTCGCTATATATATATATAGTGGAGAAGGCTCAGGAGCCGAAACTTTTATAGGCCAAAGATAAAATCCTGATGAACCTTGTGTAAATGTTTCAACCTCAAATTCGCTATATTATATGAGATATGATTCCTCCAATTCAGGGTTCTTGCCTCCTCCAGAATAAAGTCATAAACAAGTGACCTAGGGATATTTGCTATATCTCGGGATACGAAGTTCCAAATGAAATTTCTCAAGATTTTATATATAGGGCATAGACTATACTTTCTGTGGTAAACGTTTTAGACCCATAAAGTGAAACAGTGACATGTGGAAGTCTGTACAAGTTCGCTATGTTGAACAATCCTGAAATAAGTCACCTTGGTAAAACTCTCCTAAGTCCCAATTGGTGAAACCAATTATGCTCAAACCTATGGTGTTGGAAAGAGGATAGATGAGGATACCTCAATGCAAAGTTTCAGACACATAGGAGTAGTACTTTCGAAGATACCGTAGAAACAATATCAGGAATTTATGCAAAAGAAATTGGAAAACTAGGGCTTCATGTTCTGGGAGCTTCCTTCCACTGTTTTTAGGAAAGGAGTACATTGGACAGCTCGCCTTGAAGAGGCCCATCTTTCTATCCAATCAGAAGTTTGAAATTCCAACTTTTGAAAATTAGGGTTTCTCTGACAAACCCTAGATCATCCAGCCCTGGAACTAGGACGGACACCTCAAATCGGTATGATCTAAATTTTTGCTATTTACATTTGAGGTTCTCATTTCAAAAATGACTAATCACACCAACTTGATGACAAGCTTGGTGAAGTTGACAACTTCCGGGTATGGAAGTATATGACCTCTATGATCCTTGAAGAAATTGAATTGGATCGGTATTTCAGTAAGAAACGTATAGGATCCAGAGGGAGATGAGGCTATGGATAGAGCCAAGAGAATCATTGCATATTCTAATAAAGATCATCTCATCCCTCATGTGTCATCCTTGAAGATACCAAAAGGAAGTGTTCATTTATTTGACGAAGCAATCGAAGAAGAACAAGATATTGCTATAACCACCTTGAATGGCCTCCCAGGATCATGGGACACATTCATTCGAGGAATGTGTGCCAGAAGGAAGTGATTACCTTCAACAGACTCTGGGAAGAGTGCACACAAGAAGAAGCTTGACTCATAATAAGAGAAGAGAAGATGGGAGAAACTAAAATATCAAGCTCTCACGATTCAAAGAATATCCCTCAAGTGATGAGGAATATGAAGGACTCGATTCTTGAAGAACCTCTTATCCATCTTAGAATTTGGATGAGAAATGATGAATGAAGAAGATGATGAAGTTGAAGGCTCAGGAAGGAGTCTACCCACGAAACAAATAAAGATAAGTATTTGAATTGTATTTTCCTATATATCTAGTTGTTTATATGACATTATTTAGTTGTGAAATGTATTATGCATGATAGAATAATGAACAATATACTACTAATATGCATGTGATGGGTAAGTAGCCCATGGTGCTATGCAACACTCCATTTCTACTTATCTAGGATGAAACCTCTTTGTTGACGTATTGGATTTGTACACAATCTCAATGATTTCATGGTAGAGATGGAAGGCATCTAGAAAGTTTCTGTGAGATATGGATGAATGTTGTATTGGATAAAATAGTTGCATGATTATATCTTTATGCATAAAGAATTTTACATTATGAATATGCCTTATGAAATGTTTCTAACCATACAACTAGTGCATTTGACTTGTAGGAAAGATCACGTACAATCATCTACAAGAAAAGAAGGATGAGACTTGTTCCGAAGAACAAGTGACGAAAGTTCAAGAAATAATCCAAAATGAATAATAGTATGACGAGACTTCAAGAGGCCTCAGACACACTCTAGTTATGTGACATTGTTGAGCAACATCATTGATGCAGAGCCTTCCATATATGAATAAGTAGCCAAGAAGAAAGGGAAGGAGAGTACCAAGAAGAATGATGTCTAGGATGTGGTATCGAGGCCTGAAGGGAAGTCCATAGTGTCTTCCATATGGATCTACAAGATCCAGCATGTAGTAGATGGAAACATCGTGGTATACAAGGCAAGATTCGTAGCACGAGGCTTCTCACAGAAAGAAGGCATAGACTACGAAGAGAGATTTACAGCCACTGGAAGTTAAGACACATGACATACAGACTCATGTGTGCAAATTAAAGAAGGCCTTGTACGAGCTCAGAAGGCACCCATGGGATAACACATACATGAGGAGCTTGAACTTCACCTAGAGGGATGAATATCTTAACCCTTTCTACAAGGTTGAAGATGAAATCCGATAGAGGATGACAAGCTCACAGATGGGTGCGAGAAGAATTTTTTGAAAAGGTTCAAGTTAGAGGATCTTGGTATCCAGTGACCATAGTTGGATACATAGAATATTAGTAGCAAAGGAAGCTACTTGTCACTCTAGTACATAATGTTTCAATGCATAGAATATGAAAGGCAGAGGGAGAATAATGTTCCACTTCAGAGGGAGTGACTGTAGAAGATCCTGAGGTTCGACATGATACGATGGGATGGATAGCTTACTGATGGCTCTAGGATTTACTGAGAATAAATCGGATTCCAACCTTTACTTCAAGGTTGAAGGCAGAATACCAGTGATGCTCCTGTTATATGTCGATGACTTGTTCCTGACAAGAAAAGAGGAACTCATTAAAGTTGCAAGAAGAATACTTGTTGCCGAGCTCGAGATGAAGGACTTGGATATGATGCACTACTTTCTAGGTTTGGAGGTGTGGCAGAATGCAGATGGAATATCCCTTGGTAAAGTGAAGTATGCAGTGGATATCCTGAAGAGGTTCGGGATGATGGGCTACAAGGCCATGGCTACACCTATGGCATCGAACCTGAAGCTATTGAGTAATGCTTCATAAGAGACGATTGATGCCACGATGTATCATCAGATGTTTTGTTCATTGATGTTCTTGACGAATCCGAGCCATGCTCACCTGGTTGCAAAGCATGTAGTGAGGCACCTGAAGGGTACAATTGAGTATGGGTTCAAGTATGATATGAATCAGAAGACTAACCTACATGGTTAAGTTGATTCAGATTGGTAGCACCAATGAGAAGAAGAGAACCTTGGAATGCTTCTTCAGTTTTAGATCCAGTATGGGTTACTGGTTTGGAAGGATGGAGTCCTGCATGGCGTTGAGTACAACCGATGCAAAATATGTTGCCACTTTATCGGTTATTTGGGAGGTAGTATGTTTCTTTTGAAAGATACTATTTGATTTGATTGATTTGACTTGGATTTTTGTATGATGCAGAGAGGAGCGATGAAGCTCTAGTTTGTGATCCAGATTGAGATCTCTCGAAATAGGGAGTTCTAGCATAGCCGGTGAGACAGGTTATCTGAGTATAAAATCCTGGTGAAGCTTGTAGGTTGCTCAGACGTAATCAGTCTTGTAGGTTTTCCTCGGATGTAATTAGTCCTGGAAAAGCTCGAAGGTTATCCTTGGACGTAATGAGCCCTGATGTGATTCTATGCTAGAAATGGCCAGAGTGAAGTTTGAATACTTCAAAGAAAAGCTTGGTGTTCTTCAGATCGAGGTTTCATCCAAGGAGAAGTGATACACATGAGGCCTTCTCGGATGGTAGTAGGTGTTTTCTACCATGACGATGGATGTAAGTGTTGAAGCCTTTCTCTGATGGTAGTAGTTGTGTCCTACCATGATTGTGAATGTGAATGTTGTGCTATGTGTATTTGGGTTGTGCTCCGAGATGATCTGAAGAGAAATACCTTGCATAGGGCAAGGCCTACATCCAACATGAAAAAAGGCAGGCTCTATAGAGAAATACCTTGCAGAGGGAAAGGCCTACATCCATCATGAAAAATGGTTGGCTCTGTAGAACTACATCCATCATGAAAAAGGGTTGGATCTGGAGAGGAATTCCTTGCAAAGGCAAGGCATACATCCTACGTGAAAAAGAGTTTGCTCTGTAGAACTACATCTAGCATGAAAAAGGGTTGGCGCTGTAGTGGAAATCCTTGCAGAGGCAAGGTACTACATCCAGCATGAAAAAGGGTTAGCTCTGTAATGGAAATCCTTGCAGAGGCAAGGTCTTGCATCCAGCATGAAAAAGGGCTGGCTTTGTAGTGGAAATCCTTCTAGAGACAAGGTACTGCATCCAACATGAAAAAAGGGCTGGCTCTGTAGAGGAAGCCCTTGTAGAGGCAAGGCCTACATCCAACATGAAAAAGGGCTGGCTCTATAGAACTTCCTATGATGAGTATAATTGAGAGATAGCACCATTTGGTCAAGATAGTTGCAGGAGCTTTGATGATGAAGACTTGTGTTGATGAACTGTGTCAAGAGAAAACCTTCCTAGTTAAGAGGGAGTGTTGATGTATTTATAACTTTAGAATGTATTCACTTGTATATTTCTTATTGTATTTCATCGTACTGCGACGGAGATGTTTATTCCTTCGATCAGGAGAGTCATTAATATAATAAAGTCATTGAGGTTAATCATCCATTGTAAGTCGTAGCAATAGTCCCCACGGTTGAGTGGTATTAGGGTTATTAGACTCTCCTAGTGAGGTCGTCCTTGTAAGAATAAAAGTCAAGTGGAAAACAAGTATAAATAGAGAGAAAGACTCTCTATTTGGAACAGACACTCACTCAACTGTAGCGCATGAGTGAGAGAGGAGGAGCTCACACAAGTGAGAGAGATAACAGCTATCGGAGATCATCTTTGTGTTTTGGGGTTTTACTTTTTCTATTGGTGCTCATTCTATCTCTAAGGAAGTTACGGGGTTTTCTCCTTTATGGTTTCCCCGAGGAAAACTCTTTGTCTCTTGTGATTATTGTTGTGCATGTTATTCTCTCAGATAAGATCCTAGATCATATTGATTAAATGATAAAATCTAACAAAATCTGCCAACACTATCCCCTTAACCCTAGATTCTTCAACCACTACAAGCAATTCTTCTCCAATTATTTCAAGCATTCCAGAGTAGAATTCCATTTCCCAACCATCAGGTCCAGGGCTCTTACTAAAGATGCATAGACTTGATAGCCATGATAAGTTCATCTTTGGATATAGGATGATTAAGTGAATTATTTTCTTCATTTGAAAAAAAGAAGGGGATTTGTGCTATGACCTCAAGCATAGATAAAATAGGGAATTTATGGTCCTCTTCATATAATTCTAAGATTCAATGTTGTACTCCCATTCCAGCTATTTCATAAAAAAATGATACCATATCCTTATCTATTTTTTCTATTTCCCAAATAGAATTTTGATGAATTATGCGCTTGATGTAATTATGATAGTACTTTTTGTTTGTCATCCTGTTGGAGCCAAATAGCTCTGCTTTTTAGTCTAAGAGTAGCTTCTTCTTCTGGCAGTAAATTTCTCCTTTTAGTCTCTAAACCCAGGATTATGATTTTTTCTTCAATTGATTCATAACCAACTGGAGAATCAGTATGGTAAGAATTAAATAAGTCATCAATAAGTATTATCTCCTTAGCACTCCTAAGTCTCAATTTTTAATCCCACTGAATTGCATATTGCTTTAATCTTTTGAAATTATTGAGAAAGTGTATTGTTGCAGACTCATGTCAAATATTGTTGGATGGAATCCATGTGGTCCCGATGAGTTCCCGAAACCCATCTCCATGTAACCAAATAGCATTAAATTTATAGGGAGTAGGGGGTTGAAACCATGATTTGTTATTGAGAAAGAATGATTAAAAACTCTTATGATGCTTTAGAATTTTCCCATTTCACCTAACATCTCTAAGTGTGGATCCTTTCACCAAAGAAATATGTTAGAATTCTATCTTAAGAAAATAATATTTAACAATTTTCCCATTTCACATGGCATGATGTGTGGGTTTTTAGTGAAGAAATATGTAATGCACCACGATGAAGGAGGAGGGAAATCACTAAGGATCCTTTCACTAAAGAAATATGTTAGAATTCTATCTTAAGAAAATAAGATTTAACAATTTGCCCATGGCCATGTGTGGGTTTTTATTGAAGAAATATGTAATGCACCACGATGAAGGAGGGAAATCACTAAGGATGTACTCATAATAATTAATTTAAAGTGAAGATATTATTAAGTTGCACTAATGGTGTACTTATAATACTTATAAGAATTAATTTAAACTGAAGATATTATTAAGTTTGGAGTGAATGGAGAAGATATGTGGAAGAGAAACTTTGTCATCATTTAGAAGCTTGAGTGAATGGAGAAGATACGTGGAAGAGAAACTTTGTCATCATTTAGGTAGATAGATAATGATAGACCAAAAACAATATTTAGTGTTTACGAACTCGATGATGAATGAATTTATGAATAATTCAAATATACATGTTTTATAGTTGGAAATTTTAAACTAGATAAGAAAAATAAAATACCTGCTTCCTTACAAATAAAATTATTGCATCTTGATTCTATCGTTAAGACATATCTTTTAACTCTAACACAATGTGAAATAACAACACTTATTATATACACTAATATTATATATTATATATGTTTATAATGATATATGTTATCGCAATTTTATTTATAAAATTTAAAATTAAAACAAACTAATTAAGTTTAAAAATTATTATAATATAAAATTTACATTATGCTTTTTAAAACATAGATTTTTAATATTATTATTTATTATTCATACAAATGTGGTCTATCTGTAAGCAATGAGGTAATCAGGCTTGTAGTGATGTGGAGATCTGAGTTTAAATCAATGAGTGGGCATGATTGTAAATATGTCCTTGTAAATATACGAAGTATTTCTCAACAAAAAATTACAACTTATTAATTTCCATAAAGCATGTTCTAAATAACACAACCATGCCTAACCAAATGTGGAGAGCTCATTCAAAACTCAACTATCCCAAATATAAATGAGAGAAGTTTAAATGTTAGGCAAGGCATAGGTAGCAACAAGAGACATCAATCCTACTTTTGTTCAAATTATATTTTTTGTGAAGTTTGTGTGGTGGAGTTAAAAAACATAGTTATTTTCAAGTTTCGTATAAAGTTAAAAGACAAAACTTAAGTGGCTTTCAGTGGTTTATTCAATTGTGTAATTAGGACCGAGGAAAATTGTCAGTAGATGAAGCAATAAAATATCATGGATGTTATTATGTTTCCTTCAATTGTGTATCTTCCTTCTCGTTGAACGAATCAATGTATCTAAGTACATCTTGCCCATTTAATTTTATATATGTCATGAATGAATATTAGAAAGAATGTATGTCTAGCTTTCTTTGTAACTATCTATTTACAATCTTACATGTATCTTCTAATTATGAAGTTGTGATTAAGGTGCCCTAGAAATACTAGTCATGTTTGATATTTGGTTGTTTGCATTGTGTGTACATAATTTCACCTTCAAAATAATGCTCATAACCTCCCCAAAAGTAGCCAAGATCGACTCCATGCACTAGTGTCTCTTGCTGTAATTTAGTGAACCGAAATTCATAGATAAAAAGGTCATCCTAGGATGACAAACGATGATATCTACCTTATAAATATAAAGGGTATCCCGCCTTTGTCCTAAGAAATGCCTCGATGGCCTATACTAGCACAATAATGTGCATCTTTCATAGCTCTCCCTGGCCTTGCAACCCTTCCTACATACCCCTTTCCTCCTTTCTCCCCCCAATTATAGCATCCCCAATTTAGATTTAAATCCTTCCTTGATTATATATNGAGAGAGAGAGAGAGAGAGAGAGAGAGAGAGAGAGAGAGAGAGAGAGATTGACTCATTCATTAGATGGGGAAGGGGTGCAACCTAAGGAACAACATAACGGAGTGGATCCATTTTTAGAGAGTGGCTTTGTTCAATCAATTCTTGGTATTCGATATAATCTTCTTTTCCTAGGTTAGAGAAGAATGGAATCAACAAAACAACAATAACATAGTTTTTTTTATGTTATGCTATGCATGTGAATGCATAATATGAAGATAATATTGCAGGTTAAGGTTCATTAAATCCTTGGAAGCCTCATACCAAAAGTCCTTCATTTATAAAGGAAGTCAAGGAACATTCTCTAATTAACACTCCACCACATAGTGATCCGTCGGATCTCAACTTGAGTGCATTAAAAGTTTTTAAAGAATGCGCTTTACCAGTTTGCTTAATTCATGAAACAACATTAACAAAAATTAAATGCTTAAACAGAAATGAAAAGCAAAACTGATAAACAGATGTGGGAAAAAACCCAGAATCATAGAGTCACAAACAGAAGTTGATAACGAAGTTCACCCCCTTCGTGAGGCTACATCTCCGGGTCCCTCTCCAATGGGTACCGATCCAATTAATGGTTTTAAAAAGGTACAAAATGTTTCTGGAATCTCTAAAACATCAACTTCAGCAACTGTAAACAGAATGCTGTACAAAGCCTTCAATACCTCCTCTTCTGGAAATTACAACTAGCCTTCAAAAGGTAAAGAAAGCTAAAATTATAACAGAGAATGTCGACCTCCATAGAAACAACATCTGGACACTTCACATCAAAACTCTTGGTGCTTCGGCAAGCTTCTCATAACAGAAAAGCGATGCTCTGTGCTCTAACAATCTGAACCCCCCCTTCCAATGTGGCTAGAATCGTCTATTTAAGCGTTCAGTGGGAGGATAAGTAACGGGTTCGACTCGTCTGCTACCCGTCTTTTCATATTCCATATGCTATCTTTTAATTTCCGTCGAAACGTTTGAACTAGCTGTACGTTACATTCATTTCTGTTCCGCTAAATGTAGCAGCGGTTCCCAATGGTTCCATCTAATACCATGTATGGTATTTCTATCCCGCCACACAATGGATATCCGTCACATTTAGAGCTGTTCCAAATGTTATATCCGCTGTCGCAGCATATTACTAAACTCTACAAATGTCGCAGCATATAACTGTTTCATATGAGAACTTCGCTATATAACTGATCCGTTGTCGTAGCATATAACTAGACTCCACAAATGTCGCAGCGTACAACTAAACTCCACAAATGTCGCAGCATACGTGACCGCGCACCCTCATCTAACCGCCAGAATAGTGCCATTTAACCGTGCACAAGACCGCTAGAGGGTATCCACTTGACCGCGCGAGCTTTTCACGAACCATTCGAGGTTCCATTTGACGGTGCGCAAGACTGCCAGAACGTTGGCACTAACTGCGCGAGCATGTTACAAACCATTTTATATTACCTCTTGACGGTGCACAAATCGCCAGATGCCAAGTCTTAACGATAATACTTGACCGTTCGAACCATGAGATGATATGTTGAACCGTGCACCATGCGATGTTATGTCAAACCGCACACCATGCTTAGCATATGAGTTAAAAACATATGTTATGTTCTTTGAACCATAGATTAATAACCATTGTACCATATTGGATCAGTGTAATTTTTGAAGATGAATAATCCACCGGATCATTCCTCCCCATTGGAGAGCTTTTGGACCACCAAAATCCTGAGTCACTCTGCAAGTAAGTGAGGGTACATCTCCCTCACTTTTCCAATCTCCATCCATCTTGCTTTGCTAGGATGCATGCCTTTAAGCCCCACTCAAAGGTACTCAACATTCCCCCTTCGTGAAGTCCTTACATTTCTATCAAGAATAACATCATCCTGTCAATAAATTTCTATTCTGTATATGGCCTCCATTTATCATGCCACTTTATATACCATTCCACATACTTTTTATGAGTTAAAATTGAGTTAGCAATGTCATTTCCTCTTAAGCAATTTCATAGAAAGTTATCATACGCATGTTGCACTCGATAACAAGTTTTATGACTTAATAACAATGTGTAATCACAGACCCTGAGGTCTGATATAAGTCCCCATACTCTGTTCACAAATTTGGGAGGTTCGTACATGAGTTGGGAAGCCAATTTGGCCTACACCGTAGGGGGGGATTTAACCACAATTTCCTAGTAATTTTGCTCTTCCTGTCATTATCCCAAAAAAACGTTGCAGAGGTTTAAAGTTAGACCCAAATTTTTTATAGGGTTTCTTGGTAGGTACTAAGACTCATCGTACCATTTCATTTCAAATTCGGTACCATTTGGTGTCAGTTGGAACCCGCTAGAGTCATGACTAGTTAAGTTTGAATTTGCCCAAATTGTGCCTTTCTCCAAAAATTTCAAGTAGGGTTATTACAATGGTATCCGAGCATGGTCATTGCACCTATGAATTAATACCATCCATTGAAGAAATTGTTTCATACATGTCTTGGCTTCATAATCAACCCACTAATCCCACTTTCCTTCCACCCCCGCCAACAAAAGAAGCAATTACAACCATATATATCGAAGCATGCTACCAAGAGTATCAAACTTTGAGAGGGGATATTCGTGAATGGTATCCTTTCAAAGAATATATTTTAAAGTATGCATTTCAACACAAGAAGGAAAATGTGAACTCTATAAGGAACAGTCAACAATCCACAAGTATGGACGAAACTGAGGAGCCGCCTAGTTATGTCGATGGTGAAGCGGAAGAAGCATTACATCAAGAGGATCAAAATTCACTCTCAAGTGACTCTAAAAAATATGAGGGAACATCACATGATAATAAATAATATTCCCTTGGAACTATTGAATATCATTTCGAGACACATTCTACTGTGGACATGGACCAAAGAGTATATAGTCATGGATGCTTGAACGATGAAGGAGTACCTATTTATGGGTGCTCATACCTCTATGTTGGTGACATAGAGAAAAATTATGAAGATGTTTTTGAAAGCCAAATTTCTCATGCGCATGAAGATGAATACCTTGTAGCAGATAATGAAGAACCAAGATAAACTTTCCCATCATCACTTGAGCTTCAAGAACTTGATCAAATCAAGAAGAAATAATAAGAGGAGGTTCCTCAACAAGAACATCTTTTTCTTGAAGGTAATTAATTGAGAATGGATAAAAATAAAATTCAAGAGGCCCTAAAGACTCTCCATGCCACACGTACTTTTGTCTCGAAAATTTATTGGAGCATGGAGGAGAAATATTCCATTGAGGACATTGAGAAAATTCAGAAGGTAATATCTGACATCAAAGGTAATTTTTTTAATTTGCTTTCTAATAGAGATTATTTAATCAATATTGTTGGCTTGTATCATGGAATAACCTTGAATAATGTAGAATATAATGAAAATATCTCAAATGAGTTGGAGTTCACTCAAAATGCACTCCAAAAATCTATGGTTAAAATTGAGCAACTTCAAAAGAGGTTGCAAGGGCCTTTTACACCCTCCTACATATCAAACAATGATTCAATGGATGAAAGCATTTATGATACAAAGGAGTAACCTCATGTGATGGTGGAACATGAGGTACATGTTGATATGCAAATTCTTGGAGAGGATATATTTAAACAAGAAGGAAACCAAGCACTTGTTCTTCTTCAGAGGGATTATGAGTTGCCTCTTGGTGAGAGTGCAAAGCCATGGAGGAGGCACATGATCTCACAACAATTGGACCATACAATGATGGATAAGATGCATTAATTTTTTTTTATGGGTAAGTGTTTTAAATAGGTAAGGTTGGTTCACAATACTTTACTCCCTACTTCATTTTCAACCAAATCAATTGGGGATGAAAATTGGGTGAAATGTTTCTTTTTGATGGCGCCACATGAGGAGTATGAAACTTATATATCTCCTTTTGATTATGACATGAATATAGTTCCATATTATTTACATTTGAAGCAAAAACCTTTGTTACATCATGATGATATACCTATTCATGGGTGCATTGATGATACTTATTTGAGCCACTTGAAGTCTTCATGTTTTCTTTGCTCCTTAGTTGGTTCATATGTTGGTGGAGGTTCTTCATTCACTTCTTGGATGAAAGAATACATGGTTGATTATATTGATACACCTTATATTATTTTGGAGTAGCATTATAGTACATGGGATACTCACCTATTTCATTGGGCCACATTTGATATAATACTTGATGCTTGTGTCTATGGGCCACATGATGATCTACTTACTCATATGTACAAGCACTTTCTTGATTATTTGATGAGTTACATTCTTTATGTACATTTTTATTATGGTGTGATGTAATTTGTTTATATATATTTTGCACTCATTATGTGTGAAAGGATGCAATACAAGCAATGGGATCTTGGTATTGCTTAGCTTCAACTCACTTGGAGCAGTAGTTTGATTGTTGGTTTGAGAAATCAAACCAACCCTCAATTGTTTGAGTTCATCTTTGCAGAGTATTGTTCCCGTTTTATATGTGGGAGACATTTTGAGACATGAATTCAATTTTCACATGCTTGGTGTTCATGGAATTTCATTGTAGACATTTCACACCATGCATGTATCAGGATCATATAGGACCCTCAAATCAATTTTGGTCTCATTGGTTTTAATTTTGGGGGCAGCAAGCAATATGGGAGATTGAGTCACCACTTGAAAAGGTGATTGTAATCAAAGTAGTGCAAAACCAAGCATGGTGGTTCCTCTCGGAATTTTTTTTAAGATATTAAATACTCAAAGTTTGTTAACTCAGTACAACTTCAAATAATTATACAATGAGCAAAAGGGGGTTGAAAGTTAAGAAAATGGTTTCCAAAATATGGAGGTAAAGATCATTTGTGCAAATTTTGTTTTGATGGAATTAAATGATATTTTGGCGTTGAGAGATATCAATATTAAAAATCAATAACTCTTGACTTTTGGAAACACAAAATACAATACATGAGTTCCACTACTCCAATTGTAGCTAAAGAAAATTAAGGAGCATAACCCTAAAAGGGCACTTTGTACAATGGGAGGAGTACCAATTGAGGATGTCACATGGGAAAATAAAAAAAATTACAGCATCCAAACCTGGAATTTCTTGAGGACAAACAATCTTGGGTGGGGAGGATTGTCATGCCCCCATTCAAATAAGACTACTTGCAAATAATGTTTCACCAACCTACTAGTTCCCTAGGTTGATATGGAGACATAAATTTTGTACTAAAGGGTCTATGGGACCCAAAATGAATTTAGTTTACCATATTAAAATTTAAATGGATCACATAAATAATAAATGATAAGAAAATAAGGTGGCATTGGTTCATGAAGACACTTGGAAGCTTGTGGAGACTTTGGGTGACTAGATTCCCCACACACTTGACATGCTCTTCATCCAAATTCGAATCCATGGGTAATGTAACATAATTGGAGTATGATGTGGTGTCAAATAGAATATCATAAGCCAAGGAATTCTAATTAGTAAAGGAGAGTAACTCCCATGGAAGAGGAAGAGGCTAGAAAACAATGTGTTCCACTTGGAAGGATATTCCATGCACTCTATGACAATAAATGATGAAAGCTTCTATGACAAGTATGAAAAATTCAGACCTGATTACAGACCTATGAAAAATATTGCATGATAGGGATAAAAATAGCCACCAAGAGGGCACATTTGGGATTTATATGCATCCATTCGAATTGGGGAAAGAATTGGAGCATGAAGAGGAAGAAAAGTTTCATATGAGTTATGAAACCATTAAGATGAGTAGGAGGAATCCCATGGAGGGAAATTCGATCTTAGGAGGCATCATGAAGTTAATAAAAGGATTCATGAGGAAGGAGAATGTATTTTTATTATTTTTTAATTTTCCTTTGGCATTTTGAAGAGCTTTTTCTTGTCCATTGCACGATGAGTGTTCACTCTCCCTACTTGTGAGAGAATTTCGAGGGAGTTCGATTCCTTTCCTAGTTGGTGGATGGATAGGACATTAATACCTCTCAATTAGAGATGAATTAAGTGTTTTATTTGTAGGTTTAAGTATCAAATAGTTTGAGACTCATCTATATCCCCCCTTCTCTCATTCCTACTTCACCATTTCCCATACATTGGGTACAAAATTTTTGGATTTGTAATCTTATGTCTAGTTGATGCCCAAGATTGGGTACATGATAAGCCTAGTTGATTCCAAATATTGGGTACATGATTTTTGGATCTGTAATATTATGTCCCTATGCTTTATAATTCGAAATATTAGAAATACATATGCAAAAATGCTCACATTTCCAAGCTCTTGATTAACTAGTTTTCATGTGTTTGAGTTTCATTTCAAAAGAGTTATATATTTGATCTATATTGAAGAATTTATCTGATGTTTATTGTTGTTGGGGAAGAAATGTATATTATGTATATGGTATCAATTTATCATGCCACTTTATGTACCATTCCACTTACTTTTTATGAGGTAAAATTGAGCTAGCACTGCCATTTCCCTTAAGCAATTTAACTGAAAGTTATCATACGAATGTTGAACTCTATAACCAGTTTAAAAACTTAATAAAAATGTGTAATGATAGACCCTATGTATGATATAAGTCCCCATACTCTATTCACAAATTTTGGAGGGTTGTACATGAGTTTGGAAGCCAATTTGGCCTACACCCTAGGGGGGGATTTAACCACAATTTCCTAGTAATTTTTCTCTTCCTGTCATTATCCCAAAAAAAAGTTGAAGAGGTTTAAATTCAGACACAAAGTGATCAAAGGGTGTCTTGGGAGGTAATAAGACTCATTATACCATTGCATTTTAAATTCAGTACTATTTGGTTTCAGTAGGCCCGAATTCGCCCAAATTATGCCTTTCTCCAAAAAATTCGAGTAGACTTATTATAGTCCCAATCCAAAGGATGGTTGGTTCTAGAAGACCCTGACTAGGTATAAAAAAATAAAAAAAGGATTTTACTAGAAGAAATGGTAAATTCTAACCCATTCTCCCATACCATCACAAGTATTGATCACTTCCTTGAACCAAATCATTTATATCATCCTTCATCATCTATTTAGATTGAAAATCCCCCCACTCAAGGATCTAAACGAATAGACCTATCAAAAATACCTATGTCTTTTAGTCACTTAGGAATACTTGAGACTCCATATTCATATCACGCTTCCCCAGGAGAAAGAGAGCTCCCAACAACCATTTTATCATCCTCAATTTTGCTTTCATTTCCTTAAGTTTCGGTTGTACCATCTCTATAATTTTACATGAACTATCCTACTATATTAATCCCTAACTAGCCTTTAATATTAGGTCCAAATCTTCTCATGATTGGGAAAAAATTACCAAATCCTTAGTCGTCTGCTAGGTTTAAACCATTGGTCCCCCCCCTACAAATTAGTTGGGTGACTTTCCAAATGGATATCTCAGTCTTACACAACTTCAATGGTGAGAGTGGCCTAACTACAAAACATCACATGATAACATTCTAGGGTTACATTGGTAGTGTTTGTGTGGAAGTGGATGATGGTTTTTCCAATATATTTCCTCATTCCTTGGAAAGAGAAGCTCGAAAATGATTTAGGGTCTTCCTGATAACACTATAACCTATTGGGGGTAGTTCATAGAGAAATTAAAGAAATGGGGCATTAAAAATGATTTATCCCAAAATTCACCAACATATTTTGCAAGTTGTATGAACACATTCCTAATTTTTTTAAACCCTTAGAATTTTATACCATGGTAGCATATGTTGTCTCCTTTGAATATGATTTCTCCCTTCATTTGAGACAAAGGAGGTCCCCTGACCTTGATACCCTTTTCAATGATGCTAAATATTAGGAAAGTTACATGAAGGTTGCAGGGTGATTTAATTGAGGACTATACAAGATCCCCCTTATAGAAGGGAATATACTAAAAGAAATATGGGTAAGGATCATATGATTTCCTCTTTTAGGAAAGGGTTAATGAGCCTCGAGGAAGCCTTCAACTACTGCTAGAAATGTTGAAGCTAATATCCCTCCTCCACCATCATTTGATATCAGGTATGAGCTTAGTAGGATTAAAATTCCAATTCCTATTTCTAAAATTTTAAAGTACCGTATTCATAGGAAATAAGTCTTATCCTTCTTTGGTTTCAAAGATAATCCTCAAGTGCAAATTCCCAAACCCCATCAAACTCAAGACAATCATCTCCCTATTCCTCAAATGCGATGATCGTAATGGATGGAATTCCTCTATAAGTGGACCTCATAAACCTCCAAGATGACGCTCCAAAGATAAACTTAGGAAACGTACCTGGTGGGATTAGTAGACTTACCCCACCATATTATATCACAACTGAGGTTTAAAATATGCATGTCCACAATTTTCTATATAGTTCCTCTCATTCCTTAATGCCTTTGGTTGTCATGGAAAAGTTGGGAATATATACCACTAGGCCTTACAAATACCTCTTCTCCTTTGATTCTAAGAGGGTTCAATGCCACGCTGAAATATTTGGTGGTGGGAATGGTCCAAATACCCAAGAAATATGTGATGATGGGTGTCACTACTAATTCTCTCTCCTACCTATCGCATGTTGTTATTAAGACACTAGAGAGCATATGTGGAATATAGTATCCAATTTGACCTCTCATATACCACCATTATAGTTTTTGGAGGGGAAACTTGCAAGTTATACATGGAGCTTAAGAATACCTACGTCATTAGTCATCCTGAAAACCCCACTAATTTCCCATCCTATACGATATATAATCTAGGAAATTTCCTACTCAATCATCAACTCCCCATCCATGAACATGTTGGTTTGTTAATAGACACACAAATGAATATATATACCATTTTGGACTATGGACTTTGTACTTTGAAGGGGAATGTAACAAAGAAGACAATGTGGTAGGGTTATTGCTGAAATATCCTCTTGGGAAGGAATTTCCTCATGCTTTTAAGGTGGATTTTGAATGCACAAATAATGTGGTTGGGTCCGAGGAATTAATTTTGGGATTAGAAACAACCAGGAAGATGGGAATAAAATATTTGAATATTTTTGGAGACTCGAATTTGATAATGAGCCGGTTAAAGGAAAATGTCAAGCAAGGCATCTAAGGATGAGGCAATACAATCAAGTTGTGTTGGACCTAATTAATAACGTCTTTTAAGCCATCAATATTAATACATTCCCCAAGGAATTGAATCACATAGCTAATCACTTAGCTAAATCTGTTGTACTTTTCATCCTACCAAACCCAAATCACCTCTCTTACTACGTCGAGACTATATATAGGGTCATTTTTCCTAATAACATTAAACGATGACAAGTATTTGAGGATGATAATCAAATTAATAAACTATTTATTTTGATCTATGCATATTCAAATATTCATCTTGATTCATAGGGTGAAGGAGAGGAATAAGACATAGGAGATTCAAGTATATCATAGAATTTAGGAGGAGATTTCCTTGATATGATAGGTGGTCAAAAAGTCATACAACTTAAAATAAATTACATCCCAAAGGGGATAATTAATCTCGAAAGGGTTTTAAATTCATATGAGGTGCCAACACAAACCATTATGAATACAAAACCATATGAAGATGAAGATTATAGCCTTGGTTCCTTAGCAGACCACAAAGTTGTCAAGCTATCCAAGTCTTTAACTTGGGCATAAAAGGAAAAGTACATGCACCTGTTCAAGTAGTTTTAGTATGTTTTTGCATGGAACTATGAATGTATAAAAACATATGACCCACACATTTTTCAACCTCATATTCCTCTTAAGGAAGATATCATGCCACAAAGGCATAAACAAAGGAAAGGGAATTCACCCATTAATAGAGAAAGAAGTGAAGAAGTTGTACAATTAAAAGATTGTACCTATCAGGTATTTGAAATGGGTAGAAAACCTGGTTCTAATAAAAAATATGAGTGGGGAAATCATATTGTGTGTGGATTTCCAGAATTTGATCAAATCTTCCACAAATGACAATTACTAATCACCAAAAATGGATCAAACAGTTACACACGACAGTGGGGTCACATAGAATGCCTATGTTGGATGTATTTTTTACTATAACTAGGTGAGGATAGGTGACCTAAAGATGTGTTTAAAACCACATTCACCAATCTATGGATCATATTTATCTATGGGAGAATTCCATTTGGACAAATAAATGGTGTAGCCACCTTTCCAAGAGATATGGAATTTGCACTTGCAGACATCAAGGGTATTTTTGTTGTCATATACTTGGATGGCATGACTATTTAGTCCAAGAAGGTTGAAAATCATTTGCAACATTTGATAAAGTCTTTGAAAGGTTCAATTTTTTTTGGATATCCCTTGATCCTAATAAATACTTCTGTGGGATGGAAGAGAGTAAACTCCTAGGCCATATTGTTTCAACATAAGGAATAAATATAGATACTGGAAGAGTTGAGGTTATCGATACTATTCCTTTCTCAAGGAATAAGAAAGCCTTACAATATTTCTTGGGAAAAATCAACTTCTTGAGATGGTTCATCCCTAATTTTGTTGAGGTACCCAAGCATATGACGAGGATGCTGGAAAAGGACTATGATATCTTTTGGAATGATGATACCAAGATTTTGTTACAACGATAAAAATGGTATTGGGAGAAGCTATAGTCCTAATTAGTCTTGAATATAGTAAATGTTTCGTGAAAATTCCATTTTCGTTTGAGCATACCATAGTTGTTGTTTTGTTAAAGAAGAATAAGGATGGGCACAAGCAACCTATTTCTTTATTCAACAAAGTTCTCAGGGATGTAGAGCTTAAATATAACATCATGGATAAATAGGCTTATTCATTAGTCAAAGCCCTCAAGTATTTTAGGGAATACGTCTTACAAGCTCATATTATTTCCTTTGTTCCTCATGCTTCAATCAAGGAAAGAAGATGGTAACCAAGGAAAATGGATCACTAAAACACAAGAGTTTGACATGGTGGTAAGCCCTCCCAAGATTATAAAGAGTCAAGGATTAACTAAGGTGATGAATGAATCAATTATGCAAGTTGCAATATGAATCAATGCAATACAAGCTACTAGAAGAAGATGAATTAGAAATTCAGGAGTAGGTATCTATTAAGGGATGTTACCACCTATCTAATTAGTATCAAAGCATAGTATACTTACTAACAATTGGAACATCTCCTCAAGGGATATATAAGTGACATAGGATATGCTTGAAAGTCAAGGATGTCATTTTTTTTGTATTAGGGGTAGAAATGCGCTAGAAAAACCATAAGGGAAAGCTATGGAAATGTTTTTTGGAAGATAACGCATAAGTATTAATCAAGGATATGCACCAAGGGATTTGTGGAGGCCATTTTTATAAATAACAGCAACTCACAAGATCCTCAGGATTGGATGTTACTAAGACACAATGTTTTATATTTCCATAAGCTTGTGAGGGCTTGTATTAAGTGTCAAACATTTGTTGGGAAGAAAAATATTCCAACTTTACTCTAAAACCTATTCAAATTGACTTATATTTACAACAATGGATCTGGACTTCATTAGAGAGATACACCCCCTTCTATTGTCCAATATTGGTTGATTTCAACTGCCAGAGACTACTTTACCAAATGGGTGGAGGTTATCCTCACCAAACACACCAGATACCAAGTAGTCATTAAGATTCTAAAATAAAACATCATGTTAAGTTTGGTTACACCAAGAAGAAAGTGTATGATGATGACAAATCCATCAATCCATCAAAATAATATCGTTCTTCAAGTAATACAATACCATCCTCAACCATTATTCCAACTATTGTCTTAAAGGAAATGGCCAATATGAGTATTCCAATATCATCCTCGTGAAAATCATAAAGAAGACCTTGCCAAGAACAAAAATGCTTGGGACTCATAGCTTAGGTATGCTTTATGGGAAAATAGGATTTCTCAAACGAATGAAATAGTAGAATAAATAGTTCAAACAACTAGCAAATATATTACATAAAAATACTAACATAATTCAAATTAATCTAAAGTGATAGACTCATCTTAGTGACACACAACAAAGTGGACCCTAACTCTATAGCTTGCTGAATTATTCCTTAATTAATTAATATTCAAAAATAGAATTAACTAATAACCAAAACTAAACAAAGATATTATATTATAAAAATATGAAGTTCAAATAATGGAGTAACCCCTACATTCCCCCACCCAAGGAAAATAAATAAATAAATAAACAAAAAATATTTTCAATCACCCATATTCATGAGAAATAACTAACCACTAACCCATAACCACCTTCCTATTTTTTAGACTTTCTTTCCATGAGATGACAAAGTCAGGGAACAATTTTCCTTCTCAAAAATCTACAATCCAACATAGTATGTTGAACCTCTTTAGAAGTATTGCTACATATTATGGGCATTACAAGAACTAAAAATGGAAACATGTGTCTGCATTAATAAGTGTGAATAAACTTTATATAGATTCCTTGTAACTATCCTTAGATCACCAACATGTGATGAGTCATCATTCGATTAAGTTAGATTCTATAGCAAACTCGAACTCTATTCTATGCTGGTAAAACTTTCATCAACATAGAATATCATAAACATTCAAGTACTTGAATCCTTGGAACTAAGTTGACATCCTCAACTGATAACACATCCAATATGTTAGGAAAAAATATCTTATTATACATAAAATTTCCAATATGAATATACAATGTTCCAAGGGTAGTAGGAATTCATGGAACAGGCTGGAAAAACACAAGAATAAGGTTAAAGTGGTAATGTTTTGAGGAAAATAATGCTAGAATAAGGAATCGAATAAGGCATTTACCAAGAAAATTACCCCCCACCAAATCAATCTATCACATGTCCCTAGTGCAATACTTCAATCGGAATTAGATGATGCTAATTATTTTTCACAAACAATCCTAAGACCATAAGGAATTAATCCAGTGTATGTTTATGTTGCATGAAATCCCTTTACTACTACTATATGTTTCCATTGGTTCAGTTATTTATTCGTATTTAGAGAAAGATCACTCCTATTACCAGGAACATGAAATATGGAAATATCAACAATGTTGTATTAAATCTAAGGCCATTCCATTTCACTATAAGTTCATTCACATAAATGATATACAATTTGTTGTGGTAAAGAGAATTGTGAATATTTGGTAAACAATTTGGCTCCTTTTTCTTGAGCTATTCAGTAAGTTCACTTCACCTATCTTAGCAATTTTGTACAACATTTTTTATTTAATTTATTGTAAAATTCAATAAAGTCCTCCACTGCTTTACATTATTTCTGATAAATTATCTTGCAAATATGAGGATTGAAATCCTTCAATGATGTTCTTTTATCATATGGACCACACAAGCATCTTTTAGCTATACCCATAAAGGTTCCATGAGTTTAGTATCTTTGTACAATTTAATTTCCTTGCCTCCTTGAATCCCATTATGTAAATAGGGATAAAAATCCCTCAAATTGATATCACCCACAAAATGATTAGGGTTCCCAACCATGTTAGTTGAAAATAATAAATTATGTAAGTAGGGTTTACAAAGTAAATTCAGTTTCTCAGGAATAATGAATAAATACATTGTACATAATTCGTTCCCATGTTCATTAAGATTAAATGGCAAAGAAAAAACAAGATACTCTACATGTATGTGAATATGTTGAAAAAAACATAAACTAAAGATGGTGGTAGCCAGTTGAGTAATACAATATCCAATTCACAAACTTTTATTACTTTCTACTTATAACTCTAAATTTCCTCTTCTTTCTTTGTTATTTCCTTATGATGTCTCTACTCAGGCTCTTCAAGTTGTTTCCTTAAGGATAATGTAGTATATTTCTAAGTCAAATGTCTTTAAACAACTTTTTCTTTTATCCATTTCAACTGCTCAATATGACTTTCTAAGGATTCCTAATGAGAAGAAGCAATGTTTCTCCATTCGTCACATTCAAGGGTCATTATATTTATTTTTTATGTCCAATGTTGTATTTGTTCATCCAAGTTAGAAGAGACAACAAGAAGTGTCTCTAAATTTACTTGGGAAATTGACTCCCTTTTGTTTACTAGTGTAGGCACTCCTTGTGTTATTGAAAGATCCATTTTTGTTTCTCTTAATTTCATCTTTTCTTTGTCCTCTATCACAATCATATTCGATTCATACGGTTGTAAAGTGTTGTAGGAAGACTCCCCAACTGCAGATTTTATATTGAATTTCCTACTTCTTCTCATATCTTACACTAAGGTTTCCCCTAATATTGGTTCAAAATGTTGTTTTGCACTAGGGAAAGACCCATCATCTTGAATATCAATTTCCATCTTTTCTTCAACTCTTAATGGTTTAGTGACTTGATACTCTATAAATTATTCTCAACTCCTATTGGCTTAGTAACTATACTATAGTTTGAAACTTGATTCAAATACTTTTCTATCAAATGAAGATGAAGAAACCCTTTCGTATTGAATTTTGTAACCACCTCCATTCATACCACATTCTTCACATGCTTTCTAGATTGCTCCATCATTATTTTATTTTTTTATTGTCCCAAAAAATTTCTTTAATTAATTGATTTGGCAAGGCCACTAGTCTAAGTGTGTTTGATATATATAATTTTTACCATGTGGTTCACGACACCTATTGGTGGTCACTACATCCATGAAAACCTTCCCTTTATCCCTCGGTGGGTCTAGGGTGGAATATAATATGCCAGAACAAGGGTGGCTGAATTAAGAGCCCAACATGTCACTTACAAGGGATTGAACATGGGTGGGGAAGATAACAATATTTACTCCCAACCACCCAAGCTACATTCAATGGATTGTGTGTGTGTGTGTGTTTAGGGCGGGGGTGGGAGGGGGTCGCGGTTGTGCATGCACGCATGTGTGTGTGTGTGTGGGGGGGGGGGTGGGGGGGGCGGGGGGGGGGGGGGGTGGGGGGGGCGGGGGGGGGGGGGGGTGGGGGGGGCGGGGGGGGGGGGGGGTGGGGGGGGCGGGGGGGGGGGGGGGTGGGGGGGGCGGGGGGGGGGGGGGGTGGGGGGGGCGGGGGGGGGGGGGGGTGGGGGGGGCGGGGGGGGGGGGGGGTGGGGGGGGCGGGGGGGGGGGGGGGTGGGGGGGGCGGGGGGGGGGGGGGGTGGGGGGGGCGGGGGGGGGGGGGGGTGGGGGGGGCGGGGGGGGGGGGGGGTGGGGGGGGCGGGGGGGGGGGGGGGTGGGGGGGGCGGGGGGGGGGGGGGGTGGGGGGGGCGGGGGGGGGGGGGGGTGGGGGGGGCGGGGGGGGGGGGGGGATGTGTGTGTGTGTGTGTGTGTGTGTGTGTGTGTGTGTGTGTGTGCCCACATGTGTGTAATTTATGAAATATATAGAATTTAATTCATTGATGAATGAGTGTCACATATCAAAATCATGTATATAGCATTTAATGGGGAAGGTGTTGTAAGATAACATGTATCGTAATACCCCATAATGTGATGATGTACGTGATCATGAAATGTCTAGGATGTAGATATCGATAGTCGAAGAGGACCAAATGCACTGTATGTTATTGTATTTGTAGCTTTGGAATATATTCTGATGTATATTATCATTGTATATTGTTGTACCCCCATCGGAGATGTATTTCCCTCCTTTTGGGATGTCATTATTGTCTATGGTCCTTTAGGTACAACCTCCATTGTAAGTTGAGGTCGTAGTCCCTAGTTTAATATAGTGAAATGTATTTTTGGAGTCTCCCTAGGTGAAGTCGGCTCTGCTAGGGTGAGATTTTGGACCATTCAAGTTAGAAAGGTAACCGCTTGATGTGTAAAAATAGATAGGTGCCCTCCCTCATTGAGAATCACACTTACTCACTCAAGTTTGAATGAGGAGAGACAGAAGATCAACGAGGAGAGAGAGAGATGCAAAAGACTTCTTATACTTGGGTTTTCCATCTTGTGATATTGTCTTAGTGACATAACTATTCTGAGGAATTTTGCGGGGTTTTCTCCTTTATGGTTTCCTTGAGAAAATCCTTTTTGTATTGTGTATCTTCTCTATCTTATGCATCTTGGATATTTTGTTGTGCTTGTTATTCTTTCATATAAAGATCCTAATCAGTTTGAATGAGACTAGAAAAACTAACATGGTATTAGAGCCTCTCTGAAAGAAGGAACTATACAACAACAGAAACTAGGGATTCCTAGTTCAAGGTCTTCTCTCCACATATCATCAAGAAAAGAGGGAAAGGCTAACTAGCCCTAAGAGTGTGCATATTTTGGTGGAAGCATAATCAAAATTGAATAAGTTTCATTTTTGACATAGACACTAGTGCCGTGAGAAACTAGGGCATCAATTTTCAGAGGCTTCCCACCTCAGCTTCTAAGAAAAGGACCTTACTGAGCAACTTTCCTCAAGGAGGCACATATTTCTATCCAGACACAATTCCAAAACTCCAAGTTCAGAAAATTAGGGTTTCTCTAACAAACCCTAGGTCAACTAGATACAAAATCATGCCGAGAACCTCAAACTAGTAAGATCTATATCTTTGTTATTTCCATTTGAGTTTCTCATTCCAAAATGACTCATCACACCCAACTTGATGATAAGCTTGGGGGAGTTGATAACTTCCGAGCAGGGAAGTACAGGTTCTCCCTGATCCTTGAAGAAAATTATTTGGATCAGTATATCAATAAGGAAATTCTAGAGCCAGAGGGAGATAAGGATAAGGCCATTCATAAGAAGAACTTGGTTAAGTCCAAGAGGATCATTGCAGATTCTATTAAGGATCACCTCATTCCCCATGTGTCATCCTTGAAGACACCTAAGTAAGTGTTCGATGCTTTGACGAAGTTGTTCGAAGGAAAGAACATCAATCAAAAGATGACATTAAGGAACTGACTAAAGAATGTGAAGATACAAAGCTCAAAGACCATGCAGGCCTACTTCACAAGCGTTTCTCAAATCAAGGAACAACTTGAAGTAGTGAAAGAGAATGTAGAAGAAGGAGAGATTGTTATGACCACCTTGAATGGTCTCCTAAGATCATGGGATTCATTCATTCAAGGAATATGTATAAGAAGGATGATGATCTCTTTCAGAATACTCTGGGATATTGCACACAAGAAGAAGCTCGACTCATAACAAGAGAAGAGAATATGGGAGAAACTGAAGATCAAGCTCTCAAAACTCACACCAAAAGAAAGAAGGAGAACCACCAGCACAACAAGAGGAAGGGTCTTCATCAGAAAACGCAAAAGAATTCCAAAAAAGATCCTTGCAATATTTGATGCCACACTTGTGATGAGAAGGGGCACTATTCTAGAGATTGTCCTAGGAAAAAAGTACTCTTTCAACAAAAATTCCAACAAGAAAATGCATCATGCTCACACTGCCAAAGACGATGAACCAACAAATAAAAGATTCAAAAAAGAAAGAGATGATTATTCAAGTGATGAAGATTATGCCCTGATCTCAGCACTCACGAGAACTATCTCAGATGGAATCAATGATAGTGGATAGTGGGGCATCCAAACATATGACGGGATACAAAGAATCATTCATCAATATGTCTGAGCATGAGTCACCTCACAAGGTGAAAATTGGGGATGATTGTCAATACCTCATAAAAGGAAGTGGAGAAGCTTCGTATAAACTAGATTCCAAAAAATATTTGAAGATGAAAGATGTGCTATATGTTCTAGGATTGAAGAACCATCTTCTCTCCATATATACGCTAAATACAAAGGGAATAAGGGTTGCATTTGTTGACGGCCAAAAGGAAATACAATGTGTGATGCAATGATAATTGGAGAGCAAGAGGGAAGCTTGTACAAGTTGAAGGGACAACCTGAACAAACATTAGTTCATGAATTAATAGAACCAAGTGAACTATGGCACTGAAGGCTTGAACATGTGCACTATAGAGCGCTGAAAATTGCAAGCAAAGCAGTTTCAGGAATTGTAGAAATCTAGATAAAAAATGAAGGTGTTTTTAAAGGATGTGTGCAAGGAAAGAATGCTAAGAAGACATTTCCTAGAAGTGAAAGTAAATCAAAATAAATATTGGATATAGTACACTTAGATATGTCTGGGAAAATGTCATCTAGATCACTAAGTGGGTATGTATACTATGTTTCCTTTATAGACGACTTCTCATGTAAAACTTGGATATATTTCTTGAAAGGGAAAAATGAAGTATTCAATAAGTTCAAGGAATTCAAAGCCTTGGTTGAGAACCACACTAAAAGGAATATCAAGACTTTTTGGTCAAATAATGTAGGAGAATTCACCTCAAAGGAATTCAAGGAACTTTGCAGAGAATCTGGGATTAAGAGGGAGTTGAGTAATCCATACAATTCTCAATAGAATGGTGTTGCAGAATGAAAGAACATAACTATAATGGAAGCAACGAAAGCAATGCTACATGACCAGGATCTTCTGATGCACTTTGGCCCGATATGAAAAGGACAACTGTGTATGTACATAACCGTACTCCTCATCGAGTACTAAAAAAATCCTCCTGAAGAGGCCTTCTCAAGAGAGAAGCCAAAAGTCAACCATCTTAGAATATTCGGTTGCCCAATGTACATACACATTCCAAAGGAAAAGAGGACCAAGCTCGATCCTTCTGGGAGGAAGGGAATATTTGTAGGATACAATGACACTTCAAAGGCCTACCAAATATACTTCTTGGGATTTAAGAAGATCGACATTAGCAGAGACGTAACATTTGACGAAGACTCAACATACTCCAGATCCATAAAACTACCTAATGAAGAAGTCAAAGAACCTGAAGGAACTAGAGTCCAAGATACGACAATGGAAGAAACAACTCCAGTAGACCATGAATATCATGAAATGGAAGAACCACAAGAACATGTAGAAACACTTCATGAGAATAACTCCCACAAGAGAAAACCAAAATGAGAATGGGATCTATTACAAGATCCAGAAAGGTATGGCGCTCTAGATGGTATGCATAGAGAAAGGAAAAGACTTAAGCCATACAAAAACTATGTGGCCTTGCTATGTGACATCATTGAAAAAGAACCTTCCAACTACGAAGAAGAAGCTGAGAAGAAAGAATGGAAGGATGCCATGATCGAGGAGTACAAGTAAATTATGAAGAATGATGTCTAGGATACAGTTCTGAGATTGGAAGGGAATTATATTGTGACTTCGAAGTGGATCTACAAGATCAAGCTTGTTGCAGATGGAAACATTGAAAAACACAAGGAAAGTTTCGTGGAGTGCGGCTTCTCACAGAAATAAGGCATAGAATACGAGGAGACATTTGCACCCATAGCGAGATACATTTCCATCATATCCATACTTGCATTGGTTGCAGTAATGAAATGGAAGGTACACTAGATGGACATCAAGACAACATTCTTGAATGGTGTAGTCGAAGGGGAAGTGTACGTGGAGAAGCCACTAGGATTTGAGACACATGACATGTATACTCATGTGTTCAAATTGAAGAAATCCTTGTATGGATTGAAACAAGAACCCAAAACATGGTAGGGAAATATGGAAAACTTCCTAATGAGATTAATATTTACTAAGAGTAAAGAGGATTCCAATCTTTACTTCAAGGTTGAAGGTGAAAGAATGGTGATTCTCCTGCTATATGTTGATGACATACTTCTGAAAGGAGAGGACGAACTCATTGTATATGCAAAGATGAAGCTTACCATTGAGTTCGAGATGAAATACCTAGGGATTATGTAATACTTATTCGGCATGGAGATGTGGCAGAGTGCATATGGGATTTTCCTTGGTCAAGGAAAGTATGCAGTGGAGATTCTGAAGAGATTCAGAATGCTGGAATGTAAGTTGGTAACCACACCTATGGCATCGAAATTGAAGCTACTGTGTGATTATTCATTAGAGTAAGTTGATGCCACGATGTAGTGTCATATGATTGGATGATTTATGTACATGACAAACATGATACCGGGCATATACTCTGTTGTGAACACCCTGAGATAGTTCCTAATGGATCCGAGACATGTTCACCTAGTTGATGCAAAGCATGTATTGAGGTACCTAAAGGGTAAATTGATTATGGGCTCAAGTATGGTGTAGATTAGAATATTAACCTGCACGATTATGGTGATTCATATTGGGCAGGAAACACCACTGATAGGAGCAACACTTCAGGATCCTGCTTCAGTTTGGTATCTGACATTATCTCCTATTTTAGCAGGAAGCAATCCTGTGTGGTGCTAAGTAAAACCTAGGTAGAGTATGTTGCAGCTTGCTCGACTAGTTGTGAGGTGGTATGGATTTGGAAGCCACTGTCTAATTTGTATGATCTACAGATAGATGTGACTTGTATCTTTTGTGACAACTAGAGTTGCGTGAAGTTGTCGAAGAACAAAGTGTTCCATGACAAGTAGAATCATATCGAGATCAAGTACCACTATATCCAAGATATGGTGGAAAGAGGAGCAGGGAAGATCCAGTACATGGAGATAGACGAGCAGATAGCCGATGTGCTAACCAAGCCTGTCACATGCCCCAATTTTGTAAAATAATGTTATCTTATTTTGATTTTATTCCAAGACATTATGTTAAATTTAATGCTAAGTTGAAACTGATGACTCGGTAGATTCAAGGATGTGGAATTTAATTCTGAATATTTTAATTTTATATAAATAAAAGTGGAGACAACAACTTGGGAGAGCTGTTAAAAAGAGTGTTACTGGTCAAGTTGGTGGAGGAGACTAGGTGGAGAGAAAATAGACAAGTGGCAGCATCCTCAAACACTTCCTATGTTGCAGGTGGCAACCTCCCTACATTTGGGGTCATGATCCCCCAAGAAAGTGGGATCAGAGTAGGTGGCTCAATTAATGACAACTAACCCAAAAAGACCTAGGAAATATTAATAAAAGTACCCATTGAGGAGAGCTCAGGCTGCTCATTCCAGGAGGAGAATCATTCAGGTGAATGCACTTCAAGGAATTCATGGGGAAGGGAAATTTTGAGGAAGGTGTTTGAGGGGTAAACTGCAGGAAAGTGATATGGTACAACTTTGCAGCTGAAAGATCTTACTGCAGTGTGCAGAGATGGTATTGAGTCTTTTGACTAGTACTTTGTTGTTTGCTCCACCTAGTTCCAGCCAAGGAGACCAGAACAGGATCGGGGGTCCTGAGAAGTCGTTGTTTGAGTGCTCTCCAGGAGTTGGTAGGGAGGAACGACATCCCATTGCTGTTTTCATCCAGCTTTCAGAACAGGTTCTACTATCTTTTAATTTCTGTGTTAAAGTTTATATATGTGTGTGAGAAAATAATGAATGATTATAGGTTATGATGTAAACTGTTAAGTGTGAAATCTCTTAGTTGTTTAATGCTGAATCTATTCTTTGATGAAAAATAAATCCTACCTGTGTTTTTCCCCATCTGGAGTAATCCAGATCATACTCTAGCACAGGTAGTGTATTTAAATGAAGGAAGTATGATGAAAATATGAAATGAAATGTTTTTTAGAGTATTGAAATGTTTTCTTTCAGTAGATAGTTGTTTTTCCAAAAGGAATATTAATCTGTTTCATAGAGCAGTTATCAGATCTAGACTGTGTATTTTAGAATATCAGAAAAGAAAAAGAATCATATTAATTACTAACAGTACTATGTTCAAGCATGTAATTCATTCTTCTACACAGTACCTACTTCTGTAAACATTATATTTATACTGAAACAGAAGGAAAAGAAATATCAATTGAATGCTTAATATTTAGGTTAAGTAAAGATGCCAATACAGTTTTATTTGTTCATTTCTTTTCCTATTAATGATATCTATTTTACCTGCAACTACCTAAATTGTAAGTAAGGATAAGTAACCTGATTAAATTCTAATGATAAACTAATTGAATTAAGAATGCTAGCTAAGAAGAATACATAATACTTTTCAAAAACTGTAAGTTTATTTCTTTTATGTTGATTATTGTAAACAAGTTATTTATCTTATTCAAGTTGTACTTCCGCAATCCGGAACTACTAACTTGTCACTAGGAAAAGATTCAACTTAAACAAATACACTTTATTTCTGCGAAGAAAGAACTAAGTTATTTGTTCTTGCAGAGTTATTTTATTATACTTATTACTTAACAATTTCTACTAATGTTCATATTTAAATAGGATATTCATGGTATAGTATTTTTATTTATAAATAAATTAGCTATAGCAATTATAATAGTATAACAATGAGTTATTAACAAAATCTTATCTACACACTTACAAAACAGACTAAGTGTAAGGTTAAAATAGTATTTATTGAATATTATTTATTTATGAACAAATTTAATTCAAATGAACTAAACAAAAACAATTATAAAAGAATTAACAGGGTCGAAACCCTCATAAAATAATATAGTATAAAATATAGTATTACATTACAACATCATATCTGATAGCATAAACCTTGTACTTTAAAAGTATAATAATATAATTAAATAAGTACTAATCCAAAGATTTGGATTACTTAGTTTTCTGAAGATATCATCCATAAAATAATTATTACAGTCCTATAAGGACAGAGAAGAAAATATTAATGAAAGTATAATTACTCCTACCTATAACACACAGTTATTTTAACATGTATTATTTAATTAACTTACAGAATAATTTAAGAAAGTATTTACATACAGGATTACTAACAGAACATAAACTTGCTTGAATAACCGAGTTTACTAACAATTATTGCGATAAAAAGAAATAACAAAACACATAATAGTAATATAGTTTAATGGAAGATAATTTTAAAAACAGTAAAATATCTTTACACAGTCGAGTTAGGGTGAAACCCTAATGTACCAAAATTACATTTTAAGTATCAAAATAACCAAGTCTAAGCTCTAGAAAGATACATCTTTTCATTTAAGGTTAACAGAGAACAACTCGACATGCCTTATACTATTCATTACATAGCTTTATACAAAATCAGTAAACAAGGATTTACAAGTTATGGCCTAAGTTGGAAACCCTGCAAGCAACAAGGGTTTGTTAAACAAACTAATCAACTAAACAAGTTAACCAAGAAAACAATAACCACAAGGGTCATTTGCAGGCCACAGCGACCAACCAAAATTGTTCCATAAGGAACCGCACATGTAGGAACTGCCATGGGTTGACTAGGGCTTACTCGTGAGTAGAAAACCGTCCATGTTGTTGCACCAGCTGCGAAGGAAGACGTAACTGTCACCTGCGAGACAACCCACAACGTTAATACTATTGCATATGGCATAACAGAGCTAAAAACAAATTTAAAAACTGCTAAAGCAATTTTATTTACCTGGATTTAAAAGTAATGTAGCCACCCACGAACAGGAGTGTTGCCACCAACAAAATGAATAGCAAACCCTTCATCCCTTTCGTGACAGAGGCAGGTTAAACAAGTGCAACCATAGCTGGTAGCAACCAAAGGATGGGAGTGACGGCCATGCAGAAAGCAGACAATAAAGCACGCGTCGTTAACACCTCCAGAGCATGAGAACCCACTTTACCAGAAACCCTAAGATAGACCAGACCGCAAGATTAGAGTCACGGCTCTCATTGCTTAGCTGCCACGATAAAATTTCAGTCCGATAATTATTCCAACAAGCAAGTCATGGAGGAATAATCGAAAAGAAAACAACTACACATAGTTTAAGCAATGAACATTTGTCACAGATCCCCTCAAATCGTTGCAGAATGAGCTCACGGTGCAACAAGAGACAAGAACGATGAAGGAGGGCTGAACACATAACTAGACACAGAGTTCACATGGCAGCCAATACATAGTAGCAGAGCGGCTCGGAGGCCCGAAAATGACGGAGGAAAATGACCAAGACTAGGGTTCGCAATCCCTTTTTATTGTCTCAACACTTGGCCAAAGAGAAACCACGTGTTCGTGCAAATAATTCACCCTGCAGTGGGTAATTCGCATAGTCCCTGCATGCATTTGATTTTCCAATTATTCAAGGGATAAAAATCATTTTACAAGGTTCCACGTATCCCAGAGTCAACCAACGAGTGCATGCTATAAACAATTGGAAGCATAAAATTATAATCCTCAAATCGATGTCAAGCTTATATTATTTTGTATAGTAGGTACAAAGGCAAATTTAAAACCTTGGTATATTATATTCAACCTTATCCATAGTTTCTTCGTTGGAGTGAACTAATGCACGTCCTTTAATCATTGCAAGTTATAACATGCACATTGCAATTCAACATAATATATATATATCAAGCTTATGGTTGACCACGAAATCAACGAACCTTATAAACCTTATTCATGCCAAGTAATTGTTATGTTGGTACATATCCAAGATATGTCATATGTATATTATTCGAATTACTTAGGTTTGAAAGTTTTAGTTTATGGACTATATAGTTGTATGTTATTTCATATTAAGTTTGTTAATAATCATTAAATGGTTGAAATATCATAATCGATATTTTTTCCTCGAGCACATTCATGCATAAAAATATTTAGTTTTCACTAATGGATAAACCATTTAGTCATAGCATAAAAAGTATAGTTACGACTATCGATAAGCCTTGAGCTATCAAGCTAGGTTAATTAAGTAAAATTTGTGATCCTAAGGAAATGCAAAGAAAAAGGCTATTTCTTTTCTTAGCCAAACTATGATAATAAAGTTTTACTAACAATTTTACATAGCTAATCATGTTGTCACCAACATCTATGTTGTGACTTGAAAATGTTTCGAAACATAATCTTTTTTTTGGATCATAAACTTTATAAACCTTATCTGTTTATAATCCAGAACTACTGGTAAGTTTGATTGCTTTATAAACAAGATGATTAATTTAGGTATCGTTGAATATCATAGAAATTATAGACAAGTGGGTGACAATTACTAGGACGATGACTATGAATCCTGTACGTAGTTCAGTTCAATAAAGTTTAATAACTTTTGACTATTTATCATATGATGACAAGTACTATTAGCTTCCCTATGTTTTATAAAATAAGAAAACTGGAGTAAAAACATTTCACTAAACTCTAAGTCCTTAGGACTTGGTACTTTACTATAAAGTTTAGAACCTTATAGACATAAATCTGCATACAGAAGATGAATAACCCGTAATAGCTTATACAAATTTTATAAGTCGATAATGTATTTCACTGTTAGATCAAACATTACCATTTTACAGGTTGTGAACCAGGGAGATAATAATTGACGTTGTCTACATTCAAGAAAGAAAACTCTTCTATACATTTTTCATTTACAATTTAGATGGAAGCAACAAACTGCTTGTTTTACCTAATAGAAGCAGTTGAAATTGTAACAGCTTATCTACCGAGCTATTTATTCTGCAAATAAAAGTATATTTGAATGCTTTATGAAAATTGATAGTCATTACTCGATCATTCTTACCTGTAAACCTGTGAGGACAAGTAAACTTTCTACGTTAGCTCAAAAGCTAAGCAAGCCCCAGAATCCAAGACAGTTCCACCTACTTGTCGCAAATTAAAACTCATTAGCAAACTGGAAGAGAAATTACTATACAAGTTGAACCTAACCTTGTTTTAAAAAGTAGAATGCTAGGTACTTAATTCAGATCATGTGTTAACACATTTGTTAACCAAATATTTTATAGATAACTGTTAGCTGTTAGCAGACCGCATTCTCAATATTTTATGTATTTTCAAAATTTAAATTTTTCTGAAAATTTGGGGTTTTGACAAAGCCGCTAGACTAAGTGAACTTTGAATACTTTATAGAGAGACTTGGTGTGATCCAGAATGAGGTCCCTAGAACGAGGGAGTGACAAGTTCTAGCATGGTTAGAGACACAGGTTGTATTAGTGACGTAATGAGTCCTAGCATGCTCCCATACTAGATGTGACAAGAGACTAGAAGACATAGATGTATGAGATCTCACATGGGAAGGTATACAGTTTGTCCTTGGATGTAAAAGTCCTAACGTGGTACGTAGGTTTTTCTCAGACATAATCAATCTTGTTAGGTCTTCTTTGGATGTAATCAGTCCTGGCGTGATACACATGGTTTTACTTAGATGTAATGAGTCCTAGAAGTTTTCCTTTGGATGTAATCAGTCCTGGCATGGTATGTGGGTTTTCCTTAGATGTAATCGATCCTTGAGTTTGTCCTTGAACGTAAAAGTCCTAGCGTGGAACATAGGTTGTTCTCGGATGTAATGAATCCTTATGCATGTTCCCATTTTGGAGATGATGAGAGATCACAAGGCACTTGATGTGCCCTTGGGAAGTTCTCACATAGTGGTAGATGCAGGTCTTCGTTGAGACGTAATGAGTTATGGCATGCTCCTATGTTTGTAGAACACAAGTTGATCATGATACATAATGCACTTGGTGTGCTCCTAGGTGATTCTCGCATAGTGGAAGACATAGGTTGTCTTAGTGATGTAATGAGTCGTGACATGCTTCTATGTTGGTAGAACACATGTGGTCAGTGATATGCATATGGGTTGTGCTATGTGTATGATGATGATATTATATGGATATGACAAGATGGCGATAGGAGACACAGGTGGCTGCTGTGGAAATTTAATGGATGGTCCTGGCGTGCTCCTATGTTGGTACAATTCTGGTGGTCCGCGGTATGCATCTGAGTTGTGCTTCGTGTGCGATGATAAGCTAATGATACATATACGACAAGATGATGGTAAGAGACACAAGTGATTGTAGTTGCAATGTAATGTATGGTCTTGGGTTGTACCTGCGTGATGGATTTCTCATGGATATGATGAAGACCTAGATGAGGACTAGGCCTAAACCCAACATGAAATAGGGCTGGTTCTATAGAATTTTATGATGATAGATAGATCCGACAGATGGCACTATTCAATGATCGATAAGATGAGTACTATGGAAGCAACTATGATGATGACTCCGTGATGATGATGTGACCATATGTGTTGATGACCGAGGCGAAAGAATATCTTCCTAGTTAAGAGGGAGTGTTGTTGTATTTGTACCTTTAGAATATATTATGATGTATATTATTATTGTATGTTGTTGTACCCCCATCAGAGATGTGTTTCCCTCCTTTCGGGATGTCATTATTGTCTATGTTCCTTGAGGTAAAACATCCATTGTAAGTTGGGGAGGTAATATCGAGTTTAATATAATGAAATGTATTTTTGGAGTCTCCCTAGGTGAATTCGGCCATGCTAGGGCAAGAAGTCGTCCCAGACAAGTTAGAATGTCAATCACTTGATGTGTATAAATAGAGAGGCACCCTCCCTCATTTAGACAAACACTCACTCACTCAAGTTTGCATGAGGAGAGAGAGAGAGTTGCATATGACTTCTTATACTTGGGATTTTCCATCTTGTGATATTGTCTTAGTGACGGAACTATTCTAAAAAAATTTGTGGGGTTTCTCCTTTATGGTTTCCCCAAGGAAAATCTTTGTGTCTTGTGTGTCTTCTCTATCTTTTGCATCTTGGATATTTTCTTGTGCTTGTTCTTCTTTCATATAAAGATTCTAATCAATTTGAATAAGACTAGAAAAACTAACAATATTGCAATTATGTATGATGAGTTTTAATATAAAAAACCCTGACAAAAGTAAACGACGAAGGACAAAGAAGAGATCGAGGACTACGATTCCATAAGTATGGGAAGTGAAAGAGAGGCTAAGGGGAAGATTACCCTAGTGACATATTAACATAATTCCTAATCCTTACTTGTAAACCTTAGATAGTGATTTTATCCTAAGGTCCCTAAACCCATGTTTATGACACAGGTGCTTCACCTTATTGACCAATATCTTATCACGTTCATTCATAAAGGGGAATTTTCAAACTATGAAAAATAAGGTCAATATATCGTAGATATTAAGGAGGGGGGGGATTCAGGGTATAGGAGGGTTATATGTAATAGGCCCAAGAATGAAGGACCTATGGCACAGTTTCACTCAGTGAATACCTCATGGTTGATGTGTGTGATTTATTTAAACCTTATTTATAAATTATCCTAGGTTGGGATTAGCAGGGGGGAACTGGGATCCTCATGAGCACCACATGGCAAGTTCTGAGCATTAATATAAAAGGTTGGGAATTGAGTTCAGGGCACCATGCTAGCTATCAGTTTTCAAATTCCATCATAATGGTTGATTCTAAGTGCCATAGGAAATTTATGTTATTGATTATTGTAACTATGTGATGGAAAAATTGGCCTACAATTGAAATTCCATGGATTCATAGTAATGAAATACCTTGGACATCCTATGTTAGATCATTGGAATGGAATTGGGATATCCTGATGGATTGCATGTAGAGAAGGGGATCCCATTCCTTGTGTTGTGCATGACGAGGGGGAAAAGTGCTAGTGATTGGGAAGGTTGTAGAGGGGGTTCAGCACTATATATATATATATATATATATATATATATATATATATATATATATATATATTCTAAGTTGTGGGTTGAGTAGAAGGCTTAAAAATATTCATCCTTGTGGATTGACAGCCCCAGATCGAGGGTGGCCTATTTCATATAGAAATAATGTGTTGTAAAGAGCTTATGGATATGAAAAATGTCCTATGTTTGTAGCCAGCTGAAGGATTACTTCCATAGAAATATAAGTACTTGATAATGTGTATGAAATGTTGTGATTTATATATAAGTTTTGTGCCTATTTAAATTACAACTATGCAATATGTGTGCATTAATTAACTACCACAAGTGTAGGATAATTCATGGCATGTTACATACATGATTGTGATTATAAATTTATATAACTGAGTTGTTGTTGTTGTTGTTGTGTTAGGATTATTAATCCTTCCTTGACCATATTGTCTATTAGATTATATTTTCCTGACTTAGGAACCTTAATTCATTATTTGGGTCCACTAGTACCATTGGGTCCATTTGGCCTAATGGGGTCACCTAGATCAGTTACTAGAGTGTGGGGAACAGTGCTAGAGGTTAACTGCCACTTACTGCATGTGCATGCATCATTTTGGGTACCTCCTAGACCAGTCCATACATTTTAGGAGCAACTGGGAGTCCCAACACCAACCTCCATCAGTTAGGTGGAGTTGGAACTAGTTAGTCTTAGTTAGCCCCTAGTTACATTCAGTTACTTCACAATCAGTTAGCTAGCACTAGCAATGCATGGATAATGAATGGCTGCATGGGGAGGAGCGCTTTTCCTACCTACCACACTCGGTTTCATTGAGTTAACTAGTTGTAACTGATTGATTGAGTTGTTGGACATCAAAGAGTTGATATTTGGACTCAGAATTTGTTAGTTACTTCACAATCAGTTAGCTATCTCTAGTAATGCATGGATGCATGGGGAGGAGAGTTTTCCTACCTACCACACTCAATTGAACTGAGTTAACTAGCTTACACTGATAGATTGAGTTATTGGACATTGGGGAGTTGATTTGTTCGACTCCAATATTGATTGAGAGACCATGAGTTAGAGATTCAGTTAGATATAGTCAGATCCACTTGGTAGATTCGAATTGCTACCTAATGCATTCGAATTCTTCCTATTTGTAACCTATTGTACATTGGATTTATTATGATGAATATACTGTAAATTCTTGAGCAATACTTGTCTGTTTTCTGTGTGGTTTGTTTTGCTTAGTTTGTATTTTCATTCTCCATTCAATTGCTGCAACATTATCAGAACTCTTTTCTTGAAGATCTAAATAGCATTCAAATTCTAATATGGTATCAAAGCCTCCTCATGCAAGTTTCATGCTTGTTTCTCCCCATCGAACATTGTTTGCAGTTGGGTTTCCACAAAAAGGCCCTATGATTATTTGATAGCTCTAGATTTACTCAGAGCAACGGAGAGGGTGTAAAGAACCTTGAAAACATGTTCATGCCGAGAGGAAAAGCATGACTCTAACAGTTCATATGTTTTAGTGTGTTATTGCAGTGAAATTGGTAGGTGCTATGTAGCTTGTGTGAAGCTTTGCAAGTCTTCCAGCCGGAGAAATTATGAGTTCACATACTCCTTAACCACAGATGCTCACAACTTCCAACTATCTTGATTGCAAGGTTGATATGCAACTGGCCTTGCGCAAGCATGGCTACCACCTAATCATTCATGGATGGGAGGTTGAACCTCATCAGTCGGTTGAGAAAAACAAGTTTCTAAACCATTGTGATGAATTATTTGGGTACTTATGTGCTTATATATCCAGAGATCTCCTCTTCCACATAGAAGGCTTGAGGACTCCCAGAGAATCCTAGGAGAAGCTTGATAGCTTGTTTAACAAACAAGATGAGCTTCAGGGATACATTTTGGAGAATGAGTTGGTATTTTTACATCCCAACAGTTTCAAGACTATTGAGAAATTATTTACTAAATTCAAGTCTCTGGTACTTCAATGCAAATAGTGCGGAATTGAGCAGAAGGATGAGCAGGATGTCCTTTCCATACTCAGCAAACTAGGGAAAGCTTTCATGATTGGAAAAATCCCTTCATTAGATTCTTTTTCCAAGTCCTTAATCAAGGAGCAAGACAAGTTGATCCAAATGGGAGTCATCAAGGCCTCTGAAGATCAATCTTTCGTAGTTACTAAATCTTCCAAAGCGCAAGAAAAAGGGAAATCAAAGAAGAAGGAACCAAAAGAAGCTGATTCGAATCGGCAAACTTCTGAAAGGGCCTCCGACACTAAGAGGAAAAAAAAAAGGTGTCCCTACTGTATGAGGGGTTTTCATCCAGAAGACTCGTGCATGAAGAAGACGCTTGACCAGATGAAAGATCTATGTGTTCAGAACAATATTTCCCTTCCACGAAAAGTAGTGATGTCAAATGATGGAGAGAATACTGAAGAAGCTGAGATATGCTTGCATGCAATCCTCTCTCTGTTGAAGGCTTATGTGATAGATTCTGGAGCATCCAACCACATGGTTTCTTCCATGGAATCCTTCATCAATTTCCCTCTCTCAGGAGGACCTAGCAGTAAAATGGGAGATGAATCTAAAATACCAGATGTTGAGAGAGGTTCAGATAAAATCCAGCATGATGATTTCATGCCCTCTCCTACAGAAAATAAAATTGTTGAAGATGAAGAAGAAGCATATTTTTCCCTACAGTCAATTCGAATGGAAGAAAGTCTCCTTGAAGTGACTCCTTCTCCTGATGCTCCAAAAGAGTATGAGATCCATGATATCTCACCTCCTCACATGGCTGATCTAGAATAAGCCATTCAAATCTCTATTTGTGAAGAAAAACACTCTTCCTATTCTTTACAAAAATTCTCTTGTAATTCTTTAAATTTTGTGCATAGTTTATCGGTAACTATTTCAGAAACGGTAGAGGAATTTGAATTCTCTATCTATAATGATGTTGCTGGTGTGCATATCAATAATATTAGTGATATTCTGGAAATAATATCATATTATAAGAGTGATCCATTCACTCTCATTAATCTAGAGCTTCTAGTAAATTCCTACAGGATTACATGCACAGGAATTCAGAATTTTGAAGAAGGAGAAAATTGTGCATCTACCGTCTTGGTGGAGCAAAGTTTTGGATCTGATATGAATATTTTTGGATCTGATTTATTTTCTAATCTGATAATATGTGATTTAGGTTTCAATATTCAATAGCTTTCAGTATTGCTTATAACTGGTTTCACCAATTTTGGTGTGACAAATCAAGCACCGCAAGTCTCTTTCAATTTTGTAGTTGAGGATTCGATGTTAGTTATTTCTTATGAATTTGCTGATATAAGATATTGTGAATTATTGGATATTTCTGAATCTTTATCAGATTATGGAGCTCAAGCATTCACTCTCCACAGTCCCAGGGCTTCTCTACCTTTGGTCACATGCTCATCTCCTCACAGAACTAGTAAAGAGGGAGACATTCTGCATATGCTTGGACACTTGCTCCTAACAATTGGGGCTGATTTTACCACTCATGGTTTTCTATTCAAGGCTGAAATATATCAGTTTCTTGGGTTTTCCTCACATGGTTCAAATTCCCAAGAACCTTTTCTATCTCTCCAGATGATTCCAGTTGCTCTACATGGGTCCAATTTTCACCGTGCAGCTGTTTATACTTTTGATTTAGTTGAGTTGTTGGAGCAGGGTCCCGCAGCTACAGAAGAAGCTGCTAGTTTTGGCGGAAAGATAAAGCGTTGGCGGAAAGAAGACAGGGCATAGCTACGACACCGTAGCACGTTTCCAGCTGGAGAGCAAAGCCGGAAACCATGAATTTTGGGATAGAAAAGTCAAGAAGGCAACGGTACCCAAGCGGCCGAGAGAAGAAAGCTCAACCACTGCATTGAAGGCAGCGACGGAAGACAGGAGGGCTCAGCGACCCTCATAAAGAAGAAGGAGCAACGAGGCTCAAGCATTGAAGGCGAAGGACAGAAAGAGAAGCGGTGCATAGTACCCATGGTCAGTGCCGGGAAGCATGGAAGACTGCAGAGAGCTGTGGTGTGACGGGAAGCGGCTACCTCAAGGATAGAGAGGACCGACTGTCACTAATTAGGGTTTGGGTTACTGTTGGGACAGGCCCACAGTGTTGTAATGGCAAGACCTTCGGGCCGCCTATAAAAGCTTGCATTTTGTATTGTAAAGGGTTGGTTAGTGAGTTAGTTGGTCAGTTGATTATTTTTGTAGACTTAGGAATCAGTCAGACAGACTGCGTTGTAATGATCCAGACACCTAGCTTGTCTATGAGTCATTTGAGTCTGTATGTAACCATCCACAGAGAGAACAGAGAGGGAAGGATATATTGAAAGAAAGGCAATATAGAGATAGAAATAGACCAGAGATCTAGAAGAGATCTCGCGCTGCATATGCAGTGCAACAGACTGTGCTAACTTCCCTCAAGATATATAATAGAAGCACAGTTTGGTGGACGTAACTCCCATCCTGGGGGTGAACCACATTAAATCTGTGTGTTATGTGTTGTATGAATGTGATTGTATTTGCTTATTGTTACTGGTTATTATGCATGTAATGTTAGTTGCAGTAAGTGAATGTATGTATTGTTCAGCTCATGATAATACAAGAAGATAGAGATAAGTTGAAGTATTTTAGTAAGCTGCTTAAAAGACTCCTTTACGTCTATTTCTAATGACCATTTAATCACAATATAAATTATGGGAAGTAGAGTTTCGCACATCGGCACAGTCATCGCTAAGAGCACAAAGTCGTAGTGGTAAGATATCGCAGGGAGGCGATATCGCACCGGCAGAGGAGCTGTGGTGCGCGACACTGCGAGCCGAGGGCTTAGCATTGAAGAGAGGTTGGGTGTTTCGCAGTGCGCAGAGATGCGATAAGGTTGGAAATATTGTGAGTAAGTGGAAGTTGTGCGATGCGAGAGGAAATCGTGCGACTTGCGCGGGGTTAAGCATCGCATGGGTAAAAGCGCTGCGAGTAGAAGGGGATGTGCGATGCGCAGAGCTAGTTGATCTAGTGGCGCGCAGGAGTAAGAAAGAAGAAGTAGGATGCTCAGAACCCGATCCAAGACACTTGAGTCTTGGCCAACCCATTAGATTCACTTCGGGTGAGACTTCACATCGCTTCGCGGTCTGTCGCCGAAAGGGCCAGTGAGTTTGGGGTGTTGTTGATTAATTATAGTAAACCCGGGTCTGCCCATGCAATCAACAAATGGTCCCGTTGCCGGTTTAAACGACTGGGAGTCAATGTTCTGTTGGCATCCTACGAGAGAAGAGTTTCACCAGTGGCTGGATTCAAACTTACGGGAGTTCGCCAAGAAAGAGAATAGGAGTCCGAGACTGAGCACAGAGGCCTGGTTAGAAAAGCATATTGCTTCAGACATACACGCTATATTCTTTACAACCTACGGAAACGAGCTTTTCGATTGGTTATCCAAGTTGACAGATAGGAACACATTCAAGAAGAAAAGAAACATCGTATGGACACCGGAGCTAATTCAGACCGTACAGAACCTTGACAATCCGATTACGAGAGCAGTGGACTTCTGGCTTACCAGTGTGCTAGAAGGCTACGTTACAGAGTTTGCAGTTGACCAGAGAAAGAGATTCAGTGCAGCCGAACGATACTTCTTCAGAGGATATCGCGGTAAGTACCTAAGATCTCTAAACTTGTCCCTTAAGATGCTGCTATATGAAAAAGGAACAATGGATCTAGTCTCAGATGAATAAGTAAAGCTAGTAATGTCACAAGAGTTTGAAAGTGATTTTGATGACATTGGACGAACACGTAGTGGAAAGAAGTATAAAGTAGATTTTAGTTCTCCTATATTTGAAGACAGTTCAAATAGTATTAGACAACAGAGCCCTAGCACCACCGAAGAACCAGAGGGGGGTATCCCTTACCACCCCTATACTCCACAGAAGCAGACAAGGACTCAGAATAATCCCGTAGGTACTCCATCTAGTAGTTCACAGTCAGTACCTACTCCCGTTACAGCACCCTCACCTACACCGCTGAGTGGTAGTACTCCAGTCAGTCAGAACCCACGACAGAGAAACATAATGGGAGACGACATGAAGCTACCTATTTTTAAAGGTACAGGAGCAGAAGACCCGGAACAACATTGGTTCCTATGCGAAGCTATGTGGACCATTAAAACAATAAAGGATGATAACCTTAAACTTGTACAGTTGGTTACCACACTCAGAGATAGAGCCTTGACATGGTACATAAAGTATACTACATTACCCAAGACGCTTGCCCAGGTCAAGAACGCCATGATCAAAGAGTTTAAGAAACCTAAGTCTGAGTCTCAGTGCATTACAGAGCTTAAGGATATTAAACAGCTACCATCAGAGTCAGTATGGGACTTTGACCAGAAATTCAAAGCTCTTATAGACCAAGTCAGTTTTGAGTTTGCGCCGGAGCAGCATAAAGAATGGTTTATTGCAGCGCTGCTCCCTCATATTCGAATGCCACTAATGCAACAGAAACTCACTACTCAAGATGAAGCGCTGGAGATGGCAATGAAAATAGAGGCTTCACCTTTAGCAGAAACCAGTACAGGAATGACAACTCTACAGACCCAGTTGGCCAACCTCACATTACAGATACATGAACTTAAAAAAGGGAAAGAGGTTATGCAAGACATATGGTGCATAAAGTGCAGAGCACAGGGCCACAGTAAAGACAACTGTCCAGTCTTTACACAATATTTAGCATCAGGGGCTCCTAACCCCTTACCACGAACACAAGGGCCATGGTGTGAAATATGTAGAACACAAGGTCACCCACCTCAGCAATGCCCCTTGCTCCAGAAGTATGTACAGACATCTAGAAACCTATATTGTCTCTTCTGTAAATCAGTTGGGCATGATCAACAGGACTGCTGAGCTTACGATCTCATGTCAGAGAGGAAACATGATGTGTACAGAGTCCAAGCAGACACACAGGGTCCAACAACAGGACCGTAGCCGGATCAGGCTTACGGAGGCCGTGGAGGAGGATTTAGAGGACGAGGCCGTGGAGGAGGCTTCACACGTGGAGGAGGATTTGGCCAAGGTCGTGGACCAGTCACTTGTTACAATTGTGGAATTGTAGGACACTATGCTAGGGACTGCCAGAATGCCACTACTACTTGTAACTACTGCAAGTCTTATGATCATACTATCGAAGAGTGTCCTATCTTGATAGCTAAGATCAGAGACCCTAAACCAGCCGCACACCAGAACATCCAACTTATCGTTGCTGAGCAGGCAGAACCAAAACCAAGAGTCCATATTGTGACTCGGAGCGGTGCTTCCACCAGTGGCACATCGCAGGAGACCGGAAAGAACACAAGTCAGGAGTGGGTGCGCAGAGCTCCTACTAAAGCAACAGTGCTCGACCTACAGAAGAATAAAGAGACCTTTCATGAAGCTAAGGCTTCCTTTGATGAACTTACACCATCAGGACCGTAGGTACCATCGTCTAGGGGCGTACCGCAGCAAGTACCTTGTAGCGATAGCCCTGAGCAGGTGCAGCAGGCTACCACATCCGGAAGATGTGACGAGGATGAATCGACAGGAAGTGTACAAGCCTTCCTGCACAGCTGCTTAAAACTCTTG
>LPNX010217525.1:199836-292519 GCA_001517045.1 Pseudotsuga menziesii | reverse complement strand
GAGGTCTACTCCTTCACTGACGGGTTTTCAGGCTACCACCAGATCAGAATACACCCAGAAGATCGATCCAAGACCACATTTGCAATAGAATGGGGCTCGTTCCAGTTTACGGTAATGCCCTTTGGTCTTAAGAATGCACCAGCTATATTTTCTAGAGTAGTAGTTGCTGTATTTAAAGAATACATTCATAAATTCTTGGAAGTATATTTTGATGATTGGACTGTATTTGGGTTAATCAATAAGCACATAGGCGATCTAAGACTAATGTTAGAAAAATGTAGGCAGTACCAGATCTCTCTAAACTTGAAAAAATGTATATTCTGTGCACCATTTGGTATCTTGTTGGGTCACATTGTTTGCAGACAAGGCTTGATGGTAGACCCCGCCAAGATCGCTATCATTGTAATCCTTCCAGCACCTAATTCAGTCAAGCAACTGAGGACAGTACTTGGTCATACCGGGTACTACAGAAATTTCATCAAGGGCTACGCAAAGATTACAGCACCAATGGAGAAATTGCTCAAGAAGGATGTAAAATTCCTATGGAACGAGGAATGCCAGCAGAGTCTAGACATACTTAAGGAGAAGATGGTTACAGCACCCATCCTAGTATTTCTGGACTAGACTAAGCCTTTCCATGTACATGTGGATGCATCCGGAATCGCATTAGGAGTCGTCTTGACCCAGCCAGGAGAAGGAGATCTTGACCATCCTATCGCTTACTCCAGCAGAAAGCTATCAACAGCGGAAAAGAACTACACCACAACAGAAAGGGAGGGCTTAGCTATGGTATATGCGCTGCAGAAGTTCAGGCACTATCTATTGGGCGCCTCATTTAAAATGTTTACTGATCATTCCGCATTGAATTACCTAGTCAATAAACCAGTGTTAGGGGGGAGAACCTGCAGATGGTTACTCCTCTTACAGCGTACTTCGCAGGAGGAGAAGGATAAGTTGCAGCAGGAGAAGCCTGTTGCAGGTGGCTCGAGGATGAGCCACAAGTAAGTGTTAGGGGACTGTTGGAGCAGGGTCCCGTAGCTACAGAAGAAGCTGCTAGTTTTGGCGGAAAGAGATAAGTTTTGGTGGAAAGATAAAGCGTTGGCGGAAAGAAGACAGGGCAGAGCTACGACGCCGTAGCACGTTTCCAGCTGGAGAGCAGAGCCGGAAACCATGACTTTTGGGATAGAAAAGTCAAGAAGGCAACGATACCTGAGCGACCAAGAGAAGAAAGCTCAACCACTGCATTGAAGGCAGCGGCGGAAGACAGGAGGGCTCAGCGACCCTCATAAAGAAGAAGGAGCAACGAGGCTCAAGCATTGAAGGCGAAGGATAGAAAGAGAAGCGGTGCATAGTACCCATGGTCAGTGCCGGGAAGCATGGAAGACTGCAGAGAGCTATGGTGTGACGGGAAGCGGCTACCTCAAGGACAGAGAGGACCGACTGTCACTAATTAGGGTTTGGGTTACTGTTGGGACAGGCCCACAGTGTTGTAATGGCAAGACCTTCGGGCCGCCTATAAAAGCTTGCATTTTGTATTGTAAAGGGTTGGTTAGTGAGTTAGTTGGTTAGTTGATTATTTTTGTAGACTCAGGAATCAGTCAGACAAACTGCGTTGTAACGATCCAGACACCTAGCTTGTCTGTGAGTCATTTGAGTCTGTATGTAACCATCCACAGAGAGAACGGAGAGGGAAGGATATATTGAAAGAAAGGCAATATAGAGATAGAAATAGACCAGAGATCTAGAAGAGATCTCGCGCTGCATATGCAGTGCAACAGACTGTGCTAACTTCCTTCAAGGTATATAATAGAAGCACAGTTTGGTGGACGTAACTCCCATCCTGGGGGTGAACCATGTTAAATCTGCGTGTTACGTGTTGTATGAATGTGATTGTATTTGCTTATTGTTACTGGTTATTATGCATGTAATGTTAGTTGCAGTAAGTGAATGTATGTATTGTTCATCTCATGATAATACAAGAAGATAGAGATAAGTTGAAGTATTTTAGTAAGCTGCTTAAAAGACTCCTTTACGTCTGTTTCTAATGACCATTTAATCACAATATAACTTCTGGGAAGTAGAGTTTCGCACATCGGCACAGTCAACGCTAAGAGCACAAAGTCGTAGTGGTAAGATATCGCAGGGAGGCGATATCGCACCGGCAGAGGAGCTGCGGTGCGCGACACTGCGAGCCGAGGGCTTAGCGTTGAAGAGAGGTTGGGTGTTCCGCGGTGCACAGAGATGCGATAAGGTTGGAAATATTGTGAGTAAGTGGAAGTTGTGCGACGCGAGAGGAAATCGTGCGACTTGCGCGGGGTTAAGCATCGCACGGGTAAAAGCACTGCGAGTAGAAGGGGATGTGCGATGCGCAGAGCTAGTTGATCTAGTGGCGCGCAGGAGTAAGAAAGAAGAAGTAGGATGCTCAGAACCCGNTAGATTGTATTTGGGTGACCTATGGTCTTGTTACCAAGGCCCACAATTGTCCAAGTTAGGATTCAGGGGGGGTGTTAGGATTATTAATCCTCCCTTGACCATACTATCTATTAGATTATATTTGCCTAACTTAGGAACCTTAATTCATTATTTGGGTCCACTTGGCCTAATGAGGCCACCTATACCAATTACTAGAGTGTGGGGAAACACTGCTAGAGGTTAACTGCCACTTACTGCATGTGCATGCATCAGTTTGGGCGCCTCCTAGACTAATCCCTACATTTTAGGAGCAACTGGGAGTCCCGACACCAACCTCCAAAAGTTAGGTGGAGTTGGAACTAGTTAGTCTTAGTTAGCCCCCAGTTACATTCAATTACTTCACAATCAGTTAGCTAGCGCTAGCAATGCATGGATAATGGATGGCTGCATGGAGAGGAGCGCTTTTCCTACCTACCACACTCAATTGCACTGAGTTAACTAGTTGTAATTGATTGATTGAGTTGTTGGACATTAGAGAGTTGATATTTGGACTCATACTTTGTCAGTTACATCACAATCAGTTAGCTAGCGCTAGTAATGCATGGTTGTGTGGGGAGGATCGTTTTTCCTACCTACCACACTCAGTTTCACTGAGTTAACTAGCTTACACTGATTGATTGAGTTATTGGAAATCAGGGAGTTGATCTATTGGACTCCAATATTGATTGAGAGACCATGAATTGGAGATCCAGTTAGATACTGTCAGATCCACTTGGTAGATTCGACTTGCTACCTAATGCATTCAAATTCTTCCTATTTGTAACTTATTGTACATTGGATTTATTATGATGAATATACTGTAAATTTCGGAGCAATACTTGTCAGTTTCCTGTGTGGTTTGTTTTGCTTAGTTTGTATGTTCATTCTCCATTCAATTGCTGCAACATTATCAGAACTCTCTGCTTGAAGATCTAAATGGCATTCAAATTCTAATATGTTTTTGTGTCTTCCACTGTTAAAAAATTATCGTTGGCCAGATAATTCAGATTAGGTATCAAAGATAAAATTTCCATAGTAAATCGAGGTACCCCATGGTATCAACAATGCAAAGAGGATATTAGGTATGTGACAAAGTGGTATCATATCCACAAGTTGTAGCATCGGGGTTGCATGGGTTGTAATTAAATTCTACAGGAAGACTTTGGGATTGCATAGAAAGTCACTTGGCATAATGCATATGAGAAAATTTTGGGGAAAACAATGTTCAACCCTCTAATTGTTGAGTACATACATGGCTCTAATTAAAATATTAGATGCTTGTTTGAATGGTTGTGTTGGATATGGAGGGTGGGTGAAGTAAAAATTTCATAGTTTTAGAGTTGATTTTGTTAGAATTTGGGGAAATTAGAGTTTGAAAGCTAACTATTTGACCAAATGGATTGAAGAAATCCATGGTTTCAAATGCCTATATTTTGCTTCTAGAACAAGCATTAGAGCTAGTGATATCATCATAAGTTGTGTATTTTTGTTCTAAAAAAATTTGGGCAAAATTTCAAACATTGTTAAACATTTTTTTATAAACATACAATTCTATTAATTGATAGAAAAATATTCATGGTTGGAGAAGAGGCCAAGTGAAATTTTCATGTTATCCATATATTTGAGAGATTAAAATTTATATATTGATGAGATTCAAAATTATGGAAAATTTTGATATAGGCTACAAAACTTCCACATGAACCAAAGATGACATGGAGGAGCCATCAGGGTTGTGTGAATAAGTGGCAGTGCCGAGTGGGGGTCAAATGTGTATGTGGCATACAAGACGTAGCATATGAGGAAACTCGTTAATGTCATTGGCTATCCATATTTAATAAGGAAATAGGGATCATCAAATCGTGATCATTCACACATGAGAAGGTGCTCATATCTTAACAAAAGTGGCAATGCCATGAACGATCAAATTTAATTGGGTGATTAGGATTCACACAAGGGGTAATGTCATGGATGGATTAGATTTACTCGAGCGATCACAATTGTCGAATCACGACCATTGGTGCATGAGAAAGTTCCCATAACTTAACACAATGGGTAATACCATGAACAATTGATATTAAATCAAGCCATGAAGATTGATAGATCATGATCATTCGCACAAGGGAAGGTAAAGGTAACCAAGTGTTTATAGGATGGTTCATGCCATGAAAGACTAGGATTATATCACATCCCAAAGATCAAAAGATCTCGTCTCTTCATGCAGAGTGAAGTGCACATCAATTATCATGGGGAACTTCGCCATGAATTATTGAGATTTCATTAGGTCCACCATATTTAGCAAGGGGATTCACTACGCAAACAACCCATATTAAGCACATAGGAAAGTGACTGAGGTTTAGCAAGGGGATTCACTACGCAAACAACCCATATTTGATAATGTAAAATAGATCAAGGACCAATATCTCTCATGCGAATTTGTAAAAGGTTGTGAATGATCATAATTGAATGGGAAATCAAGTTAAATGCATCATGATGTTTGAAAAGTCATGATGGCATGGAGAGACAAGGATGGAATGAGATGACGTGTCAGAACCTGTGGATGACACATATACCCTAGGTGGAACACCAATGCCACCACATGTCATTCCACACTAGCATTGTTCCACACAAGCCGATGAAGTTTAGAAAAAAATAAAATAAGTCTAGAGTCAAAATATTATTCTCGTTATAACAAGAGCATATTAACTCATATTTGGAAAAAATTCGTAGGTAATCCCATAGCGATGAGGGATACAAAAATGCCAAAGAGGGGTATTTGTTTATTCGTCTCCCGATTTCCAAAAATGGGCAATTCGTGACTTTTGGAAACCCTTACCTACTTTTTTGACAAGGGCCCCTGTTGGGGCCAAAATTGTAATAGTATAAACTATGATTAGGCACGAAGATACCCAATGGTGTATTTGGTCAAAAATATAAGGGGTTTAGAATGGATATGCCAAAATCTACTATTATGGGAGTTTTTTTTTTGTGATTTTGGAGAACTTGGAGGAGGAAAAAATGACCTAATATTTTTAAAATATAAATATTTATATATTCAATTTTAATAGTCTCAACAAGTTAAACAAATTTTATCAAGTGAATGTTTTCTAGTTTTTCTCTATGAGATAGTTGTTTTCATCAAAAATTTCAAGTCTGGAAGAAGCACTAAAAACTAAAAGTTTACAATTCCAAAGCTATGTAAAACTTGATTGGAATATTGAATCATATAAATATAAAAGTTAATGAGTAGCAATAATAATATTGGATATCAACTTCCAATGCAAAATTTTTATTTATTATTCCCAAACTTTTTTCTACAAGTCTGCGAAGTCGGTCCCTGAGATTTAGAACAACTACATAAGCAATGCAAAAAATAGAAAAAATGCTAAGTTTGGGGAACTATAACTCAACTCAAAACCCATAATTATTATGAGGTATAGTAATTGGAAAGGTAATGTGTGAGAGAATACAAAATATAGTTTTAATTGTTGAAATATGTTTCCAACTATTTTAGAAAGTGAGTAGAACAAATCCTTAGGACTTAATAGGTAAGGCAATTTTTAATCTAGGTAGTTCTAAAGTAACCAAAACTTTGGGAAAAACTTATAGTGAAATGTAGGAGTGTACCAGAGGTGAAATTGGATAAGGGTGATGATATTAACATTGTAACGGGGCTCTCATAATGAATGTGATGCATAGTTGGGAAAGTTAGTACCATAAATTTGCTTGGTAACTAGTAATGTGAGGGATTCGACTAAGGATGTATGAGTTTTTGATAATATGGTAACACTATTGATGAGAAAGGACAATCACGTATAATCATTAATGAATAAAGGATACCAATAATGGTTGTTGGTGTCCTAGATAAGATTGAATTCAAGGTATTTATTATGATTAGTAGGTAGAATTTGAATTGCAAAGAAGAGCCATGGGAGCTCTTCATTATTAGGGTGAATATTGTAAGACATAAGATAATACTTAGAAAGGGTATGGAAGATACCAACAAGTAGAGAAGAGAAGTTGGATTCATGGCCATTGTAACAAACCTTTGCGCTAACATGCTGAAACTTTCACTCCTATTTTTTTTCTAAGACAAGATAAATATAATTTAAATGCTACTCTAATGATAGTGGTGATCATATTGACAAAACAATGGTCAGCTGAATAATTCCCCAACATGATATCATATACGTTCTCCTTAGGGTAATACGGTATCAAATATTTGTAATTCAAGGAGTTGTTAATAGTCCACTTATAAAACATTCATCAAAAGAAATTAAAGTATTGTTTTTAGTGTTATAAACATATGGTTGAGTATTTTAGCAGTACATTGTTGATGCTTACACTCGTGTTTCTTTCTTTATGCTTAGAGTCTCTTTAATAATATTGTGTTAAGTTCTAAGGTCCTGCATGAAAATGGCATGTTTTATTATGCCATTCATTATAGAAAAAGAAAACTTAATCGTTCCATTTAAACATGCAGATATTAAATTTACATCATAAATTGTTCTAGTAACATTAAGGAAACGACAAAGAGAAAACAAATGATTTTAAACATATATGAACAAAAAATGGAACCTGTACTAGTTGTAGTACCAAATATGGTTGGAGCATCCACGTTCCACCCAATAATTTATCTATAGTAGTAGCACTTACTTTCTCTAATCACCCCCCAGCTAAATTGTGCATCCCAAGAGTGTAGGCTAGTCAACCTCTGTCAGTAGTTTTCTGAACTTTCTTCAGAATTATCTCTTTCCTAACACTAAAATGCCCACATATAAAGTATTTCCATTCTCATCATACTAAGTAGTGTCCTCCTCCTACATATTCCTTTTTATACTTTTTTTTCCTAGGTCATTTGCAAACAACCGATTTCTCTTGAAAATTTCATGGCTATCAAAATACCTTATTTTTATGGAGTGTCTAGTGCCATCATTGCACTTTTGACACTTGTTATGAATTTATCAAGGTTATCTCTTACTTGTCTCCCACTCTTAGATGCATGATATCCTCATTTAACATGGCTATCCCACCGACATTCCTCTTATTTATTAATAATAAAACTATTTGTTACATTAGTCCATAATGCAAAGACTCGACAGATCACCAGATTTGGCATGAGTTATTCATCCCGTAGCTATTTTTCAATGTTTTTCAGGTTCGAATATACATAACTTGAAAAATTAATAATAAAATAAAAGAACCATCTTTGGGGATATTACATCCTCACCCCCTTAAATTATTAACACCGTCCTCAGTGTTACCAATCTTCCTCCATTGGTTTTGGGAACAGATTTGGATATTTCTTCCTTGTGTCTTCCTCCAGTTCCCAAGTCACTTTCTCGGGGATCAATTGCTTCCATTGCACCCTTACCCGAGTGATGACTCTCTTTCGAAGTGTTGTTTCTTTTCGGCCCATAAAGCACATAGAGTCCACCTAGAACTTGCCTTATGGTTCCACCTGCACCACATTCCAATCGATGATGTGAGTAGGATCATGAATATATTTATGTAATAAAGAGATATGAAATACATTATGAACTTTCAACTATGTTGGGAGTGCCAATCGGTAAGCTACTAGCCCAGTTCTTTTTAGAATTCCAAAAGGTTCACAAAACCATGATACTAATTTAGAACAGTTTCCCAATCGGAGTGAACTTTTTTAGGATTAACTCTAATATATACATGATCTCCAACAATAAACTCCCTATGTTGTCCTTTTAAATCAACGTAACTTTTTTGGAAGTCTTGTGCCACCTTTAAATTATTTTGTATGTCTTGGGCAATTTGTTCCATGTCATGCAGTAATTATGGTCCTACCATAAGGCGATCTATTAGGATATCCTAGCTAACTAGGGTGGTTCATTTTATGCCATATAGAATTTCGAATGGGCTCATCTTTGATGAGGCTTGATATATGTTATTGTGCGCAAATTCTACCAGGTGCAAATAGTCTTCCCACTTAGTGGGTTTTTCCATAACGTACATTCACAACATGTCTTCTATTATTTGATTGGTACATTTGGTTTTTCCATCTGTTTGTGGGTGATAATCAGCGATGAAGTTTATTTTGGTTTCCAATCCTGGAAACAAAGATTTCCAAAAAATTGTTGTAAGCTTGACATCCTGATAAAAAATCACCATTTTTGCACTCTGTGTAATTTGAATATCTCCTTCATAAATATATCAGCAATATTCACAACTTTGTGAGTCGACTTCATGGAATAAAATGTGTAAACTTGCTTAATTTATCTACGACAACCATAATAGAATCATGTTGTTTTTTTCATTTTTGGAAAACCGGTGTTGAAATCTAGAGATATGACCTCCCATTTCCATTACAGAGTTGGTAGAGGTTGAAACAAGCCTGTCAGGTGTTGATGTTCAACCTTCACCTGTTGACATTCCAAACATCTAGACATATAATTAATGAAATTGGCTTTTAAATTCGACCAATAAAACTATTTTCTTAAGGCTGCTATCATTTTTAGATAACGAGGGTCAACGTAATATGGTTGTTTATGATTTTCGTTCATAATTAACAGCTTTATTTCTGCTTTATTTGGCACATTTAATCTGTTTTTGAACCACAACAGGCCTTCCTAGTCCACTTTAAATTCCGTTCCATTTAAATTCACATCATTTTTAGCAATCTGTTCAATAAATTTGTATATTCAACGTCGTTAAAGCTACCAGTTTTAATTCTTCTCTTGAGATCACTTACTAGTTGGTTTATAGCCATTTCCTAAATCTCAAGAGTCCTTCGACTGTCATGTGTATTACTTCAAAATCAAACTCACTCAAGAAGGACAACCACCTTGCTTGAAGTGCGTTGAGTTCAGGTTGGGTGAATAAATTCTTACTCCAGTATTGTATGTCAATAATAAGAACCTTTTCCCCAATAGATAATGATGCCACATTTTTAAGGCATGTATTACCGAGGCTAATTCCAAGTGAGGGGCTACGTAATTACGTTCATGTTCTTAAGTTTACATGATTCATAACACACTATGTTTCCTTCTCGTGATAGTACCCCTCCCAAACCTTCCTTACTTGCATTTTTGCATATTGTATACTCTTTATAACGGTCGACTACCTTAAGTACAATGTTGTTGTTAACAATTTTTTTAACTAATCAAAATTTTCTTGGAATTTTTGGGACCATATGAACTTTACTCTATTTTGTAGTGAAGTGGTTGGGTAGGATATCTTGGAAAAACCTTCGATAAAACGTCGGTAATAGCTGTTGAGTCCCATGAAGGAACGAATGCCCACCACATCCTTAGGTACTTGCCTTTCCAAAATGAATTTTATATTCTCAGGGTCCACTACGATCCCTTCCTCTGGGATTACATTGCCCAAGTATTGTATTTTATTTTTAAAGAACTCACATTTTTCGAACATGGCATAAAGTTGATGTTTTCTTAAGGTTTGTAAGAGTATTATCGAGTGTTTCTCAAGTTTTTCTTTTGACCTTGAGTAAATCAACATGTCTTCTATAAAGATACACAAAATAATCTAGATATTTGTTAAATATTTTATTCATTAGGCACATGAAGGTAGCGAGAACATTTGTTAAAACAAATGTGATTACTAGGAACTCGTAGTGCCCATATCATGTTCTAAAGACATTCTTATTAATGTCTTCCTCTTTGATTTTGATCTGGTGGTAACCAGATGACAAATCTAATTTGAGAATGCTTTTTCTCCACCTACCTAATTAAATAAGTAATTTATCTGGGTTAGTGGGTATTTATTCATAATGGGTAATTTGTTTAACTACCTATAATCTATACACAATCTCATTGTTCCATCCTTTTTCTTGATGAATAAGACCGACACTCCCCATGGTGATATACCAGGTCTTATATACCCCTTATTTAATAGCTCTTGAATTTGAATCTGTAATCTTGTCAATTCTAGAATGCTCATCTGATATGGTATCTTATATACAGGTGTAGATCATGGTATAATATCAATGGAAAAATCAATCTCCCGTTGAGGGGGGAGTCCAAGTATATCCTATGGAAATACGTCCGGAAACTCACTTAAGACTGGGTAGTCTCCTAGGATGGTTTTATTTTCTTTATTAAGTAAATAATTAATCTGAATGGCATACAATGTACAAACCTTTCTCATGCATCATTTTATTTGCAATACATAAATCTATCTAACAGAGATAGGTTTGGTTATTCTATGATTTTATATTAAGATGTATAAGTAAAATTCTTGTCAAAATATTTCAATGCAACTTTGTATTTTTCTAACCAATCCATACTGATTATCATGTCATAAGATCATGCCATACTGATTATCATGTCATATTTGTCTAACCAATCCATACTAATTTTCAAATTGACCCTAGTCTTATGATCTTGTATACTTAACTCACAATCAACAATATATTTAGTGACCCTTTATTTAGCCCCTGTGGCTATCTATACCAGCCAAGTTTTTGTATGTTTTACCTTTGTTAGTTGCATACTTCCATCATCTTAGGAGTAATATAAATCAAGCTTGCTCCTGGATCAATTAATCCAGAAATTTGTTGATCAACATTTTTACCTTCAATCTCCATGATAACAGATTGGTGGTATGTTTGTCTATTATCCAAGGCTACATGTATTTTTTGTATACTCCTGACAATTTCTCCCATTGTTTAAGCCTATTGAATTATGAACAATTATATTTTCTGCATTCTGATGTGGACAATTGCGCTATAAATGGGGTTCCTCATAGTCCCAACACTTCAAAGGTCATTGGTGATTTCAACGGTCCTTTTTGGTCCAAGATTCACTGATTTGTCTCCTTTTAGCATTGGTTGTCCATTTCTAGCATAGTTGTTTCCTTGTTGATTCTTAGATAGGTTTTTGGACAGAGGACGACTATAGCCCTTTTTACGTGGGTTGATCTTTTCCTTATTTTTATCTCTCCATGATTTAGGCATGTCAGATATTTTCTTGTACTGATCATAGCATAGTCTCACCTTTCTTAGTACTTCATCTAAAGTTTTTGGATTGTCAAACTCAATGTGTTCCTTGTAGGACTATGGTAAACATCTCAAGAATAATTGAACTTTCACCTTCTCTTCCTTAATGTAAGGAATGAAGTGCAGTAGGTCTAAGAACTTATTGATGAAATCCTCCATGGTCATCTAGCCAAGCCTTAATTAATAAAATTCCTTAGTTTTTCTTTCATAATAACACTTGGACAAGTATTGTTTCTTAAAGAACTTCTTGAACTAGGACCATTCCATACTATTTTCCTTCAATCTGTTAGCGATCTTTAGATCCTGCCGCCAGATATTGGCCTTCCCCTTTGTTAGTTTTTCTAATCTTATTCAAAGTGATTAGGATATTTATATGAAAGAATAACAAGCACAACAAGATGCATAATATAGAGTAGATACACAAGACACAAAGATTTTCCTCGGGGAAACCATAATGGATAAAACCCCGCAAACTTCCACAGGATAGTTATGTCACTAAGAAAATATCACAAGATGGAAAAACCCAAGTATAAGAAGTCTTGTGCAGCTCTCTCTCTCCTCCTTGTTCTTCTCTCTCTCCTCATGTGAACTTGAGTGAGTGAGTGAGTGAGTGTCTAAATGAGGGAGGGTTTCTCCCTATTTATACACATCAATTGACTGACCTAATAACTTGACTAGGCTGACCTCTTACCCTAATAGGGTCGAATTCACCTAAAGAGACTCAAAAATACATTTTATTATATTCAACTTGGGGACTATTGACCCAACTTATAATGAAGGGTTTGCCTCAATGACCATATATGATAATAACATCTCGAAAGGAGGGAAACACATATCCGATGGGGGTACAACAATATACAATGATAATATACATCATAATATCTTCCAAAGTTACAAATACAACAACACGTCCTCTTAACTAAGAATGTATTCTCTCACCATAATCATCAACACATCTGGTCATGTCATCATAATTGGATCATCATCGTCACTGTTGTCATAGTCCTCATCTTTTCGATCATTGAATAGTGACATCCATCAGATCTATCTGTCATAGGAAGTTTCTACAGAGCCAACCTTTTTTCATGCTGGGTGTAGGCCTAGTCCTCATCTAGGTCTTCATCATATACACGAGCAAGTCATCTCATAGGTACAACCCAAGACCATACATCACATTTCCACTGTAATCACATTTGTCTCCTACAATCATCTTGTCATATTCAGATAATCTCATCATCGCACAAGGAGCAGAACCTAGATGCATGCCACAGACCACATGCATTCTACCAACATACGAAATCACTATAACTCATTATGTCTCAACGATGACCTGCATATACCACTATGCCAGAATCTCCTAGGAGCACACCAACTGCATTATGTCTCTCCATGGTCAACCCACGTTCTACCAACATAGGAGCACGCCATGACTCATTACATCTCAACGATGACCTGCGTCCACTGTCTACCACTATGCGAGAATCACCTAGGCTCACACCAAGTTCCTTGTGACGTTTCATCATCTCCAACATGGGAACACATACAAACTGATTACATACAAGGAAAACCTATACACCACGCCAAGGAAAACATCAAGGATTCATTACATCTGAGGATGACCTTCCGGGACTCATTACATCCATGGCTAACCTTTGTACCACGTCGAGACTCATTACATCCTAGGACAACCTGCTTACTACAGTAGGACTGATTACATACACAGATAACCTGGATTCCTTCCCATGTGATATCTCATTCTCATGCATATGTGTATTCCTATCTTCTCATGATCTCTAGCATGTGAGCACGCTATGACTGGTTACATCTGAGAACAACCTACATCTACCACCATGCAAGAGCTCGCCACTTCCTTCTTTCTATGGATCTCGATTTGGATAACACTAAATCTCTCTCTGAAGAACTCAAACTTAACTCTAGCTAGCAACTTGGTCAACACATTGGCTATCTTCTCATCCGTCACCAGGTACTAGAGCTTCACTACTCCTCTCTACACCATATCCAAGATATAGTGATACTTGATCTCAATGTGCTTCAACTTGTCATGGAACACCAGATTCTATGACAACTTCATGCAACTATGGTTGTCGCAAAATATACAAGTCCCCTCTAACTCGAGATCAAACAAATAAGACAATAGTTTTTTAGGCCATACTACCTCACAACTAGCAGAACAAGCTGCAACATACTCTACCTCGGCTGTACTCAACACCATTCAAGACTGATTCCTTCTAAACTAGGAGATCATGCTAGATCCCAAACCGAAGCAGCATCCTGAAGTGCTCTTCTTATTAGTGTCCATACCTTCCCAATCTGAATCAACATAACTGTGCATGTTAATCTTTCGATTCACATCATACTTGAACCCATAATCAATTATACCCTTCAGGTACCTCAATACATCATTTTCAACTACCAGGCGAACATGTCTTGGATCCATCTCGTATATCAATGAACCAATCATATGCCTAGTCTCATATTTTCTAGGTATATCAATGAACCAATCATTTGACAATACATCATGGAACCAATTGTATTTGATGAAGCATCACACAATAGCTTCAATTTAAATTCCATAGGTGTGGCTATCGCCTTATGGTCCAACATTTCGAATCTCTTCAGAATCTCCAATACATAATTTCCTTGACCAAGGAAGATCCCATTCATACTTTGCCACACCTCCATGCCTAATAAATAGTCCATAATCCCTAGGTCTTTCATCTCGAAATCAATGTAAATATTCCTCTTTGCATCTACAATGAGTTCATCCTCACCTGTCAGAAATAGGTCATCAACATATAGAAATAGCATCACCGATATTCTGCCTTTAACCTTGAATTAAAGGTTGGACTCTGCTTTACTCTTGGTAAATCTTAAGCTCATCAAGACGTTGTCCATCCTGTTGTTCCATGTCTTGGGTTCCTGTTTCAATCCATACAAGGATTTCTTCAATTTGCACACATGTGTCTTCCTATCATGTGTCGAAAATCCCAGTGGCTTCTCCACGTACACTTACTCTTCAGCTAGACCATTCAAGAATGTTTTCTTGACGTCCATTTGGAGTACCTTTCATTTAATTTCTGCATCCAATTCAAGTAGATATCTTATGGAAGTGTATCTCGCTACAAGTGCCGCAACGTCTCCTTGTAGTCTATTCCTTCTTCCTGAGAGAAGCCATGTGCCACGAACCTTGCCTTTTGTTTTTCAATGCTACCATATAAAAAATCCTTGATCTTTGATATCCAATTCAAATTCATGACAGACTTCCCTTCTAGTCTTGAAACTATCTCCCAAAAATCATTCTTCATAATCGATTGGTACTCCTCAATCATGGCATCCTTCCACTGTTTTTTTTTTGTAGCCTCTTTGTAGTTGGAAGGTTCTTTATTAAAGATGTCACATAGCAGGGCCACATAGATGTTGTATGGTTTAGGTCTTTTCCTTTCTGTACGCATCCCATCTGTAGCACCATACCTTTCTGCATCTTGTATTAGCTCTCGTTCCCATGTTGGTTTGCTCTTGAGGGAATTCTTCTCATGAAGTAGTTTTACAGGCTCTTGTGGTTATGCCATGTCATGATCTTCATGGTCGTATGGAATTGTTTCTTCTATTTATGTGTTTAGGACTTTGGTTGATTCAGGTTCCTTGATCTCTTCAATAGGTAGTTTTATGGATCTGGAGTATGCATAGTCTTCGTTAAATGTTATGTATTTGTTGATGTCAATATTCTTAAATCCTGGGAGGTATATTCGGTAAGCCTTTTAAGTGTCAATGTATACTATGAATATTCCCTTCCTTCTCGAAGTATCAATCTTGGTCCTCTTTTCCTTTGGAATGTGTATGTACACTGGACAACCAAATATTATTAGATGTATAACTTCTAGTTTCTCTCCTGAGAAAGCCTCTTCAGGAGTATTGTTTTCTAGTACTCAATGAGGAGTACAGTTTTGTACATACATAGATGTCCTTGTTTCTTCTTCCCATAAGTGCATCAAAAGATCTTGCTTATGTACCATTGCTTTCGATGCTTCCATTATTGTTATATTCTTTCATTCTAAAACACCATTCTGTTGAGGATTGTATGGAGAGCTCAAATCCCTCTTAATACCAGATTCTCTACATAGTTCCTTGAATTATTTTGAGGTGAATTCTCCACCATTCTGTGACCGCAGATTCTTGATCTTCCTTTCAGTGTGATTTTCAACCAAGGCTTTGAATTGCTTAAACTTGTTGAATGCTTCATTTTTCCCTTTCAAGAAATATATCCAAGTCTTACGAGAGAAATTATCTATAAAGGAAACATAGTATACATACCTGCTTAGTGAGCTAGATGACATGGGCCCGTAGACATATGAGTGGATTATATCCAGTATTCCTTTTTCTTTGCTTTCACTACTAGGAAAATTCTTCTTTACATTATTTCCTTGCATGCATCTGTTGCAAACTAGAGTCATGTTTTGTTTGGATTTCTGGAAGTCCTGAAACCACTTTGCTTGCAATCAGTAGTTATCTATAGTGCACATGTGCAAACCTTCTATGCCATAGTTCACTTGGTTCTACGGAGTCATGAACCAATTTTTTTTCATACTGCCCTTTCAACTGTTACAAGATTCCCTCTTACTCTCCAATCACTGTTGCATTATCTATTGTCTTTCATTTTTCCCACATTAGAAATTGGACATCAATGAATGCAACTCTTATTCCCTTTTCATTTAGTGCAGAGATGGAGAGAAGCTTATTCTTCAATCCTGGAACATATAGCACATATTTCATCTTCAAATATTTCCTCGAGTCTAGCTTGTAGGAATATTCTACATTTCCTTTTATGGGGTATTGATAATCATCCCCAAGTTTCACCTTGTGAGGTGACTCATGCTCAGAAAAATTGGTGAATGATTCTTTGTATCCCTTCATATGTTTGGATGCCCTGCTATCTACAATCCAATCATTTCGTCCATGTGAGATAGTTCCCGTGAGTGTTGAGATTAGGACATATTCTTCATCACTTGAAGAATTAGTTTCTACTTTGAGTCTCTTTATTGTTGGTTCATCATCTTCAGTGGTGTGAGCATGTTGTCTTTTCTTATTTGACTTATTATTGAATGAGCCTCTGTTTCTTTCCATTCTCATCACAAGTGTAACATCGAATGTTGGAAGGATCTCTTATGAATTTATTTTATATTTTGTGATGATGGTCCTCCCTTTTTTGTGATGTTGATCCTCCTTATTTCTATGATATCTTCTGGTGTGAACTGTGATGCCAACAACGCCTGCTCATTGATGCCAACAAGTGTGTCTTGGTTTCTGTTGAGGATCCCCTGAGGGTTAAGTAGTAGTCAGTGTCTAAGGAGACCTTTTGACCTTGTCCAAGCCCAAGTATGAAGCCCTTGGAGGTCTTGGAACAATGGAAAAATCCCTAGTTACCCATTGACTTGGTCAAGTGCCCCTAAGTTGTATCTTTGCCCCATTTGAGTCTATTGTCGAGTTCCTTGATCCTGGTTGATCTTTGTTTACTGGTCTCTATGTTGCTTGTTTTGGTCTCTTCATTGGTTATTGCATGGATGATGTGGCTCATGTGTGTAAGTCCCTTGATGTATTGATTCTTCAACCCATTGCTTGCATTGGATAATATTGCGGTTGTTGAGTTCTTTGGGGGTCCTTGAGTCCACAAGCTTAGATCCTATTCCTCTTGCATCTGGAGACTTAGGTCTTGAACCCACACATATGGTGGTTTGATGGACCTTGGATGCTATATGGTCATTAACATTTTGTATCCTTGTGAGCATGCATATGAATCCCATAATGTGTTGCAAACTAGTGGTGAGGTCTTTGTACTCCTCTTTTTGGGTGTTGGTACTCTTATGATTATGAAGATATATATAGTGGAACCATTGTATATGTTTTTAATGATATGTCCCACTAGTACATGTGAAATTTTTTCACCCAGCAAATCGTCGCTATAGAGACGAATAGAAGCCCAAATATTCATGGAAAAATTATCATCGCATTAGCCACACATCGAATATTTCGTCTCTTGAGTGACAGAATAGATATGACACGTGGTGATTGTGGCATTTGCTTCAAAAACCAATAGGCATTGATATAGCGACGTTTATGTGTCGCTATAGCAACATCATGGCGTCTCTATAACAACGAAATATTGTGGCAAAAGCATGAGACTAAGTCATATTGTGTCGTTCGAGCGATGTTTTGGCGTCACTATAGCGATAGATAATTGTGGAAAAATCAAGGATCATATCATATATAATAATGTACACTTCTAAGTTTTTTCTGAACAAAGGCTTATTTATGAATCTATTGTAGGTTGATGACAATGGACATACATGTTCTTTACCCTTCTTGTGAAATTAGACCCAAACTCTTGGGGACTAAACCTAAACTTACATAACAACCATAACCCTAATTTTCTAACCAGATATTTAAGTATTAACCTAATGGTATCATTAACCTCCTTTTACCTGTACTTGCAATACACGCCATTAGCAGACAAAAAGAATTTTGGATGGAGAAAAACATAGTATCCACTAGAAGCTAAATTTACATAACAATTGCATCCATGCCTTTCAGACCAAGTATTTAGGTATTAACAATATGGCCTCATTATCCTCCTTTTAGTTGTACTTGTATTACACACAATTAGAAGATACCAAAGAAGTTTGGACCAAGTAAAACATAGCATCCAAAAAGAAACATAGTATCCACTATGGTTGCTGCTCAGGGTTCAAAACAAATTGCTAATGGCACCTAGACTGCGATACTTCTAAATATTTCAAGGAGGTTTTTCTAGGGATAGTCAACAAGCCATCCATAGACATTGAAATTTTTCCTAGTTACTTAAAACTTTTCAACACAATTTCATGGACATAATAAACATATGATACATTGTATCAGTGATTTTTGTACTTTGATCTATATATAAAGTGCTTATCGATGCAACAAAATATGCAGCTAAGCATATTGTTTCTTGTAAGAAGATCGTGCAACATATAGCTAAAAATATGGTAGTAAAAGCGGTGATAAATTAGAATTCCATGCTGCATGCAGAGGTATTTCAAACCCTGGGGAGTTTTCTCTTGTTAAGGATCCAAGGAGCAATCAATAGAATGTGCACAGAGAAATGCATAGAGTTTGCTTTTGGAGGCCTCCTAAAATAAACCTTTGAAGGAGGAATTATTAATATTATTCACCCCTTTCTTCTAAGGATTCCTCTAATAAAAAAAACATGCAATGGTACTTTTAGTAATGCTGAAAAGAAGAGGATACACGTATAATACTATAACCAGTATGCCTCATATGTTAATACAGAGTCTACAGACAAACAATGCCTCACCTCATTGAATTTGTGGTGCAAGAAAGTTGATCTATAACAGGTCATACCAATTTCTTTTCCAGATATCTCTTATGTTTCTATATCTATTAACACAAGTGCAAAAAATGTGCTCTTTCTTTTATGCTCCAAAATCCTCAACCAACTTGCCACCAAAGGAGGTTGGTGGATGATAGGTGGTCCACCATTAGAGCTAGAGGCATGATCAACGCCTTTGCCACCAGAACCAAAGGCAATATCAAATACCTCCACTAGATAAAAATTAAGATGGTCATTGGCCTTAGCACAAGATCTGATAATTTTGCATAACTAATGGCATTAACGCTTCTTCTCAAATGTGACATAGAGAATAATGTAAAGAAGTTACAGGTTTATAGTGACTTCAGTCTGGTGATTAAGTAGATGCAAGGTACATGCTAGAAAAGCTGCAAACTCTCAGGTAGATTCAACTCATTTGTAATTTATAATTATTTTTCTCAAATATTCAAACTCAAAGCTGAAACAATGAGACAAGCATGTTCAACATAGAAAAACCATACCTCAATATCCTTCATCTCCATCTTGTCCCATAAACAATGAGTTACAATAACCATTAAAGTACTTAAAAAAATAACAGTAATAAGAGTAGCTATCTATGTCATATCTAAGTTGTTAATGAAAGACAACAATACATAACAATAGCATGATATATCAGATATGAACCAATTATAAAATCAACATAAGATGCTATGGAAGAGCTCCTTTATCCTAAAAAAATGCTTCTAAACAGACTTCAATCTCTTAGCGTTAGGTTACTTGCATGAGACTCAACTAGACCAACATAATTGTGAAAGTAGAGGACCCAAAACTACAAAAGAACGTAAAATAGATCATCCAACCCTCACAAATAAAAAACAGTAGCAGCACAATAGTATGTCCAACTCGAAATAAAAAACGACAGCAAAGTACTCCAAAAAATGTCATGTAAGGTAGTGATCTGGTGGATGGCACCTAACAAGGGATCTTAAGGTGAACGCAAGGGTGCAAGAATGCAAAAAGCAGCTAATGTGGGCAGGTATTGCAAAGTACAGAACTATTCAAAACATTTTTGGCTCATCCTCCCAGGTGATGTAAAGAATGCCCGCAAAAATGAACAAAAGGTTCAAAATTGCTATGTGGGCATGTTTAACTAGTTGTAGGCATTTTATCTTAGTCTTGCATGCATAATGCAATACTTGCAGGCAAGCTTCAGAAAAATGCATGTAGGTAGAAAAACAATTCCCGCATGAGTGAAGGAGATGTCATTAAATTGCACGCAAGGTCCCCAATATGCCCGCAAGTGGAGGAGACAAATGTCGGCTAGGCCTCAATAATATCCTCAAGCCTCAAATATGCCCGCACTTGAGAGTAAAAATGCCTACATCTAGTTAAAAATGCCCACAGGACAATAGATAAATAAAAATGCCCGCAGGGAAATAGAGTAAAAATTCCCACAGCTAGTTAAATATGCCCACATTTAAGTTTCAGAATACACTTACATCAATTCTCCAAATTGGATAAGTAGTTGATTTGGAAAATTTTCTGCAACCTGTTGAGAAATGCCCGGTAGCCAGTTTGTAAATTCACGTTGGACTGATAAAATGCCTGCACTTCCTTATAAAATTCCCACAATCGTCAAACATATGCACACATGTCAATACAAATGCTTGCAAAAATGTACAAAAGGTTGAAAAATGCCCACATGAAGCCATAGCAATAGATGAAGTAAAATACATAAAGAAACTAGGTACAATATGTTTGCAGAAATCTACATTTGTGAGATATTATTTTTCATCGATTCTGAAGATATATGTGAGACAAATTAAATATCTTAAGATGAACAGACCAACAAGGTTTCAGGGGAATCAATTAGTCTACATATTGATAGGGGGAGTAGTATGGTTAGATAAAGAAAAGCAAATAAAGTGAAGAAACATTGAGATGTTGTCATTGATGCATGCTTACCTTTTATGAATTTACTAGATGACTATTGATAGATTCATTATGCGGGCATGTCCTTAGATGTCACAGGGATTTCAATGATAAAGTTAAACACTTGACAGATACAACTAAAGTAAAGTTGTTATGGGAAGCGTGAGCTTATAAAGATATTCTCCAACTATACTATACGACCTCTTGGATGGAGATGAATTTCCATAAGTCCTTGATTTGTTTCAATTGTATGCTTGATCATGGCATCATAGGTGCACTACAAATCTCCACTTTTTCAGAGGGCTAAACTTCATGATGGATTGAAGTACCTTGTATTTTTTCTCAAACCCCTTGGATATGGTATCAAGGATTGAGGTTGGATGATGGGAAAGATTGAACATCGAATACATTTCTAGTATCACATGTGGAAGAAATGACTATTGTTAATAATGTTCTCAAAAAAAATCATGTGTACTAGTTATTACTTTCTCATTGTCCCAAAGGGATACAAAATAAAATTTAGAGGTTGTGTTTTGACTACTTGTAGCACATAAAATATGACAAGGTTAGGTTTCACTAGCTTGTTGGAAAGTACTTTCCAAATCAAAACATGAAAGGGGAAAATATATCTCCGTTGTCCTTGGCTACTCATCTCAAAGAAGCAACTTCTAAATTCTTTCACATTACTTTTACACATGTATACATGGAATTGAATAAGGAAGTAGCACAAGGAAAATTGCACATATGTGAAATAAGGAACGATCCATGAACATTTTTCCTTAACATCATTGTCAACATTAACCACTCTAAGGAAGCTACTTTGTAGGTATTTTCTAAAATAAATTTATGCGAACTACTTTATAAGCTCAGGATTCCCATGACAGGTACAACAGTAAAGGAAAAAGGATGTTGATGGCAAAGGATGATGACATTGAAAAAATGAATATAAAGGTTGATGATAAAGGATGATAACATGGAAAAAAGGACAAGACAATTTGGACATCAATCCAATGTGAGGGTAGGTTAGCTGGCCTTCTCAACTGTATGTGGTTATACATCTCATGTGTCTCATGCAAAGAGTGGAAGCTCATAATCATTATCACTGGATAAGGAAGATCATGTGTTCATATCATCTTCCTCGGGTTAACTCAGAAAGGGGTGGCCAGCCCCTTGAGGATAACCATAGTCCTCGGAAGATGTCACACATATTCAAAAATAAGCTATGCAACAAAAGTGAACAAACATTTCACATATAAATTGTAAAAAGCACAAATATAGGTATATTACTTATTTTAATAAGCACAATACTATCAAATAGAGAGCTACATTAATAATAATTAAAGTAATGAAAACCAAAAACATTAATAACCATAATCATTTAAATGCTACAATATTGGACAATAGTGAAAGGGGGGGCAGGTGGGTGAATCGGTATTGTTACCTTTTTCACAATTTTAACCACTTTTAAAATAACAAATAGAATCCACAAGATATAGAGAACAAAAATTATCATGGAAGCCCAACTGGTAAAAACAAAAAACACTTTCTATAACTTCAAAATTACATTTTCAATTGGTTTTTATAATTTCAAAAATATCTTATATCCTATACTTCTATCAATACAAAGTACCCAGTCTATGTCAAAAAAGTATCCTACAACCCATCATCAAATTAAGGGTGTACAAAAGCAAGCCTCAATCCAACACCAAAAAGACATTCCACGCAGTCCAAAGAAGAACATAATGAGCCCTGAAGGCTTATCCAAGGTTGCAGAGGAGGTTTTTCAGTTACCTCACCCACGAACTAGGCCCAAGGTCGCAGAGGAGGTTCCAAGGTTTCATAGGATTTTTTTCACTTACCTCACCTAGGCCTGAGGTTCATGGAAAATTTATCGTCACATTAGCCACACCTCGAATATTTCGTCGTTTTAGCGATAGAACAGAGATGACAAGTCAGCCAATCTTCGAAATGGTCACCATATTACACTCGTATGACAAATATTTTTCAAGAAAGGGGCTACTAATGATGATGTTCTCTATGATGACGATGATGGCCATAAAGACAATGATCATGATAATCTTGCCGACTATGGCGAAAACGATAATTTTGCTATCAACATCATCATCATCATCATAATAATAAAAATTAAAGTAATAATAAACATTAAAATATTAATAAAAATTAAAAATAATAAACCTTAAAAAAAAGAAAAAACATTCAAAACTATCCCTGTTACCTCCCCTATGTCACGACAAAGAAAATATACATATTTCACTTACCTCACCCACAAACTAGGCCCGAGTTCACAGAAGAGGTTCCAATGTTGTAGAGGAAGCATCCTTTGTTTGTTCAACGAACCCCTTCTTGACACAACCAAAAAGCTAGCTTGTGAGCGTGGAAAAACCATTAAGCTACACCAGACATAGATCAATTTCTTGTTTGACTCAATTTTTATAGTACGAGTTCTTCCTACATGCCACTTTTTATTGGGTGGGCGTCGGGATTTAGCTCAATTTTAACTGGTATCCCAGCTTTGGGGGTTTTCTATCCTCAAGGATGTCAACCACCTTCATCTCCAAAACCTACCTAGAGGGACATTGACAGATTGAGATCGAGACCCATAAGCAAAGGTGAATGTCACTAAGCCATCAATAAAAGCATAGGATAAGGCCGCTTCAGGACCAAGTGGTTAAAAACCAGTAGTAGATCTAGTATAAGTATATTTTTTTCCCACATAGATGTCTTCGGTAAGTCAACTGCTTTCATTTAATCCATTAACTCATTTTCTAGAATAAGATATAATGCTTTTTGTGTATGAGAGTTGCTCCTATTTGCCCTCCATAAATTGCGAGTTGCTCCTATCTGCCCTCCATAAATTGCAGTCATGGTTTTATTGATAGATACAATTAGGGTTTGATCCTATCTTCCCTCATATTGATTAGGATGGATGGTTTTATACAAAAAATACTTCACCTACTTCCTATCAACTTTGCTTCCAAGTACAACTCTGTAAATTAGTGAAAGTTTTTGAAGACATTTAAAGCCCGCACTTAATGGACATAATGCTCGCAAGTATTGCATTATGCATGCAAGACTAAGATAAAATTCCCGCATCTAGTTAAACATGCCCATAGGGTAATATATAAATGCCCACTAAACCCCAAAATGCATGAAATAGAGGTGAAAAGATGCCCGCGGGAGGTGTTGAAATGCCAACAGATCATTGAAATGCCCACGACATGTAAGGACATGCCCACATAAGTATGCAATCACCCATAAATGAAGACTATATTCCCGTGACATGTAAGGACATTCCCGCATAATGAATGTATCAACAGTCGTATATTAAATTCATAAAAGGTAAGCATGCATCAATGAAAACATCACAATGTTGCTTCACTTTATTTCCTTTTTCTTTATCTAACCATATTGCTACCCTATCAACCCTGCTTCCAAGTATAACTATGAGTTAGTGAAATCTTTTGAAGACATTTAAAGCCCACACTTAATGGACATAATGTCCATAAGTATTGTATTATGCATGCAAGACTAAGATAAAATGGCAGCATCTAGTTAAACATGCCCATAGGGTAATAGATAAATGTCTGTTGAACCCCAAAATGCATGAAATAGAGGTTGAAAGATTCTTGTAGGAAGTGTTGAAATGCCAACCAATCATTGAAATTCCCGTGACATGTAAGGACATGCCCGCATAAGTATGCAAGCACCCACACATGAAGACTATATGCCCATGACATGTAAGGACATGCCCGCATAATGAATGTATCAACAGTCATATATTAAATTCATAAATAGTTAAACATTCCCATAGGGTAATAGATAAATGCCCATTGAACCCCAAAAATGTGTGAAATAGAGGTGGAAAGATGCATGCGGGAGGTGTTAAAATGCCAGCAGATCATTGAAATGCCCATGACATGTAAGGACATGCCCACATAAGTATGCAAGCACCCACACGTGATGACTATATGCCCGTGACATGTAAGGACATTCCCTCATAATGAATGTATCAGCAGTCATCTAGTAAATTCATAAAAGGTAAGAATGCATCAATGACAACATCACAATGTTGCTTCACTTTATTTCCTTTTCTTTATCTAACCATATTCAAATTTGTGTGCATTTTCGCAGGCATATGTCTGGACCTGCATGCATATGTTTGAGGCCTATGGCCATTTTATCAATCCAACTGGCATTTTCAAACTGGCTGTGGGCATTTCTCAACAGGTTGCGAACATTTTTTCAAATCAACTTCTTATCCAATTTGGAGAATTTATGTAAATGTGTTCTGCAACTTAAATGTGGGCATATTTAAGTAGCTACGAGCATTTTTAGTGCACCTTTGATGCCATGATCAAGCATACAATTGAAACAATCAAGGAATTATGGAAATTCATCTCCATCCTAGTGGTATTAAAATATAGTTGATGGATATATTTATAAGCTCATGCTTCCCATAACAAATTTACTTTAGTTGTACCTGTCAAGTGTTTAACTTTATCATTGAAATGACCATGACATATAAGGACATGCCTGCATAACGAATGTATCAACATTCATCTAGTAAATTCATAAAATGCAGGCATGCATCAATGACAACATCACAATGTTGCTTCACTTTATTTGATTTTCTTTATATAACCATACTGCCCCCCTATCAATATGTAGACTAATTGCTCCCCTGAAACCTTGCTGGCATGTTCATCTCAAGATATTTAATTTGTCTCACATATATCTTTAGAATCGATGAAAAGTAATATCTCACAAATGTATATTTCTTCCACAAGGTGTTCGCATGCACTCAACTAATAAGGAACTTGGTGCATCTAGCAGTTTCACCAGTGGTGCCAAATACTAGTAGGTTGGTGAGTTGTTTGAGACTAGCTAATGGTGAGAGAGACCATATTTAATAAGGGGTGCACCACCAGAGAAGAGAGACACTAGTCTTTAGCAAGTGTGCCTAGTGTAGACCTTCCTTGTAGGTCTATATAAGTGTCCATGTAGGCTCCACACAAGTCTCAGAATTCAATGTTGGTGGGTAACATATGGAGGTTGGTGAGTTGTTTGAGACTAGCTATTTTACCCTAGAATTCACAACAAAGATTGTTCTTCAAATCTAGGCATACCTCTAGGCTCTTACAATGATGTTGGTAGGAAACGAGTATTAGAGAATAAATTTCCTCCTTCGAAATTGATGTCCTCCTCTAAACTGTATAGGATAACATATATATTTCAAGCACATATCCTATTACTTATTAGTATAGGATTTATTTAAGTCTTGAGAAATATTATTAGGAAGAAAAATCAGAAAATGGAACACATGCATCCTTAAAGGATTGAGAAACATCCGTCCAACCCAAATCTCCTACTTTCAATGGCATCCTTCTATCATATCTTACCTCCATTTTCCTACCTCATACAACTTAACAAGTGCAATATTTCAGCTCTATGTTATGCTACCTCAAAATTTGAAGTTTGAACCATTCCTAGCCTAGAGGAAATGCCATTATCATGCTCAACAGTCAATAAATTAAGTTTGAACACTGGGTTTTTCATTATATGGGCTAGATTCAAAATGTCTCCTAATGGTAGCATCTCCATTGGATGGCATAAAAGGACTAAACGCTATGCTCCAAGGTATGAATCGGACCTCACAAAATCACCTTATGGGCTGCCAAAACTTACAACTTCAGAGAATACTTTTTTTAATATATAAATATTCTCAAATTACCAATTTGGATTAATTTTATATTATGAACAGATTTCTAGAGGCCAAATCTTGATTTCATACTTTCTCTTTCTCCCATATCTTTAGAGAATTCAATTTTCCTAAACCATTTTGAAATTAGTAATCAGGGCTGGAGATCTTAATATTTGGAAACTCTGTTGTCTTTTTCTAGTAAATGTGTTTTGAAAGTTTGGACATTTTATAAATGGAATGTTTTGTTAACCATAAGATTATAATAAGTAATTACAGTCTTGGCTGAAGGAAATTCTCTATTTTTGTGAAAGAGGTTTAAGGTTAAACAATGCATATTTAAACACATACTTGCTTTGATATGTGGATTTATGGCTGCTCTTACATGTACAAGAATTTAACATAGGCTTCCTTTGTTTCCTAGTTTAGGATATGCCTATGCTTTATTGTTGATTCAAGGTGTTTTAATGTTTGTTGCTGCTCAGAAATGCTCCCAATTCTCCCAATGTTCGTCGCTATGGCGACGCATATTACATTCATCGCCAGAGCGACGAATGTCGAGGAATTTTTTTTTTCCATTACCCATTGTGTGAAACAATATATTCTAAGTCCAATGCCTAATGTAATCACTATCTTTGTTTATGGAAATACTTCCCAATAACTAGCGTCAGTTTATTGGCATAGCAAGTGAGATAACAACAACTCTAAGTTCTAATTCCAATTAAGTACTTAAAGATAACATATATAGAGAAGAGAGGAATACCTTAGGCCAATTGGTTAGCCTCTTTATTGTAACATGTGATCCAATGGAAATATTTCCTTCATATGTCCCATCTATTACAAATATGTACACAAGCAACAAATAAACTTCCTCAAAACTTTCATACCATTAATAAATGATAATTAATGCAATTTGAAATTTTAACTAATTGAAATTAATTGTTGTCAAGCAAATAATTCCACCTCCAAACATATAATTCATAAATACACAAATCAAAACATAATTTTGGGGTGGGGGGAGAAAAGGGATCTCCATGTTATTAAAATCAAAATACGAAAGAAACAATATAGCGATATACTTGATATTTTTCCATGGCACCTTCTTCACTAGAATGCAGGTTTCTCTAGCCTAGATTACTCATGGACTACTATTCCACTCCAAGTTGATCATAAAGGGAATGGGAATGACAACTTTTTATTTTGGAATTCAATATGTGTAACAATTTATTGGGTACTCATGCAAATTGAGGTATTAGACTCAACCCCATTGATGTTGATCCAATTGCATTGTCAATCCCCTCCTAATGGAGAGACAACCTTAATCAATTGAAACCACATTAAGAAGTTAATCCTTTCCTTGTCCTTGTTATCATTATTTATCAGTAGGTAAGTAAGCTATGAGTGGCCAATTAAGTGTAGTATGCCCTTAGCATCTTGCACATTATAGTAAGAAAATTATTAGTTTCTATGGGTGTGTGTAGTTGGCTTAATGTGTCTTTGATCAAAACAATTCCAACACTAGAGGGATGGATCTTGTTTTTGCACCAATTAATGTCATCAATAATGTGCCATACTTTGTACCACTAGAACATGCACGAAATCATACATGCATTTTTGTGAAGTGAAATTGAAAGTGTAAGTAAGAACTTATCACATTTATTAACTTTGAACTTCAAAAGAACACACTCATATTTAATAACAATGATCCCACCACGTGTCATGTATTATGTGTCATATATCATATTGAGAGCCTTCTTAAAACCTAGGTTTGGAGTAACCAAGACAGTGGTTTCAAATGCATAAGCCATAGCAAATTCAACATCTTTTAGCTTGGTTTGACAAACCACTACATCATTTTACACATACTCATAGATGATGAATTTGCAAACATGCAAAAAATTGTTTCTGCAATATCCCTCCCTCCCTCTCTCTCTATATATGTATGTATATTATTATGACATAGTTCATTAATGCAAAAGACTAGGTTTCTAACTTTCTGCTTTAACTTTTTCATTATTTAATGATTTCAAATTATTGTTAAGACATTCAAACACTACACCAACACTCATTTCCAAAAATTGCCCCACACTAAAATTGCTTCATATACTCCCATTGCTCCCATAAAAAAAATGTCAACCTTGGAAAAAATCAAATTTGAGATATTTATAAAAAATATTAATAAATTGATGCAGGTGATAGGTAGAACCTACCCTACATATAATTCTTTGAACTATTTCTATATTCTTCCTCTTGATACCAGATCACCATTGATATCCTTTGTGAATTTATGATAACTTTAGGTGCTTAATATTCTCTTCAATCAAATTCTTAAGTCAAATTTTAAGTCGTAATAAAACCAAACATGATAATCAATGGTTAGAAAGCATCCTTATATCAAGTATCCAACCTCCAAGATATAATCTATCACATGGTCCTTATATCCAAGGGATAATCATCCTCATATCAAGTATCCAAAATCCAAGGTATATACCACATGGTTTGAAGCTCCAAGGGCCAAAATCCCTCCTCCAGGTAGCCAAGGCTTTTCCTTCTACGTAGACACCTCAATTGACCAAACGAACAACTCCCCCATTGTGTGCACCCAATGGATTAGTCAACATGTCAATATATTAGTCAACATGTCAATAAGGGTAACTACCTCGTAGGTAATGGAATCATGTTAACACTAACCAATATCAAGAATCCACCCAAGCTGAGTTATCCAAATGTCAATGAGTCACCACTAAGGGGCTAGGAAACATAGTTCCCTCCTAGTAAGGTGAATAGTTTTGGAGTAACCCCAAAAGATAACATCATTTACGTATGCAAATGAAGGAAATTGTTGCCAAAGTATATTTCCCTCTTCAATCATGAGAATATAGGAAACTTCCACTATGCTTCCATCTCTAAAGCACTTTCTACAAATTGAGTGTGGAGGAGGAATGAAAAAAGGTCTTTGGTATATGACTCTATAGGAAATATATCCACTAAGTTTTGATGGATGAATGGTTGAGAAGCCCCATAAAAAATTCCACGGTGTATCTACAATTTGGAAGGATTTGGTTGTTTCTTTTCCCTTGGTGAAAATTGGTTAATTTGGAAAACAATAAAGGGTTCCAAATATTAATATTTATATATTACAAATATTTGACAAAATCATATTTTTCAAATTTTAAAAATTAATACTTAAAATTTTAAATTTATTTTTAAAACAAATTTTAAAAATTAATATTTTAAAAATTTAAATTTATTTTAGTTCAATATAATATAAAATAAATAATTTTGAACAAATTTTCAACACTTCAAAACTACATACTTATGTGACTTTAAAATATGTTTATTTTCACAATTATGCATTCTATGAATAAAAAAAGCTTCATCCATGATCAAATGTTATTTTACACACTACCAAATTAGAATATTAACATAACCAAAATTTAAAAAAGGTTCATTCATAATCAAATGTTTATTAACACACTACCAAGTTAGAATATTAACATACCATAACCAACCTGTGATCCATTTATTTTATTGCATTTTTTTTAGAGAAACATATTTTATTAACTTACAATTTTTCAAATTTATAAAAGCAAAGATGTTCATGACTATGTCATTAATTTCAATTGTATGAATGTTCTAGCTTATTATATTTGTAATAAATTACAATAAATATAAAGAACACTACAATATATAGGCTTTAATAAAGTCTAATAAATTTGTATGATCCAAAATCATTATTAAGGTATATGTATTTCAAAGGAGGGTAATAAAGCCTTGTGAGAGGTTAATATAATGACTAAGCCTCAACGGTGATGAAAGACATTTATATATATTTAAATGCCCTATCAATTTTCATTTTGCTTTATGCTATCGATAAATTTAAACACATGAAGTTAAGCTCCAAGCACTCTAAAGCTATCGATACTATCTCGTTTTATCTCTTTGCATTTAGCTAGTCATATTGTGTTATTACGACATATTTCAAGGGATAGGTGGGAAACGATGGAAACGATGTTGATGATGGTGAAATGACAATGACATTGATGATGAGGATGACGATGATGATGATGATGATGATGATGACGATGATGATGAGGATTATGATGAAGATGATGATGATGACGAAGATGGTGATGACGACGATGACGATGATGATGATGATGACGATGATGATGATGGTGACAATGACAATGACGATGATGAGAATAAAGATGACGACGATGATGATGATGATGAGAATGAGGATGAGTACGAGGATGATGATGAGGATGAGGATGAATATGGTGATGAGGAGTATGAGTATGATGATGAAGATGGTGATGTTGATGAGGAAGAGGGTGATGACACTGATGATGAGGATCATGACGAATATGTTGATGATTATGAAGATGATTAAGGTGACGATGACAATGAGGATGATAAGGATGATTATGAAGATGATGATGATGATGTTGATGAGGAAGAGGGTAACAACACTGATGATGAGGATCATCATGAAGATGTTGATGATTATGAATATGATGAACATGGCGTTGATGATGAGGATGATGATGTCGATGATGATGAGGATGAGGATGATGATGAAGATGATGATGGTGGTGGTGGTGGTGATGAATATGATGATTAGTGTGAAAGGTATACATATCAAATATGAGTTCATAAATCCAATGCGAGGTAATAATGTCAAATCCTGATTCTTTGGGAAAATCCATTATTGTAGCTATAAGAATATAGACTATTAACTCAATACCCTAATACACTATTGTTATTAACTACCACATTGGATGATATAATTATTATGGATTTTTCACCTATCAAATTTGTAATTTGAGATGATTCACCTCTTTTTAGTCTCCATGTTGATTTGTAGCATCCTTCTTGCATATTAAAAACATATAATTTACTCAGTATCACCTCAAGATGCTCTCAAGATACAAAAATATAGTCAATAGAATAGTGTTGAGATATGAGACCTATGCTCAGATTTTTGACCCAAAAAATACCATTGAAGGCCTCAAATAAATTGTATAAGGTTGTTTTTTAACATTAATATATTATACAATATATTGGGGGAATATAAAGATGAATTTTTTGACCTATCACATATCATATCCACATTTAGTTTGTTTTAAAAAGAAATAAAGTTGAATGCCTAATTTATTCCTTTGATATTACATGAAGCACCAAGATTTTATGTTTTTGTGTGTTAAAGAGTGTACATTGGATAGTCTTCTACATCATTTTTCACCTGTGATGTTGATCTAGGTGCTTTTCTACTACAGCAACACCATACACATAGCTCATTCATATAGCATGGGTTTCCATGTTATATGGTAACTTGACTATTAAATATCACATTGGATGAGATCATTATTAAGAATTTTGAGCCCATTACATATGTAATTAGTGATGATTAAAATATTTATAGTCCCTGTATTGATTTGGTGTAGAACCTCTCTTGTATATTAAAAACATTGAATTTACTCAATATGACATCAAGGGATAAACCGCGACAAAGTTCAAGGGAATTGTATAATGCCGATAGATTTTCAAGGGATAAACCATGACAAAGTTCAAGGGAAGTCTAAACCAAAGGAGATGGAGTTTGAGATCATGCACAAAAAGAGACCACATACCAGAAGAGGAGGAGACCCACATACGACTGAAGGAGAGAGAGAGACCTTGTGCTTGTTCGCCTAGAGGAGACCCACATACTTCTATGCCCAGTTCTGCGCCCAAAGGAGATCGAAACCACTGGAAAGGAGACCGAGATGTCTTCAGTAAGTTCAAACATCAACCAAAACACCTAATCTTTGAAAATCGCTTATCTGCAGAGCACATAAAAAATGAAAATTGCTTAACTACAAAGAAATGCATTGCGTAGACTAGGGCCGTTTGGAAATGAATTAATTCCTTCTCTGCAGAGCACAATGATATCTTTTTTCTGATTGTTTGGGGGTTTGGAAATACATTGCATGAAAAGATTTGAGAATTACCCAATGACAGTTAAGGTCAGTAAATTGTTTCTCTTTAGTTTGAATTTAGAAAAAATAGTTGGGTTTATTATTTCCTATGGCTCCGACCACATTTCTAGTCAACGAGCAGTGTATTGGCATTAGCTTGATAGGCCGAGGGTTTCTCTCGTGGTTGGACAAATTTCTGTGCAATATATCACCTCATAAATTATTTAGATTCGGTCTATTTATTTGTGCCCTCATGCTACTTGAGCTTTTTATTTGTCCCTTTGGCACATGCTACCGTGAAACCTAATTTGTGGTCAATTGGATACAGAGGTTTTTGGGCACTTGAAGAGGGCACACTTGTGTGAAAAAGGTAAAGGGAGGGCGCCAAATGAATTAAAAGCAAAACCCTCCATTGTTATGGTATGTTCCAATTAGATTCTTTTATTTATCAGGTTTTGAATTTCTGTAGTAAATATAAATTTGTGGATGTCAATTGCACATTGAATTTGAATGATCAGTTCATAATCTGTTTTGTGGCTATTGACATTAGACAAAACAAATACTTTTCACAATAAACATGGACTTTAAAGATCAATTTCACAATAGCATATGTTTTCTTTATGACTTTAATTTATTCCTTAGATCTAAAAGGGGCAGTTTCATTTGATATGGAGTATTCACATTGGGTTGAAAAACAAAACCAAAAAATGTCTTAGCTCGAGAATGATTTGACAACCCATGTAACAGATAATGAACTCCTACTTGTCATACCTGCTCTTTCCTTCTATCCTGCTCCGTTATCTTTCCTTCATGTCTTTTATATATATACTACCTGGATTACATCTCTTTTTTGGTTGGCGGTGGTCAGGTCTTCACCAAGGAAAGGATGTTTGTAGGCCTGTATAAAGATGTGTAACTCTTCCACGATTCCTCTTATTATACCATTATGGGTGATATTGTTCTTATGGACTACTTGAATACTTGGTCTTATGATTACATTCATTCCACGGTTGTGTTGTAGATCAATTCATGCAATGGAAAAATATTGGTCATGTGAGGTGCACTTGAGAGGTTCTAGCTGGTCTGTATTACTATTGACTGCTAATAGGTTGGACCCATTTTCTTTTTAGTTATCACTTGAGAATTTTCTTTTATTTACGGATTACTTCAGATATATACCAGGGATATTGTAGTACAATAGCTTTAGAGTGACATGATAGGTGACATATAGAAAATATTTCATTCTCTATATTAAGAAGAAAAGAGATAAGCTTAAGAAAAGAAAAAAACGACAAGAATTTACATGCGAGAAGTTCAGGAGCTAGAACATACTAGAGTTTTAAGGATAGTTTGTGAAGCGGATGCTTAGCTAATAAAATTAGAAGACACGGATTCTGAAATCGTAACACAGGAAAATAAAGACATCAATTGTGAAAATAAAGCTGGAGGAGTACATTTTGTATTGATTCATGAGCTATGTATGGAGCATGGCGCTAGTATAAGATTGTGGAGCTTCTAGAGAAAAATGGTCACAAGGTGTCAGCAATAAATCTAAAGAGTGCTAGTACAAATCTGGCTACCAGTGATTCCATTATGTCATTTGAGGAATATAATGAGCCTTTAATGCACTTCCTAGCCATGCTCCCATAGATAGAAAAGGTGTTTTCATTAATTCCTATTATAAAATGGTTGAATCCATTTTCATCTTTTCAATTATCATTTATGTAGTTAGAGGAGAATGTGCTTGAAATCAATCTTCGTGTCATCTTTGGAGACCTTCAACGGTTATACTGAGAAATAGAAGATTAGCAATCCATATCAATAGCTAGATAAAATGGGATATATGGTCATTTATGTGTTCTTCTGAATTTATTTTGTGGATAACTTTTGGGGAAAGTTCTTTGTTAAATATCAGCAAGTTTAAAGGGATTCAAACATCTTGGATATTGACTACCAAAATGTGTGGTAGTTGAACGATGGACCTAGAGACTGATCTTTGTGGTTAGACACAACCTTCCATACATATAGCACAGCTACATGCGTGCTCAACACAGCTCTACAGGCAAGAGTCCATTTGAGATCTGTTACAGATTTCAACCCTCAGCACATATTGACTTAATCAGTTCCTCGACACAGTTGAACGACAACGACTTCGAAGGAAGAGAAGTAGAGAAAGCATTGAAATTAATAGATCAAATCGACAACATCCATAAGTGTTGCAACGAGAAAATGCAAAAGCCAAGGCTTGACATGACAAGCATCGTATTCCTCATTCATTCCAAATTGGGGATCAGGTCTAGTTACATCTAAAGAAGGAGTGCTTCACTGGTCCATACAGAAAGATGAAACCCTTGTGATATGGTCCATATAGTATCCTTAAACAGTTTGGAGAAAATGCTTTTCAACTCGACATTCCTACCTACCTTGTCCTACATCCATTTTTCAATGTAGATCTACTTCGACCATATCATGCACCATTATTGGAACAGAATGACTTGCAGACATCAGAACCTGAAGACATCCATCCAGATATTCAAGAACCTCTTCTTTGTGACACCATTGTGGGACAACGCATACGCCTTACAAGGATGAACTCCATTCCCTTGTTTCAAGTGGCTAAAGTTGGACAACTCCCCGCAAAAGGAAAATGGTACTATGCTAATGAAGTCGCTGACAAGTTTCCTCACCTGAACGAATACACAATGGAGCCCATTGTTTCTTAAGGAAGGAGGAATGATCCAACTGACAACCGACATGTCCGCCTTCGACAGGTTTTCCTTGACAACCGACAGGTCCGCCTTCAACAGGTTCACCTCGACAACCAACAGGTCCGCCTTTGACAGGCTCGCCTTGAAAACCGACAATCGACAAGTTCGCAGCCAACATCATATCAGCGTGCTCTGTGACAGTTGAACTTCTGACCATTATAACTTCTTGTAACTGAACGTAGCGGGTAGTCACCCAGGCATCTTAGAATCCTCTATATAATCATGTACATTATGTAATATAGACATCTTTCTGATCATCATCTTATTCCTCCATATTTCACGAAGCAGAAGTAATAAATTGGTTCGAATTCTTGCATATTGTTTGTGTGTATATTCTTGTCGATCTAGTGTGTTTTCCTACTTTGCTATATTTATTTATATGCTTCCTCCATAACAGAACTCGACTCATTCAGTATACTATTGTCCCCAGCGTGCACCTAGGCACGACCTGGATCATTTATAACTGTTAATAATCCTCATATAGCTTACAAACAGGTTGACTACTTTGTCTTCAAAAATAGCAAAGTTTCTTGACTTCCAAATATCCCAATAGATGAATGAAGGGAGAATCCTATGCTTTAGCATAATTTTATACCACTTCAAAAAATTCCCTTCAAAGGAATCCAAACCCCAATCCTGAGGGAGTTTGAGGATCTCAAAGATGGTCTTCCAAAGTCTTTGGTTGTAGGAATAAAGAATAAACAAATGATTAATTGATTCTCCATCTACCTTTCATAAAATACAAATACCAGGACCCATCCAACATCTTCATTGTAAGTTGTCCCAAATAAATAAGCAATTTTCAAAATACAACCATAAGAGACATTTAATTTTCACTGGAATGCACCCTTTCCATAATTTTTCAAATCAGCACTTTGGAACGTCAAAGGAGGAAAAACTACCAATTGTAGAATATGCAATCTTTGCATAAACTTGCCAAAATTATAATTGTTAGTCCATACTGTCTCATCTTCATTGAAATTCAATCTGATACATGTTTTGTTCAAGAAAAAAATATAATTAGTCCATTCATAGTACCAAACATTACCCAGTCCTAACTCCTCCACAGTCATACAATAAGAGTCAGAGTGTTGAAGCCACCAAGGTCTTTTATTATGATCAAGACTAGTGAATCCCAACTATGCTAAATATTCCAATATGTAATGGGATAAAGAGAAATAATATTCAATCCCAACAACTAGATCAATTCTAACAAAAACATTGGAACCAATACCCACCTTTCAAGCCAAGCCTTAGATGATCTAGGGGAAAGTTTTGACAAAACCACACTCTTAAATTTGAAGTTTAACAATTATGTTGGGATTTCTAATCTAATGTAATACATTCCCTTTGAGATATTTCCCCTTCAACACCTCGCACCATAATCCTTTACCAAAAAGGCCACGCCATATGAAAAAAATCATCGTTTGACAAAAATACTACCTCGAAACAATAACTCTAGCCTTGAAAACTCTTAATTTTGATATTAAAAAAAATTAAAATCATTTTTTTAAAGCAATGTTACCAGTGTCACCCATTTTTTTATATAAAACTATGGTACTATCACTATCACCCTTGTTGGATTTCTTCCCTCTCTCTTCCCCTAGACCCAGGTTCAGTCCCTTCTGCTCAACAAAATAAAGCCCAATATATCATCCCGATAGAGCATAGCTCAATCGACAACACCTGTTACACAGATGTCGTCTCACCCAAGATATCTCAGTTTTATAGGTAACTGCCAGAACCACGATTCCGCAGTTGGTGTGGGAGGGTGTTTTAGTACCTTGGCTCTGCGCCAAGATTTCCAACGAAGATCGGGATGGTGGGTTAATTGTATGCATAATATTTCAATACCAAGCTATGATCTGACCCTTATATAATCGACTTAAGTGAACTAATAATGAATAGACATCATAAGCATACTCATTAATATAATGCAACAGTCATACATTTATGTAGTTGCAATACAACAATCATCCAGTCATTCAGCACAACATTCACAAATATAACTAAGCTACTCAACATTCACACATATACACAAATTATAATGTGGAAACCCATCCGGGCAATAACCACAAGGTGCTCTTCATCTGGCATGAGGAAATAGATGCACCTTTTATCTGCGCACAAACGGTTGCAGACTATGTTCAAGATCTTCTCTTCTATCTTTACGGTTTTTTTCCTCCCTCTCCTGCTCTCTAATCTTATCTCTTTCTCTTTCTACTCTACTCCTACTAGCGATCCACACACAGCATGGATCGAATCAACCTTCTCTACTTGTCTATGCACTCAGCTTTAGAACCACTACTCTGATGCACTCAGTGATCTAGTCATTAACAAAAACTATCTATCTCAAGTCTAGCTCAAGTGTCTTTTCCAAGAGTCTAGAGATTACTCAAAATATTGTATCATCTAATCAACCAAAACCGATTGGCTATCTGTCTAACCCAACTACAATTTGGGTTCCTTCTTTTATAGCCTTATTATAGACTCGATACATATCTCATACATGCTTGTTACAGACTCAATTCTGACTTTATACGGACTCTAACAAATTCATTACAGACTCTTCTTAAGTCACTATCCTAGTCGATTTACTACCTTCAACCAACACGATGTCTTTCCTATTCTAGTAATACATAACAAAAGGAACTATCGGCATGACTTACAAATATGCCTTCATGCGTGTGGTTTCCACCAGCTCCAGTCGAGCTCGTACCCACGATCACTGAGGACTATCACTTTCTCAGCATTATACCTTAATGTCACTTTTCGGTTGTTACACTATCTACATGCATGCTTCTACGGATATTCTACCATGTCATCTTGTATCTCCTTTTATCCTTCTATCGTGGCTTACTCATCTGGCACAACTTCCTCGTCCCGTGCCTTCTCTTTATATTCTTCTTCTCTTTCCTTCTTTTGATGCAACATCCATCCCTTTTCATTGATGCTCCTTCCTTTTTCGTAGCTGCTTCCTCTTACTCTTTTACACCCCTTCTTCTTACTTAGGTAGAATTCCACATGAATTATGCCCTACTATTTCGAGGCCCAACAGGCCCCCAAAACTCACCTATGGCTCGTCCCGAGCCACGCGAACTATTCCTCCATGGTCTGACTTGCCCTGATTTTGGTCTGAAAATCCTCCACGATTTTCAGCAACTTATCTTTTTCTCCGCGCACTTCTTTGGTTTTCTGCATGTGCTCCACCAAGTCGGAACTGACTTGTTTCAGTATGACTCTTTCTATTTATGTCGCTACCTCATGCACCTTCTAGTGTATAGGGTGAATTAAACCTGTAACTATTTTTTCTTTTGCTTGTAATTCCTCTACCTTTTCTTCACGCTGCTGGTGCTGGGTGCACAACACAGTCATTTGTTGTTGTAATCTCTACATCTCGGCTGCCTTGACCTTTTTCTACTCCAAGGGTAGTTGTTTCATCTCATTTTGTATCTGCGTTATATTTGTTTCGAACGCAGTGAGCTCACTTGCAATCCTTTATGATTGCTCATCCTCCATTAGAGCTTCCCAAGTCTGGGAGACTTGGTCCACAGCCTTAGCTCATGTTTTCTCGACGTCTTCTATTCCTTTCGCAACCTGAGTGGTTGTGTCTCTTCTACGTACCAACACTTCTAGGGTTGTCCCGGGTCTCCTTTGCTCTTCTAACTGAATCAATTTTTTCTTAAGGTCAGTTGCTATCTCAACTAATTGTTCTACTTTGGCATCCGGGGGCATTTCTTCTATTATTCCTTCTTCTTCAAAGTCCCTACATGCCAGGGTGACTGCTTGACTGATTCTCTGATAGTTTCCATCCAACTCCAGCTTCTTTTGTTCACCTTCTTGAATGTTAAATTTCATTTTCCTAATGTCTTGATATGCAGTATTTACCTTAGTTGCTAGGTTGCACTCACACAGTTTTATTTATGCATTCACAACATTGTGGACTGCATAGACTTCATTCATGTGCATAGAGGAAAAATCTATGATAAGTTGGTCAGTATCAGGAAAATCAAGATTAGATTCTAGGGTGCCACACTTGACAACATTTTTAGATACATGTACCGTTATTGGTAGGACTGGCACAGAGGGCGCAGTTTGCTCCTTTCGTGATGTTTCATATGGGGCTTGTGACTCAGTTGTTGCACTTGGATAATCAACAACAATTTTAACTTCTTCAACTACTTTATAGAGAACCTTAAGGATGTTGTTTCTTGTACCTGACAGTTCCTCTTGTCGTTCTTCGATGGACTTGAAACTAGTCTGTGTTGCTTCGGTTATTGCCTCAGCCATTAGTTGGACATCATCACTGTCTAGGCTAACAGTGTTTGCAGTTCGGTTGGCCTTCATCTTCCTCTTCTTCCTTCTTGGTTGTACTGGTTCTTCCTAAGGTTCCCCCCCCCCTCATTTCCAAATTTGGGGTCTATTGGTAGTGAGGGGGTATGACTTTATTCAGAATCTAAATCCTCTAGGGGGTATTCTTCCTTATGTTCCTCATCTGAGTTATCTCCTTGTGTTTGAGCATCCTGGTGTTGAATTTGTTCTTCAGACACTGGAACACGCCTTTCCTTCGACCACTGATTAATAAATTCTTGGATTTCGTCCTTTGTCATGATAAACCTGGCCTGTAGTTTTTGGTGTTGCATCTGTTGTCGTGGTTGCACATAAATGCGGTGTGGAATGGCCTCAAATTTAACAATGGATCAAAAGTGTTGAACAATGGCATCATATAACCTGGACATGCCCCTTACCTGGTGTCGTATAGCTCCCCGTGCATAAACAATTCGATATTGCTCTGCTTCTATCGGTCCTTAAGATCCTTCTCGTACCAGAGATTTTGATATTTTGCTCATTGACAAGCTATTGGCAGGTCGACCCCTTGATATTCTTGTAGGTCAGACCATGGTACAAATGAAATTAAAAGTAATATCCATGAGTAGTGAAATGTGGCATCGCTAGCACCTTGCACAAGCTCATTCAACAAGAATAAACACCAGTTGATCTGAGTTCTTGCTACGTAGAGTTCCTCCAACACAATCGCTCCTGTTGTACACTGGTGTGGGTCATTTTATGAAGTAACTTGGAAGCCAATACCTTGGAATCAAAGTGAACTGTGGAGTTGTCAATGGCACGAATAAAAAAACCCCACTTAATCCTTCAGACGCCATACTTCTTCTTCATTTGGTTAGCTATGGAGGCCTTGATCCTTTTTTGGCAGTGGTGTTGGGTCTATTCCAGCGGCTGGCAGGCCTGTGATGGTGGCGACGAGTTGAACATCCACAGGTATGGGTTTTCCTAATCAGAGAACCCTGTCATGGAAAAATAGAAGTAACTACTTAACACAAGTGTTAATGTGTGGACTGCGCCCAAAAATTTAAGTTGTATCTCCGGTAGGCATTTAAACATGTCCTGGTTGCGAGTTGGCAGTGCAACCAGGACCACGATGTATTACAGGATTTAATCCCCACCCTACACCTGGAAGGTGAGATTGTTAAGGTTTGGAATAGGGTTTTGAAAGGCCTTTACTCTGTCTGAGTTTCACATTTGAGTTTTTTTACCTGTAACAGGTGTGCCAAGGGCTGAGAATGTCTCTCTATGTTGTTCAATTCGGTTTCCATAGGGTTAATGGTGTTTTTATCTGGTTCCTCTGTGGTATCAATAGTTTCTCCGTATACCCTAACGGGTTTTCAACCAAACCGGAGCGCCAACAACCGACTGAAGCTTTCAACACTATGAAAAGTCTTTCCCCAAGATAAGCATGATTGAAACCTGTGTCTACAACTTAAAAGGTTTATTCTATAGTTTAGTTTCTTTGTTTTACTGATAAGTTTTTTTTTTTTTTNAGTCTTTCCCCAAGATAAGCATGATTGAAACCTGTGTCTACAACTTAAAAGGTTTATTCTATAGTTTAGTTTCTTTGTTTTACTGATAAGTTTTTTTTTTTTTGCAGACTATGGAGGAATAAGGATGCTTGGAGGAGTCGACCCTGGCCCACGTTTCCCAATGCTAATGGTAAGAGTTTCCAAAACTATGTAAGTCTTAATGTTGTAATTGAAAGAAAATTAAAATGTGTTTTAACTAACTATGACTGGTTTTTCTTACAGGATTCGGCACTGGAGAGGAAGGCGACAGGGTCACCTCCTCCTAGGCCCGCATTTCTAAACTCTTGGGTAAGTTGCACTCAACCTTGGTTCAAACTGATTTCATTTTATTTATTTTTTAACTTGCAAAGTCCTTACAAACCCAACCAATTGGCGTTGCAGATCTCATTGGGCAGAAGCCGTGAGGGCTTCTTGGTAGACACAACGATTAAGATAAGTGGGTTTTGGTTGGTTTATACTACTAAATGGAGTTTGTTGAAAAAACCTTTTCGAGTTGTGTCAGCTTAAAGCCATTACTTTGCACTGTAATGTAATGAAATGCCTTGGTTTGCTTAAACCCTGGTAGGGTTTGGGGTGCCCTTGATGGGTCTTATTCCCATGCAGTTTATGATACAGTTTTTTGTTTTAATTTTATAGTGGAAGCCATCATCGATGGTATTATAACCACTATGTATATATACTTCGATATATTATTTTTATATTTTAAATTAATCATAAGCCGACTTCCGTTGGGTATTAACCTCACAATGCTTTGTATTTCACTGGTTCCAATTATTTGTGTGGATGATATATAAAACCCTCAGCTGCCATCGTAGATGGTATTACGGTCGTGGAAGAATGTATTTCCTTCGTTTTATAATCTCTGTATATATATAATACATGTTGTTATAAATGTTGTGATGGTAGCTATTGGATAGGATTACGACCATCTTATGTGTTTTTATTTGGTAATAAGGGTAATTATTTACACTTGCGAGTCTGTATATGTTTATTTTAGTTTTATGTGGTTAAGTATAAAACCCTTACGGGACTCGATCCCGCGATCTTTATACTATATTGTACTCTAGTGTATAACAGAATCGAGGCTCTGCTCTGTATAATCTAGGGCAACCACAAGGTAAACTTACAACCCTGTAAACCAAAAATATGATGCTAGTTATGTTTAAAAACACGACCCTCCAGGTCTATGATAGCTTGAAGTGATTTTACGATTTGATAGTCTCGTTATACTATGCATACTCTGAAAATGTTAAACAATGGATCTTCGATCCGTATGTTTGTTTTTGCCATTCTGTAATTACTATGATTTTGTAAAAGAGAAGGAAGATCCCACAATCTCCGTAAGGTTGTTCGGCGTATGAGTTTAGTTTAAATCATGCATCCATGATTTTCGTTTATTGGTTTGTGAGATCTATACGATCGTTAAGAGAACAATAATAGAATTATTGTATAACTAGCCAGATATACAAGGTTGATCTTTTATTTGTAGTTACATTTATTAAATACTTTGAAGGGATTCGATCTCGTGACCTTTACCATGCCATTCAATGTGGTTTGATTTGGGGTTTGTTTTATTGTAAATTAAATAGATCTGGAGGTTATCTTATTGCTTGTAAACTTTTATGTCCCTTGTTCATGATTTAATAATCATACATCTATGTTGCACTAAGTTGATTATGGGATCTGTATAGTTTAATTAAGGTATTTTCTATGTAAGTAATTACGTTAGTATCATTCATATATGGATCCTATTTGATTCTAATGCCTCGAATTAAATCTTATGAGCTATATTATTTTTATTATTATTATAATGAATTATGCCTATACTTATACTAAATACTACAGATCTATATAATATTAGATTAAAATCTGATCCTTTAAATTCGTGTAGGAGATTTGGATGAATACTATGTACATGGATTTCATTCGCTCACTTGAAAAAATGCAGATCTATACTATAAAGAGAAATCATAGATTCAGTCAACACTTAAATTCCATAAATGCGTATTAAGGAAATATTTAGGAAAACAATGCAAATAGGAAATATACAGTCGAATATAGGATTATACTGTACAAATTAGAAATAGACGATTTCGTTCCATTAGGTACAAGATACAAGTATAACAACAGTAAGCTAATTGAAAACAATTAGAATTTACATTAACATACTTCAGATCTAGGATTTAATCATATTCTACAACATTAAAAATATAAAGTATAAACTTGGCACCAACGTTGGGAAAACAAAAGTGGAGAAGTTGTTCCTCCGAACCAGCTCCCAGAGCAACCAAGCTACTTTCTCCAGAACCCCCGAGCCTGTTCACTGAACCACAAGAGCAAAATATTTCAATACACCATCTCTTGCATTTCACAGATGTTAATCCCCGTCCAATGCTAGCCTCCTGCTACTTATAGACATACTAATTTATAGTATTTTTCCTAGGACTTGGTCATTTATGAGCCTCCTGCTCTTTAGCACTCAACTAGGAGTTGTGACATGATTTTTGGGGATGATGCATTCTACATCTTGAGGTCTCACTCAGTGGTTTTTGCCAATTGTCTTTTTCCTCTTGTGGGTCAGCAAACACTCTTCAACAACTATATCCACTTTTGTCCTCCTTCAACATTTTTTATTAAATTAAAATGTTTTTATTACAAAATGTTTTATTCTTAACTTTTCTATTAAAAATAATAAATAATCAATAAAATATTTTCCAACATAATTAATAATAATTATTAATTAAAGGAGTCTTATAAAATGTGTCAAGGAAAGAAACACTCTTAAAAGATATGTGAAAGGGAAATATCCACTTCTTGAAATTCTTGATAAGAGTCTTTTCTTCTATTATGTAAATGTGCAAGTTCATTCTTTACTAACTAATATCTTTTGTCTCTCATATGTTTTGGAAGATTATTAGAAAGTTTTTGTCATTACTAATGAGGTTACCCTTTTCATATATATATATATATATCTCGTAAAGGGGGATATTCTTGATAAGAGTTCTTTCTTCATATTAAGTAACTGTGCAAGTTTATTTTTTACTAATTAATATGTTTTGGAACATTATTAAAAGGTTTTTGTTATTATTAATGAGGTTAGCCTTTTCATATATATATACCCACCAAGTATTTTTATATATATAGTAAATATCTACTAAGTATTTGAACTTATGACCTTCTATTTACAACTTCCCGTCTCTATTAGGCATTACCAATTGGACATATTTTGATTTGTTAAAATATTTTAAATTAAAAAATTATATTCGTGATAAAAAAAATTCTAATAATACAATATTTAATTTACAAAAATGTTTTCTATTAATTTTTAAAAATGTTTTATATTATCATTATTAATTTTGCTATAGGCATAGACTCTTGTTTTAACTTTTTTCCTTTTTTAAGGAAATACATTTAAAATAACATCTAACTAAATTTTTAGTTTAATTTTTTTTTTTAATTTTAATTTCTACAAGGATCTTTTCCAAAAAGTAATGGGTACCTTACCATAAAATTCAACATTTAAAATTTTGAAAAAAAACCTAAAGTTTCTCCACATTAGTGTATGGAAACATTCGTAGATTTGAAGAAAAGCTCTTCTCTTTTATTTTTTTTCTTACAATAACAATTCCGCAAGTGATTGATGCTATACTTTAAAAAAAAAAAAATTAACATTAAAAATTTTTATTTTTATTTTATTTTTTGTTTTCTAATATATATTAATGAATAGAAACATTCCTAGATGTAAAGAAAATCTTGGTTGCTCTTATTTTATTAGTTTCTCTTATACTTTAAGATTCCTTTCCAAGATTGGAAATTTAGATTCCCTTGCAAGTTTCTGTTATACTTTAAGATTCCTTTTCAAGATTGGGTATGGAAGCCAGGGATGGAATTTGATGGGTAAACACGTCAAATACAGTTAAGATTTTATCTAAACCGTCAAAATCTAGCTTAGAATAGAGAAAACGTTTCAGACTTTGATTGTCACTGGCAATTTTGACGGGTGTCCGCCATTTGAAATTCCAACCCTGATCGAGGCGACTTCTTTGCTGGCGTTCTTGAAGACGATGAACATATCATTCTATAACTCTATGCAGTTATATAGCTCTATATAAAAATAATGGTAAACTTCAGATTTATGTGTTCTAAACATTCCACTCCCAATTTTTAATGTTTTCTTTGATCACGTTTTTTAATGCAAATGGTGTTGCAGTCTTCAAACTTATCCATTACTGTGTTTTCAAAACTTGTTTAATATCTTGACATTAACACTTCATCAGTTTAATATTTGTCAATTGTTATTAGAGTGTTATTAATAATGTTTTGAAAAATAAGTGTGATTAATAATATTATTTTTATAAAACAAATTACGAGTTTTGTTTTTCATTATTTTAAAACTAGTATTTGCAACGAGAGGTGCAAAGAAACGTCGAGAGGGTAAAAATATTTAGTGTTCCTGCAACTGAATGAACGATCTGCTGGTTTCACTTAATAAAATTTGTTTTGTCGTTCAGAGTTCCACTTTCCGCTATATAGAATGTAGCATTCGCAAAACTAATTGTCACATTTTATTTTCATATTGAAGTTCCGCATTGCAGAATACAGAAATTGGAAAACAATTAAGTATGACCATCAATTTAACAGAAAAATGAAAGAGTTTTAATAACTTATCAACTCAAATTACTATTGATAGATTAAAATTGATTAACAATAAGTTAAGTATTCAAAACATTCAAGATTAACTTGTATCTAAAATGTTTATTGAAAAATTAAGATTGATTATAGTATTTGTTGTAGAATCATTTGCATAAATAGATTAAAGTTTTAATTAAATAAATTCATTTTAAAGTTGATGCACAAATCATAAGTATAGAAAAACCAAACTGTAGATCAATGCTTATAAATCTGCAAAGGAGAATCAATATTTATCAAATAAACTTTACTAAATAAACAGAAAAAGATTCAAGAATAAATTAGTTGTATTAATAAAGGTCTGCAAGAAATTACAAACTCTGGATTAAACAGAGTATCGTTAATCCTTTTTACAATCCCCTTAGTCCATGAGAAATCTACGCTTTAAATAATTATTACAAAAGAATGAATCCCCATGAAACTGGGATCATAAAATCAATATAGAACTAGAAACCAAGAAAATCTTACCACCTCATCCATATCTCTAACAATTTGTCTATGTTTGGGTAATTGGTAGATTCAAACCCAAGCTGAACATCACACCTAAAGTTCTCCATTTCATTTTTGGCTAACTTATGCCAAAGGCAAATGAAAATGTGGATCTTGCCTTGCATAGTAAGTGGATGCCTTATTAACTGATCCACATCTCCGATACTGATATGATCAAGTCCTTTAATCTTTTCTTTAGCTTCTTCACATCTACGTTCCACCTTCTCGATCATTACCTTCGGAGGACATGCGTTCTTAATCATTGCCATGGTAGGGAAGTGTAGTATCTCCATGATGCTATCAATTGCATACCATCTTCTCCCACAAATTGCCTGTGCTATCTGGATGGACTGTTCAATCATCTCATTCAAATCGATCCAAGCACGTAGAACAGTTCTGACCTTCTTCAATAGAAAACTACTGAGGGTGGTGATACCTTCTGGTTTGTCTTTCATATACCTTTTCCAATCCAAAATATCATCATAACCTTTGGAGGCCTGTTGTCTCTTGGATGTCTATTCCTCCAAGGTGACAAACATTTTGTCAAAAGCAACATAAGTCTCAAAAATGTCATCCAGGGTCCTAAACATTTCAATTATTAAGTCATGATGCTCCTGATTGACCTGGATAGCCAAATATTGAAAGTCCTGCTGCAAGAACATAAAGAATGCAGAGGAAGTTGCACTTGTAGTTGCATATTCACATTGTTTTACTAGCAAGGCTATCCTTTCAGTATTAGTGGCATTTGTATTTTTTTCATTCTGCAATTCATCCTGGAGAGAGGCATTCTTGAGCTACAACTCTTTAAACTTGTCTTCATATGCTTTCTCCAAATTTTCCACATGACTTTTATGCTCTCTCTTGACCTCAGCTAGTTCTTCCTCCAACCTCTTCATTTCTTCTTTCCTTTTGTCAAACTCTCTGTTCAGTGTGAGAACTGCACTAAGGTTGGCACCTATGAAAGCACCCAAAACTGTGGTTGAATCCACTACATCAATTTGAGGTCACTATATTGTTGAGTCAAGATTATTTGATTGGTGACAGGTGCAAACAAATCACCATGATTCCTACTTCTTTTGTTTCATTTCCTTACCACTGACTTGGATGACCTGCTATAAAAGTAATCTCCAAGAGGGACTACATTGTCTTCATCAAACTCATCCACTGACTTAGTAAACGAAGAAGTTCCAGTCATTGTTGAAACCATTGAGGATGTATGAGTAATGGTGGGAGGTGGCATAGGCATGGTAATGTGGGAAGTAGGCAAGGGAGATGAGAGGCTCTGATCATTGTGGGTTCAGAGATTGGAGAAAGGGTCTGAGTAGAGGCTCCAAATAGTGGAATACCAATGTTAATGGGTGAGAGTGATGATGAAGGTAATATAACCCGCTCAAGAATAGCAGAATATGACAAAACAAATGAGGGTAAGTCCAGAGGGATAATGAAAGATTGGATTCTTGCAATAGTGGATGGAGGAATGGGATGTTGATCTAGGCTGATTGGTATGGAAACAGGTGGTGAGATCAAATACTGGTACAACTGGGATAATGAGGATGATGGGGTCATCCCAACAGGAAAAGTGGAAAGAGTGTGGATGGATGAGAGGAGGAGTGCTGCAGATGATGAAACGGGAGCAGAAGTAGTATCTTAGATCTTGGGATGTGGAATGGAATCTTCCACTCCATTATCACTGAACAAATCTACAAATGTCTGTAAAGGCTGAGTCACTTCCTCGATGACAGGCACAAATGAATGCATTTCTTCTTCAGCATCAGAGTCAATAAGATGAATGGTGGGTATCTAAGAAACAGTCACCTGAATCCTCTGATTTTCAAATGAATTAATATCAACTGCTACTTGTTCATCACTTACCTGGGTAAATATAGTAGTCGAATGAATGTCAGAAATAGGCTTGACAATTGCAGTTGCTTGATTATCCAATACATAAGTTATCTGTGCCAATTTTTGCTTTAACTGCTAAGAAGTATGCATCAAAGCCTTCAGTTGCTGAGAAATTGTCACCTGTGGAAAATTTTCCATAGGATCTTTGCCCTTATTACCATCTGTATAAGTCACTACTGATAAAACTTTTGTTTGCTGGGATTCCTTCTCTTCCCTGTCCTTCTTCACCTTTTCAAGCAGATCAAATTCCATAGCTCTGTAGCTCATAATCCTAGCTTTAAGCTCCTGATGTTGTTGTAAAACGTGGTTCTATTCCTCTTTGCTCTTATCCCTGGCCAGGACCTCAGAAAATGTATTCACCCCTTGGTAATTAGAGTCGTCAGGAATTTCTTCATGAACGTGCCCACCCATGATATGGTTTTGCTTGTAGTGGGCATCGAGAAACCCCTTAAGGTCATGTCTCCTTTTAAGAGCAAAGCCAAGCTTAAAAGAGGCTATTTGATCACCTAACATTGTAGCCCAAGTTGAAGTTGGGACGACCAGTGATCCAAGATTCAGAGGAAATTTAGGCTAGCCTTTCCTCTTATGAGCAACAAGTTTCCTGTAGACACCATCAGTGACGGTCTGGAAACAGACCTCTTCAAGAACCAGTCTGTCATGAACTATCTTGGGAAACATATGAACAATATTTCCACCCCAAACTATCTTTTTCATATGAACAATATATGAAAAAAAATCGTCGACATATCGGTCACCCATTGTGGCAAATGAGAGCTCTTGCTTCAGCTGAAAAGGCAGGAGCTTCCACTTTGAATATCTTGAAATAAATGGTTCCCATGAAGTGTTCACAAATGTCTTAGAACAAAGCCATATAGTTGTTATCCCACAATTTCGAATAGTAAATTGATACAGGAGGGGCTGGTAAGGTCCAGTTCCATCCGAAGTGGGGATATTGGAACTCTGTGCATAATACATCAATGATAAAGGCCAAAAAGAAGAAATCGAGCTTCTTTCAAGCAATAGCTTTCTGATAATGTTGGATAGCCATTTTAAACTCCAATGACAAGATAGAAACCCATGGGAAAGATTCGCCAGTAGTTAGGATGTGATTGGCCATCGCAGCCCATTCAGCTTTAAAAACAGAGCAATTGGGAAGGCCATAAAGGCTGCATAACATGGTTGCCAGTAAAGAATAAGGTTCCCTAAACCAGGTGATAGGGTACAGGTCATCGACCCTCGCCGACAACTTATTAGGTTCATTCATTCAGGATTTTAGCATTAAATTAAAATTGTACCTAGTTTTTAGGATTGAGCGAACTCTGCATTGAGGGGTTGTATAGCTGGTTAAGAGCATAAGCTCTGGTAAACACCTCAGGATGAAAAGTGGCCAACTGCGACCCTGCATTATCATTAAAGGACCGGTCTTTAGAGTTTGTGTTGTCCACAATCCATTTAATTGGGTCACTGTAAGGGAGGATAGAGGGTTTGGCAGCGATGGCATGTAGACCAGATTCCCTAATTTTCTGATAAGCTAACTGGTCGTTTTGAATGTCTGAAAGGTCGTCATTATCAAAAATTGAGTAGATTCTGGACCAGTCAATTTGGTAACTTTCAGTGACTCTACCACTAGTATCCGAGAAAAAGCCAAAGTTTGGGTCTTTTGTCAGCATGTCTTTGTGGGTGCTCTTACAGAGAGTGGTTCGAGCCATTCTTGAAATTGAAAAATTATGTTTGAACGCATAAGCAAGAAATCAAGACTAATTCAAACAAAGCAAAAGTAAACAATTAAACAAAGAAATGAGTAAGAAACCAACCTGAAATCATCTGGGACTGTAAAAACGTTCTATGGTAAAAAATCGCAGTGAAAATCCACACAGCAAATTATTTCGTAACAGTAAAAAAGGTAAAGAAAATATAAAGCACCTGCTTATATATATATTTTTTCCGCGAGTCAAATTAAAGCCATAGGATGATGATAAATAAATGGTCAAGATTAAATCTTGCGGAATCCATGATCAAAATGTGAGATTTAAATTATTTTCACCATCCCGCAACCCGCATTCCGCAATTACGGGATGCGGGATTACAAAATATCAAAATTTTATTTAACCCTTTCCCAATCCGCAATCCCGCAAATTGTGGGTTGTAGGTTGTGAAAACACACAACAAAAACACTAAATCAAACTACTTCCCGCAATCTGCATTTTGCAGGTTGCGAGATGACAAACTGCACTCATAAAAAAGCTTATGCTGCCACAATCCGCATTGTGGATTGCGGGACCAAAAACTTTGCAAACATAAAATCAAATTTCCGCAATCCGCATTGCGGGTTACGGGAAGACGCGATTTTGGGGGAAAATTTAGTTCTTTCCACAGCTCACCAAAACATAAGAAACATGCATAAAATTTCAAAAATGTTAACAAGGTGAAAATTTGGCAAAAACATAGAAACCATGACAAATAGCATAACAAATTTATTAAATTTATAGCTATGTGCTAAAGGACGACAATTTTAATGGAAACAAACTATTTCAAATTAATTTAATATTGGTGTTTATAAACTATTAAATTTGTTTACTATNGATAAATATATTTATCAAATAAAATCATTATATATATATATAATTCTTCGTTATTAAATAAATATATTTATAGAATAAAATCATTAAATTTAAAATTAATAAAAGTATGAGTAAGAAATAATTTGTTTTTTTGTAATATTAAAAAGTTGTTTATAAAAAATAATTTGTTACAAAATGTTTTGCCAAATATTTATTATCATATTTTATAAGAAAACCAAGTTGTTATTTATTTTCTAAAATTAGATAAATCAAATTAAAATTAATAATCATTATCTCTATTTTAATTCTAAATTAAGTTATTAAAAATTGAAAAAAAAGATGAGCTTTATATTATAACTATGTCAAAATATATGATAAAAATAAAATCAATTAAGAATTAATACATTAATACATTAATTTTTTTTAAAGAAAACCAAGTTGTTCATTATATTTTTATAAATAAATCAAATCAAATTAAAATTAATAATCATTATCTTTATGTTAATTCTAAATTTTATTTAACCCTGGAAGTATCTTTAATTCTAAAATTAATAAAAATATATTTATGTTAATTCTAAATTTTATTTAAGCATTTCCGCAATTCACAATCCCGCAAATTGCAGGTTGTGGGTTGCGAAAACACACAACAAAAATCTTAAATCAAACTACTTCCCGCAATCTGTAATTTGCGAGTTGCGGGATGACAAACTGCACTCATAAAAAAACTTCTGCTGTCGCAATCCGCGTTGCAGGTTGCGGGTTGCGGGACCGAAAACTTTGCAAACATAAAATCAAATTTCCGCAATGCGGGTTGCGGGTTGTGGAAAGACGCATTTTGGGGGGAAGAGTTAGTTCTTTCCGCACCTCACCAAAACATAAGAAACATGCATAAAATTTCAAAAAAGTTAACAAGGTGAAAATTCGGCAAAGACATAAAAACCATGATAAAGCATGAAAACCCTAAGGATACTAAAGAATCCAAACATTACCTTAGCATATAAAAATTGGGGCTCCGATGTTTTACTGGATAATTAATGGGATCTGTTGTAGGTATAACACCGCCCTTATCTCATCCATTTGTTTTTCCCTAGATCGACGGTCTAGATTTGTTTTGTTGTTGAGGTTTTGGCTATATAATGTGTTTGAATTTTTTAGGTTTTTACTATTTGTTTTATCTGCAATTTTACTGTGCCTGTTGATTTTAAGTGTTCTTTATTTTTGTTGCACCTTACATCTGTCACTGGTTGTGGAAGGTTTCTATTAGTAAGTTAAGTTCTTACGATCGTCAGGAGCTCAACTGTGAGATTATTGAAAGTCAGGATTGACTTTTCAATGTTTGTAACCATCCCTGTTGCCTCCTGATATTTCTCCAAGATCTCTACAAAGGCTTGAAAATCTCCATACAAGCCTTCTTCCATCAGGACCACATCATCCACAAACAAAGTATGGGTAAGTTCCACTGTACTTGATATACTGACACCTTTAATATTTCCATCATCTTTTTCTTAGTGAATAATGTGACTTAATGACTCTGCTACAAGAAGGAATACGAATGGAGAGAGGGGACATCCCTGCCTTAGGCCTCTTGTAGGTACGAATAATTAGGAGGGAGCACCATTTATTAATACTAAAAAGGAGGTTGATTGGATACAATCTGTTATCCATTCCACTACCTCCATCAACATTCCTATTTGAATCAACAGTAAAGGTATGAAGGTCCATCTAACCCTATCATATGCTTTGGAAAGATTCAGTTTGAGAGCAAAGGCATAAAGTTTTTTTTTTTATTGAATGGATTGCTTCCTGTGCTAGGGGTCCTGCGTCATGAGTCTGCCTGTTGAACATAAATCCAAATTGTTCTTCTTGTATCACTTTTTTTAGTATGGGTTTCAACCTCTGTGATGTGCTCTTAGCAATGAATTTATAAACCAAAGTACAACACGATGTTGGTCTGAAGTCTTCAAAGGTATTCCCTTTCTGTTTTTTAGGAATTAATGTGATAAAGGTAGTATTCAAGGATCCTAGTATCTTCCTAGATATCTGTGATTCTTTAACCACCTTCAATAATTACATCTTTATCAAATCATAGAAACCAAGAAAAAACTCCAGTGTAAAACCATCAGGACCTGGAATTTTCCCTTTCTGAAATGAATGAAGAACTGGGTTTAATTTCTCCTCTACTACTTCTTTAGATAGGTCCTCCTTCATTCCATCTGTTACTAGTCTGGGGAAGAGATTTAAGACCTCTAGAATTTTTGAGATTGGGCATCCCGGAGGAGTAGTAAATCGGGTTCCGAAGTGCTCTACTGCTGCTTTTGCTTTGTCTTGGAAATATTGAGCTTTATTGCTAGGAGCATCTTTTATTTCCACCATGGTGTTTATGCTCTTTCTCTGCGAAGAAAACCGATGGAAGAACTTGGTGGTCTTGTCTTCTTCTGCTAACCAAAGGGCTTTGCTTTTCAACCGCCAATGTTGTTCTTCTTTAGATAATAGAACACTTCTTTTTTTTCTCTATAGTCTTTAAGGACTCCAATGCTTAGTTGATGAGTATTCTTGCTTTGTTTGAGTTAAAAATTTCTTGTATCTTAATCTTTGTTTCTCTTAACTCTTTTTGGGAAAAATCTTTGTGGTTATGACCCCACTCATTGGAGATTTTTATATTCGGGCCATATTTTCTACCAACTATTGCATGTAGGTGGTAGAGGTGGGGTTTTCTAGCGGCATCCAATTTTTTGTGACCAAATTTCGACAAGATTCATCTTCCAACCATGCAGGGTTAAATTTGAATGCGGAAGGAGGTTTCTTTTCTAGGATTTTTATCAATAATATTATTGGTATATGATCCTGAAGTCCTCCTATTTCCACTACTAATTTTAAAACCAAATGATCTCGAAATAGAATTTCTATGATTAAAATCGATCTGGCCTTTTTGTGATCGCTTGATCCCCGCTGCGATTATTCCTCCATTTGGGATCCAATTTTAAAGGCTCGACGCCAATAAGTGTTTTCTCCTTAAATAATATACAAAAGAATTGACTAAGTGAATCATTGCGTGCATTTTTCCCCCAAAATTCTCCTGAAGTGAGGGTTAGGTTTAGGTCACCCACTAGAATTAGGTTTGAATGATCCAATGCACTAGAGTTACGTAAGGTTTTCCAGTAATGTCTTCTTCCTTGGAATGATCCATACATGTTTAAAAAATACATGAGATTCTTTGTCTTTGTATCCTCCAGCTCAGTTTTTAAAGTTGCTTCATAAATAACTTTAGAGTGGTAGTTTAATTTGGGAATATAGGCTATGATTAAACCTCTTGAATGTCCTTCCGCATCTATTGCTTCCATCTTCCCATATTTTAAAAAACCACTCAAAAATTCCTTTGCTTTCTTCCACTCCATCATTGTTTATTGCAGTAACATGACCTTTGGCTTTATAATACTTATCAAACGTTTGAGGGCTATTTATTTGGAGGCCCCCCTAGCCCCCTTGTGTTAAAAGAGAGGGATAGCATTAAGAACCCTTATGGTGTTTTCAACTCTAAGAGACCTTCCAATCGTTAGTTGATTTCCTTCTTTAATGTCTTTGGCCACTTGCTTTTGCACCTTGGAAAGAAATGATTTTCGTCCTGCCTAAGCCCTCTAATTTTAGATGAAAGCTAAACCCCCCAAGGAAACTTGGTCAACTTCTGAAAATTTCCTAGACTTGGACCTTATACCATATTCATGTCTTGCTACTTGAAATCTCCCTTTAGTATCTTCAACTGACTGCGGGTATCTTTTTGAGGTTGGAATTGAGTCAAGATTTGAATTATCCTCTGTTTTTAAGGAATTTTCGTCTAAACCATCACCTTTTGGTGTAAATTCCTTAAGTAATGAATTATCTGGAAAAACCAGAATTTAGAACGAAGTTCCCTTCTATAGTCGTGGGATCCCAAGGACCGGGACTGAGGCCTATCATTCTTTTTCCACATCTTTGAGCTAGTGTCTGTCCTCTCTTTTCGTTTCTTCCTAAATTCCTTTCAATTTCGAGTCCACCACCTTCCCTTTGCAAGCGATGTCATTTCCAATACCTTTGGTTTCAAATACCGACTTTGCTACGTGTTCCATAGGGCCTGAGATCTGTGTGTCACCTTTAGTTTTCCTAACCCAAATCTTTTTAAATTGAGGTTTCTTTTATTGCTCCTAGATTTCAATGTAGTCTTTATGTAAGTGGCTGAACTTCCTACAGCTGAAGCATCTAAATGATAGCTTCCAATAATCCAATCATTGTGTCCATGAACTTCCATGCATTTCGATTGGAATCTCTTCAAATAAACCATCTCTTATGTCCATTTCTACCATGATTCAGATACTGGCTTTTGTCTATTTTGGACACCCAGTCCTCTTCTAGAGCAATGAACTTTCCCAATTTGTTCCCAATCGCTTCTAAAATGCGCTTATGCCAAGACACCAATGGTAGTCTTGGAAGAATCATCCAAATTCGTTGTACATTATGTGGCTCCTTCCTAGCATTAAAATTTACATGCCATTTTTTCAAAATAATCCTTGAAGGGTCCCATCTATAGCTTTGGTTCTATAGTTTGTTTCCATAGTCCTCCTCTTGGACCTTGAAGAGGAACCACCCTCTCGGAAGGATGTGGAAATCCGGTGTGTATCCAATTATGGGGCGCCAATGTGTATCTATCCACCTTGTTAATGCTACTCTTAACGTCTCCTTACCACATAATCTTCCTACAAGGTCGAAGTTCAAGTATGTTGGGATTTATGTTATCTAGATGTCTCTTCCAACCGATAGTTCTAGACATCCTGCTTTAGGCTTATTTCCTTTGGCTTTCTTCAGGCCTCGTTTTTGTTGCATTAATTTGTGTATGGGCTCATAATTACTAGAGCCGGTAGTCTGCAAAGCTTAGCAGCTCAACCAACAAGTGACAATGCTAGAGCAAGACAATGTGCGTGATCATTTCACATACGATTATTCCATTGTAGAATATGGAGAACCATTCTATTGGATAAGGACAACTATATATATGGATAAGGAAACGTCTCTTCCCAACTCCTTATCACACCACAGATGGTAATAGTCTTAATATAGGAATATCAAATGAGAAGTTTGTCATACTACATCAAGGTATGGATCAACTAAATGAAGACTATGATTAACTTAAGCACATTAATTGCTAGTGCTACGTTTGTAGAATCTCAAGATTGTAATATGAAAAAACAAATTTAACCATTTAAACAGCTAATGATTTACCATATTTTGGAGAGGTCGGAAAAAAAAAATCCAACCAAATGTGAGTTGCAACCTGCTTTTCGAGGCAACTAAATATTTTTCTATATGAATTATGGAGCTATGGAACAAAATTTCCTTCCTTCTTCTTGAGTTTTTACTTTTGCTCGTTGTCTTCACCTTCATTGTTTTGTGGTTCTAAGGGCTCTTAGATAATTGAAATTCCTCTAGAGCATGAGTTGGTTGTGTTTATGCATGATGTTTTTTGTTTGGAAGGGTGGAGGATGGCCACAAGCCTAAGTGCATAGCCAGAGCAACGTGCATGAGCACCAATTGTTATTCTTGATAGTTGTTGTAGGTGCATACGAAATAGTTGGCATGCAGAGTGTACTTAACAGAGTCTCTTCATTTAAGATGAATAATTGTTTAGGTTTAAATAACAAATCAGTTTGTTACACAATGGAAATGGAAATTGTATGTTTAAACATGTAGCATAACATGGTCTATGGCATTTTTAACATTGTATTTATAGTTAATTATTTGCACTTCTTCATCAAATCCGATGAAAGTATGACTTGCTTCCTGTTAGTTAAGATGTTATAATTTTAAAGGACCCTCGACACAACTAATTATTTTCATTAATATTTTTTTATAATTTTTAAATACATAAGTATTTTTTATAAAGTTCTACACTTTAATGAATTTACAATGAAATGAAATTCACATTTTATTGTAATGAATATGTAATTAATAATGAAGCCAATGTTTTATCTCCAATGAGAGTTGGCGGGTCCTCTCATGATTATGTAATCAATAATGAAAACAACATTTTAACTCCAATAATCAGCTCACATGTAATACTATTTTTATGTTCAAATTTTAGACCAAATATTTGAAATTGCAAGTTTTTTTTACAGTGGTTCAAATATGGGTTCACCTACTGCAATTCCATTTTATTTTACGATTTGATATCAAAAGGAAGTATTTGTTCCTAAATCAATGTATGGAGGAGAAGACGGATTTTATCTTTTAATTGTGTTTCTTCCTTATGTCTTTGTATTCCATATTATATATAAGGGTATTTGTTCTTATAATCATGCCAATAGACATTTTTCTCGTTGGTTAATTTTGAATGAAAAAAAACTGTACCTTTTTTGTCGTCTCTCGAACCAATCCATAATATTACGTGTGTCTCCTCTTAATGGATATTATGTGTGTCCCCTCCGAAGGATCCTATATGGCTTTGTGAAACCAAGGATCCTATGATGATGATGGTGTATAAGGGTAACAAAAGCTTTTTGGATAAGGCATCCGAGTGGGCCCAATGGTTAAGAGCTTGTGTTATCTCCGAGGAGGTCACAGGTTCAAAATCGGCGGGGGGTAGGGATGCCTATTTAGCCCGTTGTGACAAGGCTCAAAGGGTAGTCGACCCCTGGGATAGGTGCCCACCTATAGGCAATCCCTGGGATGTGGTACCGGGACGTCTCGGCCCCTGCTAAGTCACAAGTTTCTGGTATATCTGGCTTGCGGGCTGTTGGATATACCCTTGGGAGGTTGTTGTTCCCATGGTTAAAAAAAACAAAAGCTTTTTGGATGGCGGAAGCGAGGGTTTCATGGCGGAAGCGAGGGTTTCATGGCGTTTTGCGATGATTTCTGCGCGGTTTCTGTAATATTGAGGGGCTTCCGATGTCTATGAGGATGGGGCAATGGCTATCATTCTGATATATGGGCTCCACATTGAACGTCTTTTACTGGCGTCTCTCTGTTTATGTGTTTCTTGGGTATTTTACTGCGCTTATCGGTTGGGTTTCTTTCGGCTTCCTTGCTTCCTTGCTTTTATTACCTGCGTATGGCTCACCATCTGGTCGCTCTTGGAACTATGAACGGATCCCTGTCTGCTTCGCTCCTCTGAACTGGCCATTACCTGCTGTCAAAATCAACGGCTGGAGTCCATCCTCATTGCTGAGGACTAGTACCAACCAGCATAAACAAGTGGGAAGGTTATTTTTAGCTGATTTTGACTTTCGGCCAATTATCAAGGTTTTTGTCTCTTGCGGGGTGACTTGGTCCTCTGGAACCTTCTGTGAGCTTTCTGTCGCTATTGGGTTTTATTACTTTATCTTTCTCTGCCGTTTTGTTGCGCATACCACAATGATGGCCTATCGCGCCCGGGTTTGCACGTTTGTGATCTGACTGTGCTCTACCTGTCGGGTACTTTGACTGGTGTTGTGGTTTTATCTTCTGGGGTGGCACGTTTTTGTATGCTGGGGACTATCGGTGGGGTTGTGGTTTACTTACCTGGAGGGGGGATTCACGTGATACTAGGGTTTTATTTATAAAACCCTTCCTGGGTTCTTCTGATTGTCATGGATTTTTACCCTTATCACTTTGTTGAGTGCCTGTCTCTTTCCTTGTACGTTTTGCTTGCGGTTTCTAAGTGGGTTTCTGTTGTGGCTGATATCACGAGACTTTTTGGGGGTTTCTGCCCTCTCCAGGTATCTTTGGATCTCGGGTTCGATTCTTTGACTTGTTTAGCGGTGTTTGCGGATATTCTGGCTTCGTGGGGAACCACGTGACACATATTTCGTGCTCCACTTGTCATTTTCCATGGAGAAGCAGTCGGCGTCAGCGGACGATCATCATGCAGATCGCTATAGGCGACGTAGGAAGTCCAAGACCCTCCGGGCTCGAGATGGCAAACTTGACTTTGTGGTTGGCAAAGATATTTATTTGGATAGAATTCATGCTTTGTGCACCAGAGCCCTTATTAAAAGACTCAAGTATGCGTCTATGGATTAAAAAAATTGGATTGAATGGGCAGCGGAATTCTGGAAACCGCTCATCGATTATGTGCCTGCCATTAGCCTCTTAGCTAAAGGTTGGATCGTTTTTGTTTTTCTTGAGGAAAGGCACGCTACCACCTTGCTGAACAGAACATGAAGGGTTGGCCGTGGCTCTCTGGTACTCGACAGATGGCATGTGAACTTCGATCCGGTGCGGGAGAGGATAAAAAAGAGGCACCTCTGGGCGCTCTTACCAGGGTTACCTTTTCCTCTGTGGAACCGAGCCATTTTGGCGTGTTTGGGCGACTCTATTAGCCGTTTTATTGCTATAGACGAGGATTTCATGAATGTATATGATAAGAGGATTGCAAAAATCCTCGTTGAACTCGACATCTCCTCCGGTTTGCCTGCTGATATCAACATCCATTGTGACGGGGCCATTTTCAACCAACGCATTGACTATCAGGGAGTACCCTTCCACTGCAGCTGCTGTCGGGATATCGGGCATTTGCGGAAACACTGTCCATCCTTTCGGATTCGTTCTCGCTCTCCAGCCACCTGCTCACCCATTGAGGACCCGTCGACTCCTCTTTCGGCGCAGGGATACTCTCCGCACAGGCAAGCATCGTTTCTCCCTATTTCATCATTAAAAAATATAAAAGAGGCTTGTGTTTTATTTGATGATGCTTACGAATCTGAGATTGCATATTTGGATTCTTTCACACCGGGGTCTAACCGGGCACAGCCTCACATCCTGAGTCTCCCCACGACCTGTGTCTCATGCCCGACAGTCATATCTCAATGTGTACATCCTGTAACGACGGTTGAGAATCTATCCTCTGTGGATGTTATCCCTGTCACGTCCATTGTATCGGCGGGAAATGAAGTACATGTATCTGTATTATCTTCGACTTTTTCTCATGTATCCTCTGTGGATGTTATCCCTGCCTCGACCATTGTATCGGCGGGGGTTGATGTTCCTGTATCTGTATTATCTTCGTCTATACCTCCTGTTTCTGGTGGAGTGATTACACACGATGCTTTATATTTTCCTTCTACCATCCCGCCAGTGGAGACCATATTGGATGGCGTGGTGGTTCCTCCACCATCGTTACCTGGTTCTTACCCTATAGGTTTGGTGACTACTTCTGTCCATTCCGTTGCTACCTCTCCTCTTATTGTTTCGACTTCCGGTGCTCCTGTTGCTGTTTCTACTTATAGACCTTATTTGTCCTTACCTGGCAGTAGCCTCATCCAGGGGGATGTCTCTTTACAGCCTTCGGAACAGTTGTCTTGTCATATACGGCCTCTTTTTACATCTGCTGACTTTCCACCCCTTGTCACCACTAATCCTACCTATGAATCTTCTCCTCAAAGCCCGACTGAAGCTCCGTCTTTCTCCGATCCTGCATTACACAATACTTTGCAGATCTTCTCTGATAGGACTCCTCTTTCGCACTTTGTCTTGCCCCTTGACCCCATTCGTTTTGAAAATGTTACCATCAGGGGGAAGAAGAAAAGATACCCTAAAGCTGCTCTACCTGAGTCTCTCGCTCCTGCTCCACACACCCCTATATCAACTCGGATTAAGAATGCAGCACGTTTGTCCAGTTCCACTCATCACAGGGTCCTTAGAGCATCGACCCCTTCACACTCAGGTTCATAATGCGTATTCTGTCTTTGAATGTTCGAGGACTGGGGGGCACAGTCAAACAGAAAATCCTCCGCCTTTTGATCTCTTCCCTTTCCCCGGATGTGATTCTCCTCCAGGAGACCATGACCAGCATTTACCCATCCCTTTTTGCCTTCTCCAAGCTGTGCCCCGGGTGGGAATTTTGTGCCATTGACTCTTCTGGCCTTTCGGGGGGCATCCTCTCTGGATGGAACCCTCATGTCCTCAGATGTAAGGCTTTTCATACGATGGCGGGCATATTACTCCATGTTTCTTTGCGGGGGTGTACTTTTCCTTTTTCCATTTTAAATGTCTATGGACCTTACTTGCATCGGGATGTTTTTTGGAATACTATTGCCTCGGGAGGTTTACTTTCCATTCAGAACCTTATACTTGCTGGAGACCTTAATTTCACTCTGAATGTTTCGGAGATTTGGGGCACTAAAGCCATTGTGGATCCCCTGGGACCTACCCTATCCACCCTCTTCTCTGCCCATCACTTGGTGGATATTGCTCCAACATGTGCTGGTCCCACTTGGCGTAATGGTAGAGCGGGAGAGGAGGGTATCTCTAAGAGGTTGGACTGCTACTTGCTTTCTGAACAGCTCATTGGACTTTTGCCTAGACACCGTGTGTGGACCCACAGATGTGGCATTTCCGATCATTTTTCTATTATACTTGAATGGGGTGATCATTCCGAGCCTTGCCTATATCCTTTCAAGTTTAATCATTCTTGGATTGATCATGAAGGTTTTTGTGATTTGATCCGTCAATCATGGACTGCCCCATCTATGGATACCTCTTTGGAAGCTATGTCAGACTTCATTTCTCAACTTCGTATATTAAAGGAGAAGGTCCGGGAGTGGACAAAGAAGGAGACACTTAATATGAAAATCACTTCCACTCAACTGGAAGGTGAGATTTCTGCCCTCCTCCATTTGTCCCATTCTGGGATTCTACCACTGAATCAGCATTGCAGATTAAATGATCTCAGAGCAAACTACAATAAGATTTTGGCACATGAGATTGCCTCTGCAAGATTACAAAGCAGAATCACATGGGCTAAACAGGGCGATGCTAATACAAAATTCTTCCATGCTGTGGCATCCGCCCGGAAAAATCAGAATGCTATATGGAGTCTACAAGATATTGATGGGGTTTGGATCTCATATGATAAGGGATTAAAAGATATGGGGGTTAGACATTTTAAAGAGATTTTCACTGATGATGGGATGACTACCCTTTCTGCTCAATTAAATGTCCTTCGTCTCTTCCCGTCATATCTTACCGAGGAATATAGGGGTGCCTTTACCCGTCCCGTTACTCTTTCGGAAGTTGAGGTGGCTCTGAAGACTTTTAAAAAAGATAAGGCCCCTGGTCCGGATGGATGGACTGTTGAGTTTTATTTATATTTCTTTGATTTGCTGGGTCCCTCCCTTTTAAACCTGGTGGAGACTGCCCGATTATTGGGGAGGGTTTCTCCTGCTTTAAACTCTACTTTTATTGCCCTCATACCAAAGATTGAGCATCCTATCAGTTTTGGGGATTACAGGCCTATATCTTTATGTAATCTATGCTTTAAATTGATCTCAAAAGTTGTGGCTTTACGACTTAAACCCTTCTTGGACTCCCATATCACACCTCAGCAGTTTGGGTTTCTAAAGAACCGCCTGATTCATGGGCCTGTGGCCATTACACAGGAGGTATTACATACTGTAAAGCTTATGAAAATATCTGCCCTCATACTCAAACTGGACTTGACGAAGGCTTTTGATCGTGTAAATTGGACTTACATAAGGCTGATACTTATTCAGATTGGGGTACCTTTGGTTGGGGTTAACTGGATTATGGGTTGTATATCTTCATCAAATTTTGCTGTAATCGTCAATGGCTCTCCCTCATCTTTTTTTCCCGCTTCTCGGGGCATCAGACAAGGCTGTCCACTCTCCCCTCTGATCTTTATATTAGTCATCGAAGGACTTAGCCTCTTGATTGCTGATGCTAAGCAAAATGGTCTGATTAAGGGTATTAAGATCACAAATGATCTCATCATCACTCATCTCCTTTTTGTGGATGATGTGATACTATTTGGAATGGGCACTGTTGAAGACTGGATTGCATTCAAGGTGATCCTTGAAACTTTCTGTGAAGCCTCTGGCATGAAAATCAATATGGACAAATCCTATTTTCTGCACTATAATGTGAAGGATTTCATTTTGCGGGGGGTATCTGACATTTTGCCTTACCGTTTTGATCACCTTGACCTGGGTCTCACTTACCTGGGTTTTTTCTTGAAACCTTCGGGATACCTTGTAAAGGACTGGCTTTGGCTCATTAAAAGATTTGAATCCCGTATTAAACATTGGACTAACAGGTTCTTGTCGTTGGGGGGTCGACTGGTACTTATCCGTGCTGTTCTCACCAGTCTTCCGGTCTATTGGTGTTCTCTTTTCCCCATCCCATCTTCCATCTTGGACAAGCTTAGGAAACTTATCTTCAACTTCCTGTGGGGTTCAACAGCTGTAAAAAAGAAGTTTCACTTGGTTGATTGGAAACTGCTGGCTCGGCCCATCACCATGGGGGGTTGGGGTATTAAAAACTTGCCTCTTTTCAGTATATCATTGAGAATGAAGAATTTCTGGTATGCTTTGAATACCTCTGGTATTTGGAATCAGCTTATTAGGACTAAGTATATGAAGAATATGTTGATCCAAACCTGGTGCAGAAATAAATACTTCAGATATAACAACTCTTCTCGTATCTGGATGGGATTCATTAACACCCTGAAATGGATTGGGCAAGGCTTAATTTGGCAAGTGGGTCAAGGTACTGAGGTTCGAGTGGGGGCGGATCCAATTGTGGGTCTGGGCAGTACATATATACTGCCTAATGAACTTAGAACTTACCTAGAAGATTATGGCATTATCACTCTTGCCCAGGCCAAAAATCATGATACAGGACACTGGTTCACTGCTGAGGATTTAGATTTATGTGATGAATGGAGTTTCTGTGGAGTACATATATCAAAGGTTTAGAATTTAACAGGATCGGGCTAAATGAGGAATTTGATTCACTTCTGTGGTCTACTGGGAATTTTGTGGGCTCTATCAATGCTGCTAAGAGTTATGAATGTCTGGTTAAAAATTATATACATGATGACTATAACCAGGTTTGTCTACTGCTTTGGTCTTTAAAGATTCCATCGAATATTATATGTTTTATATGGCTATTGGTCAAAGACAGAATACTTACCTGGGACCATCTACTATCAAGAGGGTTCTATGGTCCTAGCAGATGTGTACTATGTGAAAAAGATTCAGAGGACTGTGGACATTTATTTCTTATGTGTCCTTTCATGGTTAACATTTTCACTCATTTCTCGATTTTTTTGGGCTCCACCATCTGTCCTCATAACACTGTACATTCCTTCCTGAAGCACTGGTTTGACTCCACTGCTATATCTGACCCTATCCGATACACTCCTATATTTATATTCTGGTACCTGTGGCTCCTCCGTAACCAATGTATCTTTGAGAATGTCAAACCATTAGCCACTACTCTCATATTCAAAATTGAAGATATGCTTGCCCTTTACCCTGTACCTCCATGCAAAAATAAGATCAGGATGATTGGTCCTCAGCCTCTTCATGTCTATCCTGTAGGGTATTTTGATGGTGCAGCTCAAAGAAAGTTGGGGGGCGCTGGGTTAGTGATCTATTTAAGTGAAACCCACTATTATTGTTTCTCTGTGGGCTGCGGTATTGGATCCAATACTAGAGCAGAACTGCTGGCTCTTTGGTCTCTGCTTAGAATTGTCATTATGATGGGACTGCCCATAAAAATGATATATGGTGATTCAATGGTGGTTATATCATGGGTCAATAGACTGTCGGCCCTGAATATACCCACATTGAAACACTGGTGTGAAGATATTTTTACCATGTTGCATCTTGTCCCTTCAGTGGCCTTCAATCATATCTTTCGGGAACACAACATACTTGCTGATGAGCTTTCAAAAAAGGCTCTTTCATTGGATTTGGGATCTGGATTTTACAGGGAATATTTGGATGGGAAACATATTGGTGAGGGACTATTTACACTCTTTTGATGGCTGTTATCTTCACCATTTACAGCATCTAGTCATATGATAAGTATCTACTTTTTGTTTTTTGTCTAGAGATATTTCAGCATGTTGTTGTGCTTGCCTGAATGGTATGTTTAAAGGACACTGACAGTAAAATTCTGACCTGATATATCAGGAGTGATGAATAAGTCTGATGAGATACAGACTTAGTCCCCTATCACTGTTTTTGAATGATTGGCTGTATGTAGTTTTCATCAAGCTGCTACTATTTTGGTACTTGTTATATTTTGCTTGTATTGCTGACTATTTTACAGTTTTTATAGCTGTTCCTGTTATGTACTAAAATGAATACATGCTGTTGATGATTCCACTATGGGTGGTTATTCAGGGGACTGTTTAGTCTCTCTCTATGTAACTGTTTAAGATGTCTTTTGATTCTATATGAATATCAAAGGCTGGTATTTTTTCCTCTGAAAAAAAAAAAAGTTGAAGGGTAAATACTTCAATATCGGGGTTCTTCCGATCGATATTGTAAGCTGTTCTTTATGCCTCCTTATTAGACATAAGATTTTTGAATTTATTTTGTGCGGTTATTTGGGCTATGTTGTATGAATTGTTTTATCAGTGTAATAGTTTTCTAGACTTGCTAGTAAATTGTTCTCAGATTTTTAGTTTTCACTTGGTTCAGATTTATTTGTTGGATTTCAAGTTAAATTCCTTTTGTGGATCATTGTTTTTTTGTGGTTCATTGTTAGGTTACTGGGATTAGTGATTCTAGATTGGACCTCCTTTCTACTCATAGAATGAAGCAAGCATTCACAGAACACATAAGAGAAAGAGTCCCGAAGATTCTTTGTTCTATTTTAAGAAGATGGTCAAGATATTATATGAGAGGAGGGAGATGACCTCCCGAGAATTTTTTTTACGGGGTACAATATTTTTCACATTGAGTAGATCATGGCTCCACCTTGTTACCACCTATTTGCTTTACATCCAATCTTGGATTGATTTGCCTTTGGATAGGAAGATTCCATTCCTTGATCTATAGCAGTTCTTTGTTCCTGCACCATCTATTGGTACTAGATTGCAATGAGAATATCTGGCAGGGTTTCGAAGGAGGGTCTAGGAGGGTTTCGAATAGTTGAAACTTCCTTCGATCACAACATAGATTGTATCTCATATGATGGCGGGTTGGATCCCCTAGCCTGTTTAACCATGAGTACATCCAGGGACACTTCTTACATATTCTACACAACCATGCTTGGATGAGATCGAATCCTCAAGCAAAAAACCCTAGCCTGAAAAAAAAAAAACCNACCATGAGTACATCCAGGGACACTTCTTACATATTCTACACAACCATGCTTGGATGAGATCGAATCCTCAAGCAAAAAACCCTAGCCTGAAAAAAAAAAACCTTAGTTTCATTTACATGGAGAGGTTTTCTATGAGAAAATAAATCCCAAATTGTCTCGAGTTGAAAAAATAAATCCCAAATTATCATATGGATGGCCTTCAACTAAATATGTTTATAATTTGTTCTACTCACGAAAATAAACTTCACTGAGTCTTGCTGAAATAATCAACCACCACTAAAAAGGGATTTATTTGATTATATTGCATCTCGTTCAAGTTCACAAATGTTTCATTTTCCATTAATTATCATTTCATGGAATAATGGTTCAAGTTACTTCTACTAGGACACAACTTGTTGGAATATATTAAACCCACTCATAACGTAGGATAAAACAATTAATCATTATTTGATTAATTATTCACCCACTAGCTTAATTAGTTGGCATCCACTTGCACCTTAAAGTCAATACATGCCATCTATATCCTAGGAATGATTTATTTCTAATTACGGGTTGATCTTGACCACCTTTTGACCATCCATAATTAGTATACAACACTTTACAGCAGATTCTGCTTTTTCTGCTTTTCTATGGATAAGGTAAAGCTAGTCAAACTAGGAAATTGGGTGCTTTTGTTGCCAACCCATCCTCCATGACTTTTCCTCCATTTTCTAGGATTAGCATGTTTTTTCCATCTCCTTGACAACTCACTCATGCTTTTTCCAACTCATGAAGTCCTTAATAGATTTGGGAAGTGCTTTAGCCACCGATGGGGGTTTGCTATATTTTGGTAAGTCAGCCTTTTTGAGCTTTATGAGTTGTCTCCATACAACTCGATTTTCCTATGAAAGATTTACTATTTATGTACACTATTATTCATCATTATTTAATGGAAGGATACACACCAATATTCATCTCTTCATTCATGTGATTCAGTCTCTTTTCTTCTCTCTATTTTTCTTGTGTATGCTAGTGATAATTCTTAGTAGCAAGATCTATTTCTTGTGCTTCTTCTTAGCATCATTGCTCATAGCATTGATCTATTATTTCTACAATGTATCAGAGCTATAGGGAGAACAACCTTGCCATCTTCTACATGGTATCATAGCTACAGGGAGCACAACCTTGCCATCTTCTACATGGTACCAAAGCAGCAAGGTTGATCAATTTCTACAGAGTTGAGGAGCACATCTAGTCTCCTATCCCTCTCTGACGAAGAGCTTGTCTAGATTACAAGATTTTCTCCTAGTTTTGCTTTTTCAGGTTGCAGAGAGTATCTCCTAGACAATATCAACAACTTCAATATGGATTCAAAATTTCCTCTACTATCTCCTTTCAGATTGGAAGCCAAAGATGAGCGCATACTTGAAGAGGAAATGTCTCTTTGATGTCTCCATTTGTGCATTTAGCGAGCCTGAGCCTTATGAAGAGAAGATTGATTGGATAAATAATTGTGATAGAGCTTATGGAATTATGTGTTTGGAAATGTCTCCAAATATATATCATCTCATAGATTTTGTTGAGTATCCATTTCAGCTTTGGAAGAATTTGGACAAAGCTTTTGGTTTGCAGGAAATAGAAGATGAAGCATGGAGCGAACCCAGCATCTCCTCTTTTTCTCTCTCTCAAGATTTCTTGACCTCTAAATTCTCTGATGAAGTTGATCATGATGAAGAATTTTCTCATACCGTTCATGTTGATGCTTCCCTCTTTGATTCGAATGCTTCCTCCTTCAATCAAGAAGCAAATATTGAAGAGCCATCTTTTTCTGTGTCTCTTGAAGGTGATTTTTCTTCTTGTGATACTATTGATGAAAAAGAAGTAACATATGGAGCTGCTATTGATATTTATTATGATCCTATAACCCATTCATTGTTCTCTAAATCTCCTATATCTATGTGTCAAATCCTTCACACTTTGTGCATACCTCTCTCATTGATGGTGCACAACCCAGTGATTTCCAGGATGTTTGCTTAGCCAAATCAAGCCTTATTTGTCTCATACCACTTACATTACTTGATCTCATGTGCTTCAACATATCCTCCTTTTTTCTTGGAATCAATACTCAGAACCTCCTTGAAGATTGTGAACATTTCATTATTTCCTCCTTTCATACAGAGGATTCATTACCAGTGTATTCCCATGAGTCTACTGATATTCTTATATGTGATCCTTTGGATTCTGATTTATAAGAATATTTTCAGGTTGATACACATATCATACCACCATCCATACCATCTACCATACCTCTAAATAATCCTAAGACTATACAAATCCCAAGTTCACTAGTTGATTCCTCATTGGTCTCTTATCCAGTGATATTTATCTTACATGGTTTGAAGTCTTTCCTATCTTTAAATGGCTGGTTATCCATGACCTTAGTAATATTTGGATTGATATTAAACATGTTTGGATCTGTTCTAAACACTTATGGTTCAAATCTTATTCCCATACATCATTTAGATTTTTACACCTATCAATTTTCCCCAATTGCTCATAATTTTCCTAGTCTAGCCCTATATCCTCATGGAGCCACTTAAGCATTTGTCTTTGCTGTTCCATATGCTAATATTTCTGATATATCAGATTTTTATCAGCCTCATATCAGATCTAGAAAAGTGCTGCATCAGATTGGAAAATTGACATGTGATCCACATCACAATTTTGCAGCTATTCAGGGAATTGGGTGTGAAATAAATTGTCTTAATTTTTGTACTCTTTGGAAAGGAGTATGCACGGATCTCTTTTCCATTTCAGATTATGTTTGCAGATCAAAGTTTGACAACAACAAGAAGCATTCAGATAATGCTCCTACTTCATCAGTTGATGAGATACAAGGATTCTCTCTTCTTCCTTCTTGCAGGTTCTAGACTCTAGCGCATGATCATGGAGTTCATGATTTCTTCAGCAAGTCCTTCATCCAGACGCAGTTCATTCAGCTCATTAAAGTGAAGATGAAGATATGTTGAAGACATATTTCAAATTGTGTGCCTTGTCTTATCTTGAGGGAGGATTTTCCCCATGTGGTTTTGCCTCTTTCCTCACTTTTTTGGACATAATAATTGTTAAGGAGTGACCATAGCCTTGTTGTTGGGCCCTATATGCATCTATATTTTTTGACATACCATCGTAAAGTCAGACTTATAGGGGGGGGTTGGAATATATTAAACCCACTCATAACTTGGGATAAAATAATTAATCATTATTTGATTAATTATTCACCCACTAGCTTAATTAGTTGGCATCCACTTGCACCTTAAAGTCAATACATGCCATCTATATCCTAGGAATGATTTATTTCTAATTCTGGGTTAATCTTGACCACCTTTTGACCATCCAGAATTAGTATACAGCACTTTACAGCAGATTCTGCTTTTTCTGCTTTTCTATGGATAAGGTAAAGCTAGTCAAACTAGGAAACTGGGTGCTTTTGTTGCCAACCCATCCTTCATGACTTTTCCTCCATTTTCTAGGATTGGAATGTTTTTTCCATCTCCTTGAAAACTCACTCATGCTTTTTCCAACTCGCGAGGTCCTTGATAGATTTGGGAAGTGCTTTAGCCACCTATAGGAGTTTGCTATATTTTGGTAAGTCGGCATTTTTGAGCTTTATGAGTTGTCTCCATACAACTCGATTTTCCTATGAGGGATCTACTATTTATGTACACTATTATTCATAATTATTTAATGGAAGGGTACACACCAATATTCATCTCTTCATTCATGTGAATCAGTCTCTTTTCTTCTCTCTATTTTTCCTGTGTATGCTTATGAGAATCCTCTTGTGCTTCTTCTTAGCATCACTACTCATAGCATTGATATATTATTTCTACACAACTTATTTCAATTAGTGGGATTAATGAAATTTGGCACTTAGTTTCTTCTAAGAATTCATGCAATCTTATTGATGCATTTTATTAGAAGAGGATAAATGAAAATTTGTTTGGCACTAAGTACTGAACTCAATCTCTAGTTTCACACCATTTATGTTTGGCTAATGTCACTTGTATTTTTTAATATAAACAGTTGGCTTCTTTGCAAGTGAGTACCCCTCTTTTACATATATTGAATGGGTTTAAATGTACATGTCTTTCTAACACAAGTTCTAGATGTTCATTCCAAGTGTAATTTACAAATTAATAATAAAAACTAATTTGTTCTTCATGTACTTAGAAGTTAGTGTTGAAATTATTCAAATAATTGAGAGGGGGGGTGAATCAGTTATTTCTAAAGCTTAAACCATTTTCAATATTTAAAACATTATTATTGATTACATATTTACAGTTATGATAATGTAGCAAGTATAACAAAAGGAATGATGATCATCAATCAAACACACATGATAGAGACATGCAAATTTCATCTTTATTTGAGCACCTACTCAAATGAGGTTGCAACCTCTGTTTTACAAATTTCTTCTTGTGGAAAGCACCAACTCTCATGTTTTTCTACCACCCACTAAAATAGCATTCTCTAGCTACAACTGGATGAAAGCACCAACTTCCACTTGTGCAAAATACAACTTGTACAGAGAAGACAACATGTTTTTCCTAGCACCACCCTACCACCCTTGTTCCTTAGATTTAAACATGTTCATTACAATATGTAGAAAAACAAATATAACAATGCATACCAACTCTGTTAGGATCTATTTCTAGATTTTCTTATGCGGATTGGTTCCCCTCATTGTCTCTATTTTGGATATTCTTAAAAGAACGCCAAGTCCTCTTTCATTCTACAATCCCCATTTCGACGACGATCCATGCACCAACTCTCTGCCTGCAGAGAGCGCACAAACTGCTCTTCACCCGCATCCTCTTATACTTTTCAATCTTTAAACCCTTCACCTATTCATATGCATGACTATTCATCTCCATAACTGATCAAAATCGTTCCATCCCTTATAACAGACAAGGAGTCCAATCGATGTGTAATCATAAGTTTCTACAACGCATCTTCGCTATTTTCCTTTTTCTAGGAAATCAGAGTTTCCACGGTTCTAGTTTCACAAGACCTCTTCTGTGTCGTCAATTCTATGCGGCCTCTAGACTGACTGTTGATCTAAAATAGGACTTAACATACACCTGCTTCTGCACATACTTTTCCGTAAACTCCTTTCGCACCGTCGATTTCTTGTGCATCATTTTCTGATCATCAATCTTAGATCAGATGCAGATTGTGGATCCCAGGTTTTCAAAATCTGTTTAAACAACTACCACAATTTACACCTTCTAGTTTTTTCCATTCGCATTCCACTGGCGGATACCAGGCTGTGAAAACCCATAGAATTTTAGACTTTGATTTCTCATCTTCTACATTTCGCCTTCTACTTTTCTTCTGAACTGTTGATTTCCTTGCATGTTTGTTGGAGGAGCTAGTCGATGAGCCCACTAGTAGAATAGCCAACTAATTAGAGATTAGGTTGGCCGCGTAAGGTGGTGTTGGTTGACCGAACCGACAGGTAGTTATATGTAACTGTTTGTAAATCAAATATATTAGGTTGTTGAGCCAGATGGGAACTCGGCTCAGTTTTGTGTATGTATGGACCCTCGTGATATAATATAATATGTTTTTCTATACCTATGTTCTTGTCTTTTGTGTCTGTTATGTCTGTTATGTCTGTGTGATTCATTGTGTATTTTTGGTAACCCTCTGTGTATCTGTGAGATTACAACATTGGTTCTGTTGTCGGTCGTACATATCTGAGATGACTATAAGCAGATGATATCAGAACAGAAGATTAAGAACTAGTGGGAGCGTAAGATAGAAAATTATTTGCAGAATTACGTGAGGAGAAACAGATTAACCACTGCTGAGGCGAAGGAGAAATTCTTCACTGAAACTCATGAGAAGTTCATAGAATCGGTACCCCATCTTTTGAAAAAAATTCTGGATGAAAAAGACGAAAGCTACTAAGGACCAAGAGCTACTAGAGAAACTGATTCGAGGGGGACGAACAAACCTGTCAGAGTGGTTTGAAAAGATCACAGGCGAATTCTGTGAGGAGCAAGCCATAGAAGAAAGAACATTGGTAGAAACTGTTCAGAAGAAATTCTATACAGACCATACCGAGCAGTTCATGTGCTCCCTACCGACCCTACTATTCAAATTCCTGATAGAAAAAGGAGTGGGTCATATTGTAGAACCTCGTCCGTCACTGCACGAACCGCCACCAAATTATAACTGGGCGGAGAAATAGAAAAAGTGGGAGAAATTCATTGCCGAAAGGGAGTGGGAGTACTTCCTAAGCAAGTAAACAAAACTATCTAAGCTTTCTAAACTGTCGGGTAGGCTATGGGGGGTAGTTGGTCATATGTCGAGGTAAAGTGAAGAGGATTCTAGTTGACTAAAACGGAGATACCATCACCAGTAATGAAAAGTCAACATAAAAAGGAAATCGAATGAATAGTGACAAACAAAGGCACAACGGATTTACAGAAAGTAGAGAGAGAGAAGAGGCTAAAAAGAAGGGAAGAGACAAGAGAGCGGGCTATAGCACTACAAAGAGGAATGAATACTAGGGTGACAGACCAGGAAATAAATCCGCCAGAGTCGGGTCATGACCGACAGGAAGAAGGCGTGGATGAAGAAGCATCACCCATGGAAGAAGACTTGTGGATAGAGAAGCGTAAAGCTCTCCAGATAGAAGTTCCCCAGGAGATAAGACCTCTGTCTCCAAGGAATCTGAGTACCAAGATACAAGCCATTGTCGAAGAAGACCTAAGACTAAGAGCTGGTGAGTTTGGTATATGGAGTCGACTAGACGATGAGGTAAATGAAGATAATCATCTAGTGATTCGTCGACCGAAGGAAGGAAATTAGGTCACACTTCAGGTGTACCCTTCCAATCGAAGTATCCACTTACTTTACCCAACACATGAAGGAGCACCCCCCTACCAAACACAGCTTTGGAAAATACAGAACAATCGGACCTGCAGACAAATCAGTGCAGTTGGACATCGACAGGAGAAGTCGGCTGCTTGTCAGAGAAGAAACGACAAACAAAACAACTGACAGGAATGAAAGTTTCATCGACAATAGCTCTGCACAACGAAACAACCAAAACACCCCACTACCCCCACCACCGCCACCTCCTGGAGGAGATAGCGATAGGGATTTCGACATGGGTCACGGATCAGCACATATCCCTCTATACGAGGGTGGTGAAGATCTTAGATGACATTGGTTCGTTTGTGAGTCAACATGGAAGGCAAATCAAGTTACAGTTGAAGATCGACAAATGGCACAGTTCGTCGGTGCCTTGAGGAAAAGAGCACTAACATGGTACATGACCTATATCGAGAGAACTCCCCAAGCATCTAAAGCAGAAATTAAAGTGCAATTCTTGTCTTTCTTTAAAACTCCAGATGCAAAACATTTGGCAGCAAAAAAGATGAAAACAACATCTCAAAAGCCAGCAGAGTCTGTCCGAGAATATGACAAATGATGGAAAGACTTCCTCAGCCAACTCGATTGGGTAATTGATGAATAGATATTAATTTACTAGTTCCTTGCAGGTCTATCACAGAAAATTCGGTGGCACATAAGCTTGGAGACGTTTAAAATGTACGAATATATGCTTACCAAAGCTTTGCAAGTGGAGATGGATGAATATTTCCCAGCATATCCCACGGATACTGGACTGGAAGAACAGCTAGAAATCATGCAAAAATCATTGAAAGAGTTGAACCCCAAGAATCTGGATGTCTGGTGCACAAAATGCTCAACGGTCGGACACGCTAAAGATAACTGTCGACAAGACATAAGTCGACAGGACGTTCCATTTGTTTAGACAAAGTGCTTCTGCAACATCTGTCGAGAACATGGAGAACACACAATGAAAGATTGCCCGTATAACATGAAAAATGAAAAAGCATCTTGGTGTGCAATCTGTGAAGTAAAAATTCATGCAATGGCTGACTGTCACTTAAACTTAAATAACCGACAAAACTACCAAGCAGTCTACCAGAAAAATATAGTCACGCAGAACAACGATAACAACCAGCGAAACAATGATCAAAAGGAACCAAATAATCAAAGATATGAAGGTCATCGATATGAGCGTCAGTTCGACAACCGCCGTGTAGGATATGGAGGTCGAGGTCAATTCTCTGGGAATCGCGACAATCGACCACGTCGGCCCATCCAGTGCTTTACATGGTATAAAGAAGGTCATCGATATGCAGATTGCCCATATGAGGACAGAACCGATTTAAAATTTTATACTAGTTGTTGAGTCGGTGATCACGCATTAGAGTATTTCTCTACTATGCTTGATAAAATCAATAAAAAGAAAAACGTCAATGTCTTGTCGTGCGTTCAAAAACATGATGTAATCAATACGAAGAATCTGCATATAGTAACCCAACACGGGACAAAAATTAGGAGTGATAATCCACGCTTAAGTAAAATAAAATAAAAGAATGATTATCCTAATCCAGCTAAACAAAAAAAATTATATAATGACTCAACGAATATGTTTAAAAAATTTGCTAGACAAGAAGAAGCTGATAATAGTCAACAAAGCACAGTTAAAGAATTAATACGTTTAGTACAAGATGATAAAGCGGTATCTCAATTCATTGAATTATTGTATAATATGAAGCATAATAATAATACAGAAAAAACAAACAAAAAACATATGCAGTTTAAACCAAAAGGACAAAAGTGATGCCGACCCACTTGTCGACCTAAAAATTGAAGGATACCATGTTCAACAAGTTGTACTTGACTTCGGCTCACAAGTAAATATTATGACTCATGACACTTGGGAACAGTTGGGTAGACCTCGACTATATGAGTCAGGAATATACCTCAAATTAGCCAACCAAGGTCTGATCGAACCTATCGGAGTTTGGAGAAATGTCGATAGTGACAATAAAAGGAATATCGACCGAAGTCGACTTTGAAATTATTGACCCTAAGGAAGGATCCAGTTCCTTCCCAGCTTTAGTAGGCCGACCATGGGGAAGAAAAATGAAAGCATCAATATCTTTAGATAAAGAGAGGATAAAAATAAAAGGGAATGGACAGAAAGTTATAGTACCTATCCATCCATCCCAAGGAGAACCTTGGATAGAACCTATTTTTTGAATAAATCGACATCCGACAATTATATCAAATACAAAATAATGAAGACTACACATAACCCAATGTCTATGGCGAGTTTCACTTAGGCAATCAAGATTCAGTAGGATACAACTCAAATGCAGAATTATATGATTGGGAAGTCAAAACTATGAGACACAAGCAAGAGGTTGCTGAACCATTCAAATAGTGCAGAAGAAACTAGTCCAACAATGTTTCTTAGTTTCCATCATCCCAAAAATATTTGAAAAGAAAAACAAGGAATACCCTACTTTAAAACCAACAAATATAAGTATCAGACAAATCCCAAGATACAAAGAAAGAGAATCACCAGTTATTCATATAAAACAAGTATCTAAAAGCATTGGTGAACATGGCCGATTACAAAGCTTAGTAAAAACCTTCACAGGACAAGCTGCTAGATGGTGGGATACCCATCAATCAAGGTTGCAGACATGGACAACAACTTCGACTTACTTTGTAGAAAGATTTGGAGGAAAGAGGCTAACCAAACAAGCACAAATACCTATGTTCATCTAGGGGCAGGACCCAAAAGAACACATAAGAACATGCGAAAAAGAGTGGAAACGACTTGGGTGTAAAGACGAACGTACATGGCCACACATGTTTCCATCGACACTATCCGACTCACCAAACAAATGGTACAAAATTGAAGAAGCATGGGGTGAAACATTTCAATGGCATGAACTTAGATAGAACTTCATCAAAGACTTCAGCTTTATACCACAAAACAAAAAGTTAGTCAAAACTGCAAAACAAATCAAAGAGTTTATAGAACCGACCGGAAACAACACCCTAACACAAAATTATGATCGACCGACAATAACATGTCATAACATACAAACCAAGAGAATACCACAGTCAACAAGACTACAAATGGAAAACGAAAATCCGAAAGGGAAAAGCTTTCGATGGAAATCATACCATTCAGAAACAACAAAACCAATTCGCACAGTACTTAAAGTCGAGACAGTCGACAAAGAATATACCGACCGAATGACTGCAACAGACTTTCCTGCTACATTTTCACAATTCAAAGAAGGGATTTGACCGATCAATGAAGCCAAAGCACCAAAATGGTTAGATGCCAAAGTGAAAACTAAATAATTTGACATATCAAACGATGATCAACCAAAAATGGCAAAATTTGGTGATTACTAGAGTGAAGAACAAACAACCGAAAGAGTATACTTACTAAAAGAATTCCAGGATGTATTCGCTAGAGACTACAAAGATCTCAAAGGTCTATTCCATGAAATGGGCGAAATGAAGATCGACATTAAAACTGATGCCCGACCTGTAAAGAAGAGGCCATATAAATTAGCTCATAAATACAAAGAGATAGTCAAGAAAGAGATTGATAATATGTTTGCAGCAGGAATATCTACCCTATTGACCAATCGAAATGGACAAGTCCAATGGTTGTACAACTAAAGAAACACGACTCGACAAAGCTAAGGATTTGTGTTGACTTCAGAGAATTAAACAAAGTCACCTTAACAGACCCATTCCCAACACCCTATGTAGATGAAATCCTAAATAAAGTTGCAGGACATGAATACTACTCGTTTACATACGGACTCTCAGGTTACAACCAAGTACCAATAGCTATAGAAGACCAGAAAAAGACAACATTCGTATGTGAATTCAGCTCATTTGCTTACAAAGTTATGCCTTTTGGTCTTAAAAATGCACCTGCAGTATTTTTGAGAATTGTGGTCAAAACATTTCAAGAATATATCTACAAAACAATGGCAGTGATATTTCGATGATTGGACAATATACTCTATGCTTAAAGATCACTGCAAATGGCTAAGGCTCATGTTGGAACGATGCCGACAAATCCAGCTATCTCTAAACATAAGGAAATGCATATTCCTAACTCCTATAGGGATACTATTAGGACACATTGTATGCAAAGAAGGCATCAAGGTCGACTTTGTAAAAATAAAAATTATCCTAAACTTAAAACCACCAGTGAACCGAAAATAAGTCAAGGTACTACTTGGTCATACAGGATATTACAGGAAATTTATGAGATACTATTCAGATATGACCTACCCATTGGAAGAACTCTTACGATAAGATCAGGAGTTCGACTAGACAAATGAATTTAACATGCCATTTCAAACACTCAAGAGGAAGCTAGTGGAGGCACCCATTCTAAGGTTCCTGAATTGGTCGATCAAATTTCACGTACAGATCGACGCATCAGGCCTAGAAATAGGAGTGATCTTAACACAACCAGGGGGCGACATAATGGATTACCCCATAGTTTACAGCAGTAGAAAACTAAATAAGGCAGAAAGAAATTATTCGACAATAGAGATAGAAGCATTAGGAATGGTTTTTGCACTACAGAAGTATCGACATTACCTACTAGCCAACCCTTTCATATTTTATACCAACCACCAAGCATTAAAATACCTTGTAAACAAACCCTTACACCATGGGAGAATTTGTCGATGGCTACTACTATTCCAAGAATTCGAATTTGAAGTCGTTGTTAAACTAGAAAAATTAAATGTCGGACCCGACCACTTGTCGCGAATCGACACAAGAGAGGAACCGACAAGAGTCGAAGACGACCTACCGGATGCATACCTATTTCGAATAGAAGCAGTCCCAGCAGAATTAGAGGAAATAGCTCAATTCTTAGAAAGTGGTCAAGCATCAGAGGGCATGAGCACGAAAAAGAAACAAATATTATATATGAAAGTTGCACCATATAGCCTCATAAATGGATTTTTATATAAAATGGGCCTGGATGACATCCTGAGACGATGTGTATTAGAACACAAAAGAGATAATATCATGTATGAAGCACACTATGGATTGGCAGGAGGAAATTTTCAAGAAGATACAACTACCAAGAAAATCCAACAGTCAGGGCTATGGTGGCCAACACTATACAAGGATTGTAAAAAGTTTGTGAGCCAATGCGACGGATGTCAATGATTGGGTCGACCTCTACCTAGTACAGAAATTCCTTTGATATCAGTAAACCCAATTTTAACATTTGAAATTTGGGCCATCAACTTCATAGGACCATTCCCGATACCAAAAAAAAGAACAGGTGTAAGGTACATAATAATCGCAGTAGAATATGTAACCAAGTGGGCAGAAGCAGAACCAATCGACACATGTTCCAATGAGATAGCTGCTAAATTTATCTATGAAAATATAATTACTAGATTTGGATGCCCAATAACCCTAGTCAGTGACCAAGGTTCACACTTTATTAACAAAACCATCAAAGCACTAACCGACCAGTTCAAAATTGACCACCGACGTAGTACATCTTATCACCCTCAGTCGAATGGAGCAATAGAGGCATTCAACAAAACATTAACAAGGGGTCTAACAAAAATCTACAATATCGACAAAGATGATTGGGACAAAAGATACGTGCAGTATTATGGGCTTACAGAACAGCATACAAGCGTTCAACCGACCAAACACCATTTCGACTAGTCTATGGCCAAGAAGCAGTTGTTCCACTACATTTTCGACACCAAAAACCTATCATAGCTGATATTTTACATGTCGATGTCAAAGAAGGTAGGAAGGACCAACTGATGTAATTAAGCAATCTAGAAGAACACTGACTACTCGCTTTGCAACATCAAGAAATCCAAAAACAGCAGCAGAAGGCTTGGCATGATCGCAATATCAAAAACAAAAATTTGTCGATAGGGGACCTCGCCTTAGTATACAACAGTTGAGTAAATGGAAAACTTAAAAAGTTACATACAGAATGGATGGGACCTTACATAGTTGAAGATATTCATGCCAACGAATCAGTATGACTAAGGACATTACAAGGCATAATATTTTGGAAACTTGTTAATGGGGCCCGACTAAAATGATGCAAAAATTAAACCAAGTTCTTAAAAAAAAACATACATATAACGACCAGAACTGTCAGACAAAAACTATAAAAATCTAAGAAGACTAAAAACAACAAAATAGAACCAACACCCATAACCCAGGATGACAGGAAACTCCGAAAGTTATAATAACCAGCGCTTCGACAACTGACACCAAACCCATCGACATACCACCATTGACCATTCGCATAATCGACACCGATAGACAACCCCGAAGGTTAAATCACGCCTTCATGACTACGAACAGAATGAGCGCCAAAATCAAATTGCAATTAACGCAAACTCCAGAGACAGTGTTGAACCATCACTTCCGCCATTAATACATCCATCAACAGAAACGTCACCTCCTCCACCTATAAATATCGGGCTAGAAAAACATCATTTACCATATTTTGAAGAGATAGAACAATTCAGCAATCAGAAATTTGAGAGACAAGAACCTGTAAGAAAAGTCGACCAAGAAATCGACGAGATGGCCCCGAAACAAACCAGAGTCGCAGCTGCAAAAGCAAAAGAACTGCAATCTGCTGAAACCCCATTAATGAGAAGGTTAAGAAATATCAAGAATGCCAAGATATAGGAAACCTCGTGGTCCAAAACTTGGGTAGAAATCAAGGAATGGGCTTATGTCGACAAAAAATAGACACAAGCAGCAGAGAAGATAAACCACAGCTCCATTATGAACTACATGAACACACCGTTCATGGTGAGTTTTGGAGGAACGAAAGAAACCATGGTAAAATTCATTATCAGCCGATACCATAACAGAAAATTTTACTTCGACAGGCAAGTAGAAATCTTTGGCGAAGTCATATACAAGCTGACTGGTCTCTCAAACCAAGGCAACCATGTCCTTGTTGGCATAAAAGAAGGACTGGTAGAACGAATAACTAGAACACCATCAAGAAAAAATTCAAAAGGGCTAATGATCAGTCAGATACAAGCCCGGGCGCCACAAATCGTAGCTAAAATCATAGCAACAAGGCTCACCCCTACAGGACGAGGGAGTGATCTGAAGCTAGATATGTTAGAAGCGGTAAACACAATAGTAGAAATAGGAAAAGTGTATAGGTGGGATCAGTATGTCGCCGACATGCTCAAATCTATATGTGAGAAGTGTCAGGAGTCGGCCGTAATTATAAGTTTCCCATCTCTGATACTCTGGATAGTGATGTACCAATTGTGCCCAGTCGGGGACAAGTAGTTCCAGGAACCACAAAAATACCACATGTGGAGGTTCAAGCCATTTGCGCAGAATTGAACAATGAGGGAATTAGCAAACGGAAAAAGCATTGTTGGAAAACTGGTTCCAAAACTTAAAAATCCAGACAACCAGATGGAGGGTGCCTCAGAACATCCGAAGAAGTTTTTCGAAAACAGCACACATCCAACTAGAATTCGACCACACTGCAGTCTGGTATATGCAGGGAGCAAAATCAAAAGCAAAATCTCTCGACTATTACCCAATAGTTGAAGAGATTTTCCAAGAGCTAGCTCGACAATCAAATACAAAATTATCAATACCAGCAAAGCCTAAAGAAGTAAACCTAACAATTGAAGAACCACTAACTGACAAAGAGAAGGAAGATGACAATGAACTCTGACTATATATCAGCACCTTCGTGTCGGAAGAAACACCAGTAGAGGACACTGACAAACCACAAGTAACAACTTTACCACCACCGACCCAAAGGGTAAGTACACCAATGGAGCATCAGGTGGCCAAACCAGTAGAGAAAAACATCAGTCTGGTTCACCAATAGGATGGAGGAGAAGGACTAGAGGAAAAAATTGAATCTGATAACCCAAAATACACTATAACCAAAGACAAAATCAAAAAACTAGCAAGGGAAATAACAACCACAAGAAAAAAGGCAACTCAGGCAAAAGGGAAGGGGAAGCATAAACTTCTCCTCTAAGAATCAGAAGATGAAGACAAACTAGTAGCTACAGCCATTGACATCATAGAAGACGCTATAGCGAACAAAGTTTCGATCGAGACACAGTTCAGGCGCTTAGCGAGTCAGGAGCAAAGTAGCGGAGACCGAAAAAGGTAAAAACTACAACCCCTTCAGTCGATAAAAACATTGTCGACCTAGTGTCTACACCTCCACCCCCATCTCCAACGTAGATTACACAGGAAGACACCACACAGATCCCCACTATAAGCCCAGTCGACATTTGCAAAAATGATATGCCAGAAACCCTAAAAGAGAGGTTCGACCAGGATGGCGACTTCCAAGCATTCATTGAAAAACTTCCAGAACTGTTTACTTCAGCCCAGAAAATTTCTACCAAGTGCTCCCTAGTTGAATCTAGCACAACAACTTAGCTAGATACCACAAAAACCAAGAACTATAGCAACCATTAAGTTGAATTTTGTAAGAAATCCTGACACCTCTTCTGAAATTGCTGCAAGTCGCACCACATCAATTATACCCTCAGATAACGCCCAGCCACCACTAGCCACTGAACCAGTCGGAGGTATGGAAGAAGATGACCAGGCCGACATGGAAGTAATCAATAAAGTAATCGACAACTTATTCTCCGATGACCTTGACGACTCACCACTGGAAGTCGACAATCCATTATTGTCTGACGATATCCTCACTACACCAATTACACCCGACCATTCACCATCTCCACCACCACTTCCCAATCCAGAACCTCTAACAAACCCTGAACCATCTATACCAAATCCTCCAGATACACATCCAGCTATAGATATCAACCAAGAAATTCAACCAGAAGTTCCACCGACCATTGAAGATCAGCAACCAGAAAACCAACCACAGGAGAATCCACCACTTGCAAATGCACAAGCACAACAACAGACAGAACAACATAAACACAAGAGAAAAAGAGGCAGAAAGAAGAAATAAAACCACAAAGAATCACAGTCGACAATGGTCCACATTAGCCAACTTGGATCAACTACTACAGTCGACACAACAAAGCTAAGAGACGGAGAGTTGGGACAACTCTTAGAAACTCTGGCCATTGAGGCTAAAACAAGAAGCCAGATCAGACGCAAGGAGCTCGACAACAGTAAGAATGAACAAGTTGAGTTCTTATCAAAATGCAGAAAATTAGTTCAAACAGTAATACCAGGACCTCTAGAGGCCGACACCGACAAACCGCTTGAAAAGGCATATCAGTTATTTGAAAGCATGGTGTCGACCCTACAATCGCATCTGCTAAATATGAAAGAAGACCAAAAAGAGGAGACATCCAAATTGTTAAGGCAACAGTACACAGCATTCTTGAAGGCTCACAGAGTACTGCAGGACCACATGGAAGAATCTATCATTACAGAAGAGGTACTCTGTGATTGGCCCACTTACTATGGGAAAGTATTTCAGCAAACTCGACAAACCTGAAAACAAATTCAAGCACTGGAAAGAAGAAAAGGCACTGAAGAAGCACTGAGAAACCAGATACAAGATCAAATTGAATTGGAGGCAACTAAACTCCATAAACTAGAAAAACAACCACACCAATGGGTACAACAAGCACTCCCAAGCCTAGATAAACTAGATACCATATGCCCACATATGAAAAGACTACTGGAAGCAGAAGAAGAAAAATATCAATTCATGGGACCCGACATGGAAAGCATAGCAGACTTTTCCATCCAGGAGAAGATGTTGACCTTATCAAGCATCACAGCATTGACCATCGACATCCAGAAAGTATTACAAAGTTGGGCAGAATTTCAACATCAACTACCATTACAGTAGAAGCAATTGTGGAAATATGCATGCAGAAATGACCAACCATTCGACTACACAGTCCATGAAGACAAATAATACCAGAAACAACTACCTAAGACAACACACTGTTGAAGTACCTCCCTTGTTTCTTCGGGACAAAGAAATATTTTGGTTCTAAGGGAGATGTTCGAGGAGCTAGTCGGTGAGCTGACTAGTCGAATAGCCAGCTAATTAGAGATTAGGTCGGCCACGTAAGATCGTGTCAATTGACCGAACCGACAGGTAGTTACATGTAACTGTTTGTAAATCATATATATTAGGATGTTGAGCTAGATGGGAACTCAGTTCAATTCTGTGTATGTATGGACCCTCATGATATAATATAATTTGTTATTCTATACCTATGTTCTTGTCTTTTGTTTCTGTTATGTCTGTGTGATTCAATGTGTATTATTGGTAACCCTCTATGATCTGTCAGATTACAACAAGGTTCACTCCTGACCGTCGGATCTATTCATCAGATTTTCTTTCAAACTTTGCATATTTACTAAGGTGCACAACTCATGGATTCTTTTGAGTCGTTTGCTTATATGTTTCATATGCTTGGAACTATGTGTTGCCATCAATGACAACCATATCACAATCTGATCTATTTCCATATGATCGTAAAACCTACCATAATTTTGACAATCTCCCCCTTTGGCATTGGTGACAACCTTCCAATTTTGCATGTACGAAGCACTTTCAACAGGTTGGAAACACTTTAGTCTGGTTCTAATTTAGAAGAACTGCTAAATCTAACCAACCTAAACAATGTCCCAGGAAGAGCTTAATGAAGAACAAACTTCAATTCTGCAGTGAACTAGATCTCAGAATAATTTCACGTCCAGCCTCTGTGTGAATTGACCTCCTATTTCAACAAGTGAAATGATTGATAACCCTTGGATCTGGATCCACACAGATCTACGGTGGACTCCAAATGTTATATAGCAGATTACATCAAAATTTTGCTCCCATCCTGATCGTTAACTCACCTACCAATTGAATCTACAGAATCGTTGAGGGCCATCATATCTAGATCGACGATGGACTTCAAATACCATAAGGCAGACTTCATAAAAATTTTGCTCACATCAGAATTTGATTAATCCACGCTAGTTCTCCCAGCGAAATCGTTGTCAGCCGCTGATCTGCCTCCACAATCAACCTCATCTGTTGATCATGATCTCCTTCTTGGCGATTAGTTTCCGATTTCACAACTCAACGCCTTTTTTATCCTTCTTGTTCTTTCAACTAGCGAAATTCCTTCTGTTCGTTGATCTTCGCACCTTCATATCTCCACCATGCTGTCCTCAAGCATATGAATGAGGAATATCAGCTTATCTCATTCGCAATTCTAACTTGTGAAAACCTATCTCTCCCTTTGACATCAATGTCAAAGAAGACTCTATAGCACACCTTCCCCTATAAAAGTGGACATGTTAGTTGGAATAAGATATGATGCCCAGCTTCTGGCGTAGATACTCAAAATATGTCTTTGGTAAGGGTTTAGTGAAGATATCAGCAATTTGTCTTGTGGAAGGAATAAAATTCAATTTAACCACTTTGTTTGTAACCTACTCCCTTAAGAAGTGATACTTAGTAGGTATGTTCTTAGTATTGGAATGAAGGACTAGATTTTTGGACATACTAATGGCGCTAGTATTATCACAATGGAGAGGAATGGGATCAAGATATTTTACCTCCAATTCTGCCAGTGTTTGGATCATCCGGAGTATTTGTGTACAATAGGTGGCAGCATCAATGTATTCATATTTGGTAGTAGATAAAGATATTGAGCCTTGCTTCTTACTCATCCATGCAACTAAAGAATCACCCAAGAATAATCCACCTCCACTTGTGCTCTTTCTTTCACCCAAACAATTTTCCTAATTGACATCTGACTATGCAGTTAACTGAAGATTTTGATTTCTAAGATACCAAAGACCATAAGTCATTGTGCACTTCAAATATTTAAATATCCTCTTAACATCCACCAAATGACTTTGCTTAGGAGAAGACTAAAATCTTTATACCATTCCAACAACTTGCATTATATCAGGACGGGATGTTGCGATGTTTAAGAGAATTCCTATGATTGACCGATATGTTCTTTGATCAACATTATCTGAGGGATCATCCTTGCTAAGTTTTCAACCAACAAACATAGGTGTACTAACAGGTGACAAATCTTCCATCTGAAATCTCTTCAACATCTCCTTCAAATACTTCTCTTGGGAGAGAAATAAACCTTCAGCACTCTGAATAATGCGAAGACTAAGAAAGAATGATAATTCTCCTATGATTAACATCTCAAACTCAAATTACATGGAATTAGAAAACCACGGAACAGAACAATTATTATTGAATCCAAAAATAATGTCATCCACATACACCAAAACAACTAATAAATTATTGCCTTCAGATTTGATATACAAGTTACTGTCAACAATACCTTTCTTGAAATCTTTGTCCTGCGGATATTTATCCAGTCTATAATACCAGGCTCTAGGTGCTTATTTCAATCCATATAGAGCCTTCTTGTGTTTGTAGACAATGTCAGGGTTGTATGTCAGTTGGAACCCTTCAAGTTGCTCTATATAGACTTCTTCTTCTAGATCTCCATTGAGAAAATCCTTCTTAACATCCATCTGATACACTTTGAAGTTATTATGACTAGCATAAGCAAGAAACATTCTGATAGCTTCCAATATTGCCATTGGTGCAAAATTTTCATCAAAATATTGTCCCTCAACTTGTGCATACCCCTTACAGACCAATTAGGCTTTATTCCTCACAATTTGCCCTTGTTCATTCATCTTGTTTTTAAACACCCACTTGGAGCATATTACATTTTTATCTGCGGGTCTAGGAACCAACTCCCAAGTATTATTTTTCTGAATTTGATCAAGCTCTTCATTCATGGATTTAATCCAATCTTCATCCTCACTAGATTCTTCAAAATTCTTAGGCTCCATCATAGATAGGAAAGCAATCTAAGATTGTTCTGGAGCTTTGATCAAATTCCTTCTTGTCTGAAATCCTTTATTCTTGTCACCAATTATCTGATTTTCAGGATGATTCTTCTGAACGATTCTAGAAGGTGATTTTGTTTCTATCTGTTGTCTTGAATAATCCTGAATGTTTGCACTTTCATCATCTGAAACTGAATCTTCTTTTTCTAATTCTTAGACATGTTCTTCCTTAACTTCAATTGTATCTTGTATATTTGGTTCAACAATGCTTATTTGAATATCTTTTACAGGGATTCCTTCATCGATTTTAATGTCAATACAATCAACCAATTTATGCAGCCTCATATTATAACAAGTGTACCCTTTACTGTTTGTAGCATATCCTAAGAAGATACCTTCATCAGCACTGTCATCATATTTCCCAAGATGTTCATCATTATTTTTAATATAACATTTACTTCCAAAGACTTTAAAGTGTTTGATAGAAGCGGGTCTTCCAAACCATAGTTCATAAGGAGTCTTATCATTGTTTGGCCTTAAGTGAGCTTTGTTAAGAAGATGGATAGCTGTGTGATTTGCCTCTACCCAGTATGTCTGAGAAATATTCCTTTCATTCATCATTGATCTTGCCATATATTGTACTAACCTATTTTGTCTCTCAACTACTACATTCTGCTGTGGAGTCCCTGGAATAGTGTATTCTCTTTTAATTCCATGTTTATCACAAAACTCTTTGAAGTCTCCTGAACTAAACTCTTCTCCTCTATCAGATCTCACTGCCTTCAATCTCTTTCTTGTTTGATTCTCATTCAGAGCCTTACAAATTTTGAACTTTTTAAATGCTTCAGATTTTTCTTTCACAAAAGCAACCCATGTAAGTCTAGAATAATCATCAATGACCAATATAAATTTTCTTTCTCTTCTTGTGCCTTCCTTTCTTGATGGTCCACACAAATCCATATGCACTAACTGAAGTGGTTTGTCTGTTGATGCGAAGTTCTTGGATTTAAACTGTGTGCAAGTCAATTTTCTCATTTGACAAGGTTTACAAACATAGTCATATGGCTTTGATATTTTTGGAAGATCTTTTACTGCCCCATTGTTCACAAGCTTGATTATATGATTAAAGTTTAAATGTCCAACTATCCTATGCCAAAGCTAGCTTTCATCATACTTGCTTAGATTACATTCTTCTTTTCCTTCTTTCAAGACGTAGAAATTGTTTTCATTTCTTATGCCTTTTGCAACCGTCTTGAGGGTACAGATTTTATCTTGCAATCTTTAGAAGTGAAAACAACTTCACATCCTCTGTCACTAAGAAGATTATGTTTTAGTCCATCTACAAACAACACATCTTTGGATTTGCCTTTGCCATTACTCAACTTTACCATTCCTTTTCATTGATTTTCCCTGGAGAATCATTTCCAAAAATTACATTTCCTGATTTATTTTCACTTAGAGACAGAAACTTACTTTTATCACCAGTCATGTGTTTGGAACATCCACTGTCAATACACCAGGGGCCTTTTTGCCTTTGAACATAGAGCAGTAAGCACATTTGTTATTTTCTTTTTTCTTCCAAACTTTATCACTTTCAACAGAGTAATTCACCCTTGGGTCTGTTTTGTAATCCTTCAGATGACAGTTTGAAGCCTTGTGTCCAAAATTATGACAAACATAACATTTTTTCTCATTGTTCAGTAGATCAAAAGAGTTGTTATATCTGTCATGACTTATTCCTTTAGTTGTGAATTGAGTTGTATGCTATTCTTGTTTGCTTGTTGAATATCTTGTTCTATGTTGCAGCAATTGACTATTCTTTGATTTCATATTTCTAAAATTAAATGCACAGTTTGCAGCTTTGTGGCCAAAATTAGAACAACAATAACAGTGACCATGGAAAAAAATTTGGTACTTTAACTTGGTGATCTTCTCTTTTGTTGACTATGTTTCCGAGCAGTCCTGGGTTGATAATTTTGATCTGAATTTCTGATTCTTGTACTTGTTTCATTTCCTTTTATTTGCACAGTATGTTTGCATTCTGACTGTTTGCTGCTTGAACCTTCTTCATAGCCAAGACCTATTTTTAACCATGGGGACCTATGCTTACTGAGAATGTTGTTCAGCTCTTCTGATGCTTTAATACTTGACATATTTTGGTGATATAGAGCTTGAAATTTCTCCAATTCTTTCCTAGTTGTCACTACTTCTTCTTCCAAAGCTTCACATCTCTTTTTCCCTTCTGTTAATTGTTGTTTTGGAATATCTTCTATTTTCTTTGCCTCTTCTAATTCCAATTTTAACAGGGCAATATCTTCACTTGGTTCTTTACCATTCTTTTCATACTACATCAATAATTGTTTTTGTTTCCTCTTCTTTAGTATGAGTCTGTCAATCTCCTCCAGAGCACTAATTAGTTCACCTTCCATATCAACCATAGCTTCTTCATCATTCAAGTCACGTCTCATATATTCATTTCCAAAATATTCTATGGCCATAAGCATAAAGTTATTCACTTCATTTTCACAAGATGAATCGTTGTCTGTCTCTTCTGAAGAATCAACATCATTTACACACAAGATTTTCTTTTTATATTTAGACTCTTTACTGTATTTATTGAATGTATAGTTTTCTTCATCATCAGAAGTTTGTCTATTTTGCTTGTGGGGACATTTAGATGCAAAATGGCCTATTTTTCCACAATTAAAACATTTAAAGGACATCTTGCCTTTGTATTTACCTGATCCTTTCTTCAGACTCCTTATAAATTTTGCCTCAGTCACATCTATTTCAGAATCAATGTTCTTATCTGCTTTAAAGGATGCTTCTCTAGTGGTGGATTTATCTTTACCAATCCTCATTTCATAGGCTGTCAGAGTACCTAGGAGTTGGTCAATAGGCGGAGTTTTGAGATCACTTTATTCTTCTATTGCAGAGACTTTGGGATTAAATCTTTCAGGAAAAGATATTAAAATATTATGAACTAAGGATGTTTTATCAATATTTTCACTAAGACCCTTCATAGCATTCATAGTCTCTTCTATTCTTAAGAGATATTTACTGACAGTCTCAGCCTCATTCATCTTTAGTTGTTCAAATTTAGTTTATATGTCTATGGTTTTCCATCCTTTACTTTCTCATTTCCTTCATACATAACTGCTTACAAGTTTATCCCACATCTCCTTCGAAAATTCAAGATGCATCACCTTAATAAACTCATCCTCTGCAAGACCACTCAGGATAGCATTCATTGCCTTTGAATTAAAACTAAATTCCAACTTATCATCTCTGGAGGCTAGCACAACTGGCTTTACATATCCAATGTCTACTACATCCCAAACATCAACACCTAAGAACATTATATAGGTTCTCATTCTAACCTTCGAAAAGGCAAAATTTGTTACATCAAACAGAGGAACCTTATTGGATAAAGTCCCTTCATAACTTGTCATGTTTAAACATATAGATCTACCTTTAAATAAAAGGAACCTGCTCTGATACCAATTGTTGAAATTATTCAAATAACTGAGAAGGTGGGGGGTGAATCAATTATTTCTAAAGCTTAAATGATTTTCAATATTTAAAACATTATTATTGATTACAGATTTACAGTTATGATAATGCAACAAGTATAACAGAAGGAATGATGATCATCAATCACACACACAACATAAGGAACGATGATCATCAATCAAACACACATGATAGATATAGGAAAATTTCATCTTTATTTTAGTACCTACTCAAATGAGGTTGTAACCTCTGTTTTACAAATTCCTTCTTGTGGAGAGCACCAACTCTCATCTTTTTCTATCACCCACTAAAATAACATTCTCCAGCTACAATTGGGTGAAAGCACCAACTTCCACTTGTACAGGCTCCAACTTGTACATAGAAGACAACATGTTTTTCCTAGCACCACCCTACCACCCTTGTTCCTTAGATTTAAACATGTTCATTACAATATGTAGAAAAACGGATATAACAATGCATACCAACTCTATTCTAATATACTTTTGGATTCGCTTATGTACCTTGGTTCCCCTCATTGTCTATGTTCTAGATATTCTTGAAAGAACTTAGAGTCCTCTCTCATTCTGCAATCCCCATTTCGATGACAATTCATCCCATGTTCGACGATGCTTGTGGTTGTACATGCAAAGCAGTTGTACGACTAAGCGATTTACAACTTCTGTTTGTCCGTCTGTCTGTGGATGGAAGGCTGTCGACAAGAAAGTATCATGTTGATTTGTTGCCAGAGAGTTTTCCAAAAGGTGCTGAAAAATATAGCATCTCTGTCAGAAACAATGGTCATCGGGAGGCCATAGTGTTTCCACACATGTTCAAAGAAGAGCTGAGCAGTCTGTTGCACTGTCATATTCTTCTTGCATGGTATGAGTATTGCCATCTTGGAAAATCTATCGACTACTACTAGTATCGTGTCATGCTGATGTTTGGTGGTAGAATATCCCACTAAGTAGTCCATAGAAATAGATTCCCGTGGTCCACTAGGAACTGGAAGGGGTGTATACAGTCCTTGTCGTTGATTCGGAAGTTTAGCAATGGCACAAACCACGCACGATTGAATGTACTTGTTGACTTCAGATTTAAGTGAAGGCTAGTAGAAATACTTTTGGAGGATAACAAATGTTTTTGCGACTCCAAAATGTCCTATCATCTTGCTGTAGTGCATGTCTGTCAAAACCCCAAATTTTCTGAAAAATTTAAAATTTCCAAAATACAGATAATTTTCATAAATGCAGTAAACTAATTATTTAATTAGTTATATGTTACTGAATTCATTATCTGAATTATCTATTTGGTTATGTTTTAATGCTAGAACAGTTCCTTTTTAGTTTACTGACTTGTTTTCTCTTTGTAACCACAAGGTGGGACTGTCATGAACTTCTGGGCTTACTTAGCTTTCGAGCTAATGCAGAAAGTTTTCCTGTTCTTACAAACTACAGGTAAGAAGTTCGGGTGCTGCTTGTCAAAAATTCTAAAGTGTTTAATTACAAGTTCGTCGCAAAATAAAAGCTTAGTAAAGAAAATAAATGCTAGCCAAATTCCAAAGTTTATCAAGGTAAAAACATTAAACTGTCTTCCTTTTTAGGACTCTTAAGGGATGCGATTCAGTTCTAACATTAATGTCTGTAACTGTCTTCTTTCTAGTAGACGTAAATTTTTAGTTCTTTAAAGCTTTACTGAACTATTTGATGTCTATCAAGGTTATCGACTACAAAAATGCATCAATTCTTTCTTTACAAGCAGCTGTAAAAAAAATAGCAGAGTTAATAAGTCAAGAATCTAAATTAAAATGTCCACAAATACATTTACATCGAGATGGATTGGATTACTGTAAGTGATAAGAGCATAGTGTAAAATTAATAAAGAGTTTATACACCCAAGCTCTTACTTCCATTACTTGAAGTTTAAAGGGATTACTACTTTAATACAAGCTACCTTTAAAGGATTTGCATTAGCGGTTAAAGATTTGATTTTCTTTGCACATCATTTGCTTGGGAACTAATATCTATTTTAAGGCCAACATATCGTTAATAGTTAGAGGCCAAGCTTCTTTAACATTTCAAGACTTACTATACTCAAATGCAAACTTATTTAGTTTAATAATTATACAATCCAACAATTGGAGATTAACTTTGACCAAAGGCTATTTATTATAGATTGATTCTACAGCTTCCTTTATAACATCCTATAGCATACACTCAGATTAAAGTATAGTTATTGGTTGAGCTATTACTTTACATTGTATACAGATGGTGCAAGGTATGAGAACAAGAGGTCAAAGAATACACCATGTTCAAAATCAATTTATAGCTTATCTTTGTTTTAAATTTCTATAAGCTTTATAAAAATATACCTCCCTTACTTACATTTATGAACTAAGGTAAGTAGTTTTTTATAGCATAGATAGCAAGGTTTTTAACAAGGACCGCGCCATCATAAAGCTATTATTTACCCTTGATCTATGCTTACAAACTAACATTATAAGCCTCCCTTATATAAATATATGCTAGGTTACGCAAGGGGTACGATCCATGTTATGATACACCGTAATCATCGTTCTAAAGTTTACTTGATTAGAAATTTTATAATGTGCAGGTCAGTTGACAAATGGCACCACGAACCTTGTAGAACCTTCCCATGCATGATTTGGATTACGAATTATTGGGATAACTGTTCGTTGTAAACTATATTGTTCCCACCCACTGCATGCCAATTATTAAACTGTCAACGTGGGCTCGTCCCAGCCAAGTGTTTGAAGGTTAAAAGGGGTAGTCTCGAACCCTAGTTGACATTATTTCCTCGCCTTCGAGCCTCCTGATGGTCTGTAAAAACCTTCCTGTCGGCACCGTCGCTTGCACTATCTGTTAGCAGTCTTTCTGGTGGTTATACTCCTCGTGGGCTCGTCCAAAGCACTGCAAAGAAGTGTTGTGACCAAAAGTTTGTTTGTTTGAGCGTAGGTCAGTAATTTTTCTTCAGGGTTTCGCCATCTTGTACGCACAGTCTTGAATTCTTTAACTGTGAAGAGTCCCCACCTTTTAGCTTGGTGTTACGAGTCATGGCCTTTTGACTCAGGGCTGCTGTGCAAAGGGTTTCAATGCAGAGTAGCGCCTCTAACAAAATTTGATGTGCCAACCCGAGCCTAAACAATGTTGCACTTGCTGTTTTCATTCTCAGTCATAATTGATTGCTTGCTGGGTGGTAAACTCCTTCCTTCTTGCAGCAATGAAGGGTTTCCTCCTCCTCGCGCTGGTGATTTCCCTTCTGGTTGTGGGTGGTTGTGCTTCCATAAGGTTCTAGGTAAGAAAATTATCCACCCTCCTGTTACACTTCGCAGTTTATGAATTTGATGTATGAATAATATTTTGTTCACTAGTTTTAATATTATCGTGCTTCTTTATTTGCAGGTGATGGCTTGTCTTCAACTGCAAGGCTGGTGTGAGACCGTGGCGACTTGCTATTTATCGGTAAGCCTGGTTTAACCATGGCATTTTCCTCCTTGTTGGTCCCTTGGGGACAGTCGTGGGTTGGTCTTCATGACCTGAAACCCTCGCGGTTTCCTTGGTTCAATAAATGGACCAGTTCGTTGT